>VZTZ01047251.1:0-70386 GCA_013400955.1 Drymodes brunneopygia | reverse complement strand
GGGGGGGGGAATTTGTTGATGGGGGTATTTTTGTTTTGTTTTCTTTGAGTGCTCAGATTCTGTGGTGATGTTGGGGAGGAGCTTCACAATACCAACTGGGCAAAAGGCATCACATATACATTGTTCTGCGCAAAAGTTTAGTACATTCAGTGGTAGAGTAATCCAAACCAGGCCTACCTGTTTCTGACCTTGGAAATACTGGATACAACTCGGGAACATCACAACTTGACAGAGTGGATTTGCTATTCACCAAATCTTGCAATGTGAAAACTACAGTGGACTCAAAGGTCATGGGTGTAAAATGGATAAAGAAACTGTTCCTGACACAGCAAGTCAGGAACTTCTAAAACTGCAGAAATGGTCTATTCGCATGCCTGCTCTAATACCCCTTTCCCATTGCTGCTGCTAGGGGCAGAGTAGGTAACTGAGTGGTCTAAACCACTGAAACATTTTTCCTCTGCAACAAATAATCTGTTTGCTATGTGCAAAAATCCTATCACTGACCTGACGACTTTTATCCTGCTCACACTTATGGAGTCCTGTTCATCTAGTTCTCCAAATCCAAGTGTAAGCCTCTGCCTTGATGAGTTTAAGCACTCAGGCCTCTCTTGTTCATATCTCCTGCCTTTTATGTTCTCTATTCTCTTCTATTGAAAACTTAGTTAAAGTAGGTTTTATTCCATACCTTCCAAAACCTTTTTTAGTAACTGCTGAAAATAATCTACTTTATACCATTGTCTTCAAGAGTGAACATCAGGGCTTTATTTTTTTTTTGGTATTTCACGTATATGTTTTTAAAAAGTCAAATAATGCAATGTGTGCTGTAAAAAACCACTATTTGTTTAAAGGTTTTACTTGTCATCATTTGACTTTTGTCTCTCAATATCAACTTCGTATTGATATTGATACTGATGTTTTGCATATACTTTAAAGTTTATTCTTTGTCAAAGAATTTTTCTACTAAAGGTTACACAGTGGTTTTTTTGGTGTGGAACAGCACAATGTCTTTTTAAAGTTTATATTTAAAACATTAAACTGTTTTTTTTCACTGTATTTCTTATTTTTCTTAGTTCAGTATTTTAGTATCCATTTTTCTTTTCTAAAAATTCCCTAAGCAGTAGTTTGAGAAGAAACATGATTAAAATTCTGTGTGATCTGTCTAGCATTTTGTGGTTGCGCTACACAATTTGGTTGGACACAAAATCAATTAATAACAGCCTCATGGTTAACATACTGGCACCATCAGGCAATTATTTGAAGTATGACTTCTTTTTTTAGCATAATGAAAATAATACTGGATAAAAATATGCTTTTAATGTATCTGAGTATACTTTGAAATAAAATGATGTGGTCTATAACCAAAACATATGTTTTGGAAAACTTATGTAAAGGGGAAAGTTAAAGTCTGGGATAGGAATACTTCAGAATATGTTGATTGCTTTTAATAGTAAAATCAAGAGAAGGTGTTCCTGGGTTTTGGAACATAAAAAAGAGATTGTCTAAACATCTTCATATCACTGACTAAAGAATCTCTCCTAATTTCACCTGTGTCTCTGTACACTTTGTGGAATCCTAGAATGGTTTGGGTTGGAAGCAACCTTAAAGATCATCCAGTTCCAACCCTGCCCCTGCCATGAGTAAGGCTGCCTTCCACTAGACCAGGTTGCTCAGTGCCCTGTGTAACCTGGCCTTAGGCACTTCAGCGATGGGGCATCCACAGCTTCTCCGGGCAACCTGTGCCAGAGCCTCACACTAAAGAATTTCTTCCTAACGCTCAATCTAAACCTCCTCTCAGTTTGAAGCCATTCCTCCTTGTCTTGTCACTACATACCCTTGTAAGAAGTCCCTCTTCAGCTCTTCTGTTGGCCCCCTTTAGGAACTGAAGTGCTGCAGAGAGATCTCCCTGGAGCCTTCTCTTCTCCAGCTGAACAACCCTAACTCTCTCAGCTTTTCCTTACAGGAGATGTGCTTCAGCCCAGTATTTCATCTTTGAGGTTGTCCTCTGGACCTTGGAAGTCTTTATCAAAGTACAAGCTCATGCTGACTCCTCCAGCATAGCAGGCTGAGGCACAGACTTATGTGCCGTTTAAACTGTGTGTAAACCTCTTAGTAAGATTTTTGTTGGTGACTGGGATGTTGGATGAAGTTGAAGCTTACAGGGACTGCTGAGGGTCCTCTCCCTAGCCCACACTCCTGGTTCTGGCCCTGACTCCCCCTTCTCACCTCCCCCAGAAGGGTGGGGGAGAGATGTTCCTGCTGTGACATGCACTTCTGAAGGGCTGACTCTCAGCCTTGGCAGATGGGTGGTGAATTGTAAATTCTGCACGCGTTCAGCTTTGCAGGGCCTGTTGTTCCAGTGAAGGCAGTTAGAACTGTCAACACCTAACAGTGTTTGAGGATAATGAATGTAATGTAAACCTGAGAAGCCCATGAACAACGCTGGCTTCCCACATTGCAGATGAAATCCACTTGGTCTCTGTATTCTAAGAAAACCTCTTAATCCTATTCAGGCATTCACATTAACGCAGTGCTTTGGAAAAATAATTCTACTTGTTCAAAGAAGCATGTTAACAAAAGGAGTTAAAAACATTTAAGCACCCTATGTTTAATGTGTTTGGAAAACCATTCCAGGATGTTGACAGCTGATTACTAATTACAGTGCCGTGGATAAATATGCCATGATTATGCAGCACGTAATTTTATATAACTTATGTACACATTTTCCAGCACTGGCTCGGTGTTTTTCTGATGGATTTCAGTAATAAATTATAATATGGCAGAGGTTTTTCTGTTTTCTTCACTAACTTAGTTGCTTTTAGTTGAGTGCAACATAAAAGCAAATATCATTATCAGTTAGTAATATTTGTGATACTTGTTTATTCTTGAAGAAGTAAAGGCTTTGTATTTGAGTAATTTTTGTTCTTTGGGGGAGGAAGATAGAAGGAACGAGCCCTTGGAAAGGCTCTTCCAGAAAGACTAAATGCAGGAAACTAAATTGTGGAAGAGGCCTGGCTTTCAAAGTCCTCTGAAATGAAATAAAATATGGAACACTGTAGGATAAAGTAATCACCAAGGAAAGTAATCATCAAGGAAGTGGTCATGAAATGTGTGAAGTAATTGCTGAGATTCATACATACTGGAAGAGTTTTGGTTGGGGTTTGTTTGTTTGTGAGGCTTTAACTGTAATAGAATATTGTTTGGAGACACAGCTGTTGCTAGCCATGGACTATTGTTTTTATATGACTATTTCAATTTAAGTGGCTTGAGCTTTTTAGTTATGTGACCCTACGTGATTGGAGGGATTTGTAGTGAGAATGTGTATAGCTCTTATTGTACAAATCACATGGATGCTCTGGAAGTGTTCAGTAATTATTTATTATGAAAACTAGTCCATACACTTATCCACACACATACATTACATTTATAGAACTATAAGATGATAGTCTCTGACAAGAATCAATTTGACTGTAATAAATGACTTATGTGTGTTATCCTCAAAAACTCTTCCTTTGATTCAGAGCAGTGTGTGTGTTGCCCATCCTCAAACAGTGTGCTCTAAGTATGTTATTAAGTTAAAACAATAGAACCGAGTTTGACAGAGGAATGCAAAGTGAAGTTCAGCAGCAGCATGTGTGAATGCACTTTCTGAGCTTGCAGTGCTCTTGGTAAATCATGTTGTGGGAACGTCTGAAGAAGAACAAATAAAGCTGTGGAGATTTACACTGGCTATGAAGGCAATGTCCCATTCTATGTACTTTCTTGAAGGTGCAATTCAGAAAGGACTTTTACTTTTAACTTGCTGATATTGCAAGGTTGTCCAAATTAAATCTACATGGGGGAAAAGAACGTAACTTTCTTCTCCCTAGATTATTTTGAGGCAGAGAAGGGTGATAGTTGCTGTGCCTGGGGTATTACACGCCATACAGTATTTTCTCATAGTCTCTCTGTGGAAGCTCATCATCACTATTTATATTTTCTCTTCAATACTGTTTCTACAGAAAGAAAAGACACCTTGTACAAACTCCAAGCATTTAATTCAAAGTCAACAAGTGACAACTTTGTATGATGCAGCTGTACAATAGAGCTCTTGCTTAATTTTTAATTAATACCAAAATATATGCTTATACGTGGAGATCCCTGTGTTGGATAATCCCAAGGAAAGCTGCAGAACTTCCATGTAAAACTGCAAAGTCTTGCCTTCATTTCAGTTATTATTGCCTATAAAATGGATTTTTTTTTTGCAATTTATAATATTTACTCCCTTGTAATGTAGAAGGAACAGCTGATTAGGAGAAGAAATGCATTGACTTCTGGAAGTTTTTAAGCAACTAACAGTGAAATACAGCACTGTGGGAATGACTGCAGCTCTAGTGGAGGATATAGATAAAGCTGCAGTGCACGAAAAAAACTGATACACTGAGCAATTGACTGGCTTTGTAGAATGGGGGTCTATAAACCCTAATGATGTTAACTTACATTTAGTCAAGTGAGCTGTTCCACTAGAAGAAAAAGTATCATTAATTTATACCTAAAGTTCAAATGTTTCAAGTATTAGTCCCATGGAAGGTGTTTTCTGGAATGGGACATACTATAAAACTGCTTTTACTGTGGTTTTTGCTTATTCCAGAAGACAGACAGTGCTTATTTGGAGAAAAAGGAAGTTTGACCATGATTTTGGGGCTGGGTTGTTTTTTTGTTGTTTTTTTTTTGTGGGTTGAGTTAGGTTTTTTTTGTTCATTTTCTGTTTTCTTTTTTATGCTCGTGAAGATTTCTTACTTTAATGTGTTGCATGTGCTTTACTGATATTTCTTTTTTTATTCAAGGCTTGGGTACCTTCCCTTTTGTTGTGGAGTGTGATTAGTTAATTTTTTCTCCCCCTTTGGTCTTGGGCCAAACACTGCATGCCTTCAGGGATCAGCCTGTTATGGAATAGAGAGTGTTTTACATGGATGTTTAATAAATGTATGTGTTTAATTCTAATCCTTGTTTCTGTAGTACTTAAGACAAAACACTGCGGGGCTGCAGTGAATAGTTCACTGCAGAGTCAGACTGGGAGGAATTTCTCCCAGTGGAAAGGGCTGTTGAAAGTCATGAAGAAATAAGTTAAACCGTTGAAGAAAAAGGCCAAGATGGACTTTTCAGTTTGTTTCTCAAGTAATCTGCCTATAATTTCTTAGGAGAATAAATATCAAAAGGGAAATAAGGTGAAGTGAATAGAATGATTATTTTTGTAACTTAAAGCTTGGGGAAGAGTTCAAAATTTTACAAATATTAGTATTCATTTCAGATCAGAAATAAATGGGTTAAGCTCTGCATTTAAATCTGCTTTCTACTTTCCAGCTAGTTCTGCCAAAAAGTCATTCCACTGGAACATTAGGAAGGAAATAAACTTTTAAACATAATTTAAGACCGGAAAAATCTTTTATGGTTGTATTTTGTATCATGACTTTTATAAAAATGACAACATTTGTTATTTCAAAAATGAAGCAGGCTTTAAAATATGTACAGGATAAAATAAGGAACCATCCCAGGGACTGAATGTCACGCATGTCACTGATTTCTGTATTCTTTTTAATGGCTCAAAGTGTTTAGAATTCTATGGAACTAGTGTTAATGGCTTGATTTAGTGAAATCCTCTAAGAATAAGGAAATCTGCCCAGTCCCTGAAAAATCATTCTGGGGCTTGTTTAACAATTCGAGTGCTTATATAAGAGTGTGTGAGGTCTTTGATTTTATTTAAATATTGTTCTAAAAATATTTCCCTGTTGATTTGGGGTTTTTGAGGGACATGTATCTCTGAAGGACTTTGTTTATTCTTTTCAGACTGCACAAATGTTACTTTCTCCTTTTTTTCTTTTCACTTACAGCCATTGTTGCAGTAGAACTATACTTGATGCCATTATCTCCATTGGATAACACCTTATCTTCGAAGTATTTTGAAATTTTTTATTGGACCACCACTGAAAGTAAAATGTGCTTGTGACCAAGTGGGAGCAAAGCAGCTGTAGGCTGGTTACAGTGGTCTGCAGCTGTGTGCCAGGTCCAGCCATCAGGGGTGTGGGAAGCCTTGTAGTTATTAATAAAAAAGGTACAGTTTATCAGATTTTAAAATTACTGCTTAAAAGATTGACCTGACAAGGTAAACTAGAGGAATATAGTTGAGGCCTGTTGTTCTAGTCAGAAACACATGATTGCAGCCCCCAAGTCCATTGTGAAACTGAAAGAATATATCAACATCTGCTCTTTTTAAACTAACTGAGTGCATGTTCAATGAGGGGATCATCTGGGACATAGATGAGGGTAAAAAACCAGTTCCCAGTCTTCCAACTGAAACAATTTCCAATAAATTCTGCTGAGCCTGTCAGAAACTAAGTATTCTTTTAATTGACAGTAAACCAAAGTATTTTTAACTAAAATGGTAATTTTCAAGACAGGGTGAGTAAGACTCTCTTGGAGCTATAGCTGCAGTCAATCTCAATAACACTTGAATGTTACAGGTATCCTTAATTCTTATGATTAGGAAGGAGGAGATTAGCCAGATATCCTGCTTTGCAAGCACCTGCCTTGATAGTGGTTTATTAATTTTACTTTATTCAACATGGTGCAGTTTCACTTACTTTGACAGGGTCCTATATATTTCCAATTTTGTTTAAAAAGCCATTGTGAAATGATACATTTCCATACTTTTATTTCTATAGCTCCACTTTATGTTCTAGCAAGACACATGCATCTGTGGTTCCTTCACTACCAGTCTGGTTCCAGAAGACTCAGTAGGTCAAAAACTAGAAAATACCAAAATCTAAGACCGAGAAACCTCACAGAATTAAAGAAAACAAAGTCTAAATATTTTCAATAATCTGAAGAGTGTGTGCTCCTGGAAAAATGGAAGGCAAATTTATTCTTTCAGCCTTCCAAATGGGAGGGGTAGAGATTGAGGGGAGAAGAGCTTGCAGAGTTGCATCTGAAAGTCCCAGAAATAAGAATTATTATAAGTCAATAAGCAAAATAACAAAACTTAAAACATTCTCTGTAGGGACTGTGTTTAATATGGGGAGAAAATAGCTCTACATTCAATAGACTTTAACATGTGCTGAAGAATATATGAACCTATTTTTTTATCTAGTCAAATTGCTTGTTGTTGAAGTAGAAAATTAAAGTAACTTAGAAATAATTTATCACTTTCAAATATCTGTTTCACATGCAATGTTCTTTCCCATTACCATACAGCGTACGAAACAGATGAGATGAAAAAATCCAGTTGTAGAAACAAGTTGAAGCATTCCCTGACAAATTGTAAAGAGTATGTGTTAATTACTGAGATGAGAATTTAATAAAAAAGATCTGAAACTTAGCACAGGGTGTTTTGCCTGTGTTTATCTAGTTAGTATTAGTATCCTTGAAATGCCTGTGTGAGGATGTGATTGGTTTTTAAGTTAGAATCCGTAAGTTTCATCTTCACACTCTTCTGCTCCCCTCCTGAAAATCCTTTTGCTATAATGGATGCTTTTATTTTAAATAACCTCAATTAATCTTGCTTCTTCTATATTAATGATACAGTATGTCCTTTACTACCTAGATCAAATTAAAGTTTTTCAATTAAATTTATGAATTCCATTTCTAAAACAACTAACTTCTATGAATACCCATTTCTAATCCCTTGATCATACTAGTTGAGCATGGTTTGTTGTTTGAACTGTAAGCATGAAATAAAACCAGTTTTAAAAATGTTGAGGTCTCCTGGAACTAGTAGTTATCTTTGTAGTTTGTTAAGAGATTTACAAGTCATATTACTTCATAGAATTTTTTTAACATTTCAAAGAAGAATAATGTTCGTCAGAATGCACTGGTTTACACAATCTTATGTCACTGGGATAATTCAAGATCTAGCCTCATACAATTAAAGAAGCAGTTAAATAGCATGCTGTTGTGTGTAATATGTCGTGCTGTAAGAAGGTTAATTTTAAATGAGAAGCCTTGAATAAATTGTAAATATGACTATCAGTCATTTTTTCAGCCTTGCTTGGGGGCAGTGTGCATTTCTGTAATTAAAAGTGTGTGTTTAACCAGCACAAACATTAGGGAAAAATGTATCAATGTCTTAGTACTGACTTTGTGAAGGTGTGCTCATTTTGTTTCTGAACTGGACTACACACATGAAGTTATATTAAAATCAAAGAACTGCATTATTTTCAGTGGTTTTAATGAAAAAAACAGCCAAAACCAAACAAACTTCCAGGGCAGTGAAACCTTTTGGTTTTGCAGTGTAATGCTGTCTGTAAATATTGGGGTAAAAGATGACAGTCATTAAAGAACAATCTCAGGGGGTGTTGAGGATCTGGGTCTTTGTTTTCAGAAGAAAATGCTATTTTTGTTCAGATGTCAGTCTGTTAAAAGAAAAGTTCAAACACTGAATATTGACTGTTCTTGAAAGTCTTCGTGTCCCCATTCCTTCCCCCACAATCCTTGCACCTTTCTGCCCAGGTTTTGTATGAAATAAAATGGTGTTTGTAGGTCTTGATTTGCTAAAGTCTGTTTTTGATTAACCCAGGGCAGATTATCCAGTTTTGAGATGAACACGACCACAGAGCAGATTAGACTTGTGGGCAGTAGGCTGGAGGGACACTGCCACCCCAGGCTGCCCCTGGGGATAGCTCTTCACTGGAGTTGCAGATGCTGCTTTGCTTTGCCTTTTACACCATCCTCTGTTTTGTAGCTTATGAAGTAGCTTGGTAGAAAAACTGAGTAACGTGTGACTGTAGGAAAAATAAAATGAAGAAAAAAGTGCATGATGCTGAACTTACAAGCACAGTTTGTTAAAAAAAAATAATTTCAGAAGTATTTTTCCTTCGTGAAGGTATTTGTCCTTTCACTTTGAAAGGAAACTTTTGTGTGTTGGACGTTCAGCTGTCCTAACCTAACATCCAATGTTTATTGTGAAAGACAGCAGCTCTTCTAAACTAATTGTGTAGCAGAATTGAGAAAATTAGATCTCTTCTCTGGCTCCTGGTGTATATTAAGAACAGTTAAATTGGATCATCTTGTGTTACTGTAGATTGTACCTGTGTCTCGTTGATCAGTTTATATGGATACTGTATGCTTTTCTCTCCATCTTTTTACCTTACCTTTTTAGCTCCTCTGCTTATTGTGTTGTTAATTATATCTTTACTCTCATTTCATCCAGAAGTCATTTCTTACTTGCTGTCTGGAAATTTTATTCAGGTTCATAAGTTTTCATACCAAGTTGTGTCTGCTTCAGTGGATATAACCATTTTGCTTAATGTTTCCTCTGGGCTGTAATATTGCAAATATATTGAAAAACACTCTGTGACACTGCAACCCCCTGAATAAACTCATTGCAGTTCTTTGTTTTCTTTAAGCTTAAAAATAAGAACAGATTTAATAGAAAATCATACACAAAATTGTGTGTTTGAATTTAATTCCATCTCAAAAAGCAGGATATGGACATGACAACTGTGGTTGCCTACAATGTCATTCTGAATGATATTAAATGCAGTGGCTGAATGTTCTCTACTTAAAGTGATAAAAATAAGAAAGTCTTTTCTACTTCAAGCTTCTCCCTGGTGTGCACATACAAAGTATGTCAAATGAAGAAAATCTAGTTGTACAGTGACTTGGACTCTCTGCAAACCCTGTATTTTACTGCTTTCTGAACTGCACACTTCATTAAAAATCAAGGCAGCAACTTTGATAAAAAGAGTCTTTTATACATTAAAAAAGAAAGCAAATGGAATGTCGCGTCAATCTGCAGCACTAAACGAATATAACACACATAGATGCATTTATATAAAAACGATACATTTGAAACAGAAGTCAATTTAAAATTCTTTTGGGTTGCATACAAATAGCCTGGAACAGAGACCCTTGGGATCTGTACAGTAATATTAAGTAAATTATTGCAAAAAAATCAAATGCATCAAACTAATAGATCTATTAAATAGATGGTATTTCAAGAGAGAAACTGTGCATTTGACAGCCCTTTACTGTCTAAAGCATTCTGAAATACAGCTGTTTACACAACAGTCTATGTGTTCTCTTATTTCTCACAGTCTTTCAAAATGCTCGTCTTCAATCTACTGCTTGTCAAAATGTATTAGTTGGCATCTGCCTTTGTTAAAGACTGCAGAAATCTTGCTAGATTGGTTTAAAGATTTATTGACAGTAACTACTAGGGGGGTTTGCAGTATAATTAATATTTTGTGTATTATCATGGAACCATGGAATATCCTGAGTTAGAAGGGACCCACAAGGCTCATCAAGTCCAACTCCTGGCCCTGCACAGCACCATCCCCAGGAGTCACACCATGAGCCCGAGAGCATTGTCCAAATGCTTCTTGAACTCTGAAAGGCTGGTGCTGTGACCAGCCTGTTCCAGTGCCCAACCATCCTCAGGGTGAAAAACCTATTTGTGATATCTGATATTATGATGCTTTGCATATTGTGTTGTGTAATAGTTCTGAATTTTTCTTTGAGATGAAAAAAATCTCCAGGTTATTTAGGTGAAGTTAGTAGAGTGTTGATTTAGAAAATGAAAACCTGTGTTAAATGATTTAGTATGATAATCCAATGATATTCTTAGGGTTAACATCTGCATTTGTTTAATAAGAGTAGACACATCAGAAACAAGTTAGGCTCATCAGGTTTTATTCTTCAACATTTTTCTAGCAGAATTTGAAAAATACCAAAATTGATTCTCCCTTTATTTTCTTCTCAGTTCAAAATCTATATGCTGTGTAGTAGGAAATACTGTTTCATAGGAGAAAGCTAGCTCTTGAAAATGAATCTCATTGGGAATTTTGGTTGGGGGGGCAAAAAAAGCATGTGTGTACAAGGACACAGCAGTGGATAGTTATATGCTTGTGACTTATTTTCTTATGCTGACTGTAACTTGTTCTTCCTGAGGCTGTCTCAAAATATCCTGTTTTCAAAATCAGGAGAAAAGGGTGTCAGGAGAAGAGTGTCCCAAGTTTTTAAATTAGAAGCACTTTTGGCTGGTTTCAAAGGGCTGAGTTTTTCCAGCAGACCATCTTTCTTTTCTTGTTAGTTAAATTTTTTATATAAACACAATGCTGATGCATTAAGTCTACCATGCACCACTTGCTTTGAATCATATGTTCCTCACAATAATGTTATGGCAGGGTTTTAAATGCTGTCTAGAGAAGTAACATACACTAAATGAGGTAGTGCAAAGGTGTAGACTTTCAGGACCTGCATGAATTCACATCCAAGGAGCATCAAGCTATGGCTTGTGCTGCAGACTGTGCTGTGAGAGGCCTGGCAGGATGTCTATACCAAAGTTGCTCTGTTCAGTGCCTAGAAATCCTTATTGTTTTGAATGAAAACTCACTAGATAGCTAGAGGCTTTGGAGCATTTCGCCTGGTGTGATAGTCATAAAAGAAGCTGTTTTCAGGTGATATAAGTGCAGTGTATGTGGGGTTTTAATGTATTGTGCTTACTTTGGTAGTTGTTTGTCAGGTCTAGAAAGATAAGAGTGTAATTTGGAGAATGAGAACATGTTTAGCTGCAGGTGACGTTATTTTCTTTAGTGCCAAATTTCATTCGAACAATGTATTTTTAAGAGTAGCTTCTAATGTTTCCATCTTTAAAACATTGCTTTGTTTTATTGAGAAGCTGTTTCTTCATTTAACCTTTTTATACCATGTTACGTTGTTCCCCTTTTCCCTTTACGTGCACAGGTGAAGCAAGGAATTTTCAGCAATATGACAAAGTCTTTTAACCTCTGGGTTGCAAGTTCAATTTTGTCCTCTGTTAGAATTAGTAGATAGGGTCATAATTGTTTTAGAACTGCGAACATAAGATCTTTGCTAAATACTGAATTCACTGTTACAAAATATTTTTAGAAGAACAAGAGCAATGGACCTTCAGGTGTGAAAATTTGCTTGTGACTCTTAGATTTAAATACATCAGTAGATGTGATTTCTCAACAGTGCATTACTTCTAAAATATCATGAAGAGGAATCACTTCTGAAGTGATTTATAAGTGTGTAATAAGCATACTGATTGGTTTGACTTTCTTTTTAGGGGTGAGGCACAGAAAGCTAAAGACCTTGGCTGAAAAAGCCTTGAGTTCTTGTCCTTTCATGCTAAAGGAATAAGGACACGTGAGGGAAGAAAGCTGGGTTACGTTGAAAGAAGGTAGTGTTCGGTTACCCTTGATTATGTTTAGTTTGGCAGTGTTGCAAATGTGGATTCATGATGAGATATGGTTTTTTCCACTTTCTGTTGCATGGTGTATATGTACATGTTTTCCTTGGAACTGGTAGAGAAAAGTAAATGTCATAAGATACACTGGGCATACTGGTGTTTAAGTGTACTCTCCTCTCCCTGTAAAGCTTGTACCTATGTTACTCAGGATGAGAACAAGTTGTTAAAACTTCTCCAAATACTGTGTGCTTTTATTATGCTTTCAGTGAAAAAAATGCAAGTACTTTTTTGTGGGCTGTGGTTTTTTTGAGTGTTTTCTTATGGATATTTTACAGAATAGAAAATGAAGCAGATGTTTCAACAGATGTCACAGGGGGCCTCTGGAGGGAATGGATGTTCCATGCACCAGAGCAAAGAAAACTACTGAGAGAAATCTAGAATTGTGTGGCCTGAGGTCCATTGAGCTCAGTCACTCATAGATTTTTGAGGCTGCAGCTGTTAATAGTGGAAGGATTTTATTTATTATTCTAGTGACAGGACACAGATTCAGAAGCCTTCATCACAAGCACAATTTCTTCTCATTTAGCAGCTATGAAATGATCTGTAAGGATTTCAGGGGCCCATTGCAAGCTCCTGTGTGAAGTGCTGCATCTTCAAATGGATTGTCAGAAGGAGATTATTCTGCCCTGAGAGGGAAAAGCTTACTCTGGCCGTTGCAGAGATGTGCTTCTTGGAGAAGCTGCCAGGAGGAAATCAGGCAAACTAATCTGGAAATGTTTTCTGGTTTGGAGAAAACTGCTGAAGTGGAGGAAGGATGAAAAAGAAAAATTAAAAACAACTTTACAAGAAGGTAGAATGGGAAATGAGCTTTAGATTCTTGCTGCACAGTTAAGTGGTACCAGTTGCAGTGGTTAGTCAGCTCTACATTGAGACTAATTTAATTTCACAGCAAGGATGTGTAGCAACCTCCACATCCTGTCTAAGCACTGCTTTGCTCAGGAAACAGCTTTCCTGTCACCCTCCTGTCTTTTCTTTTTAAATCAAAATGCCTTTCCTAGTTCTTATAACCATAATAAGAAAAAAAGTAACTTGGAGTTAAAATTAGGGGATGGGTATCTCAGTTATCTTGATTCCATAATGTCCTTTACACAGTATGTGGATATTGGCTCCAGCAGTCCTGAGTCAGCACAGTTCTTTGTAAGGTGTTAGTGCTGTGAATGTGATCTGCTACACTCTGTAGATGCAGTTTTGTGGAAAAATGTCATCTTGCTAATGAATACAAATATCTTTAAGACGAAAAAGGAAGACCCCATTCCATTTGGGAATAAAAGCTTTTGTCATGTGGGTCTAGTAGCTTCCAAGTAGCTCAATCTTCCGTCTGAATGACACAAAGCAACAGGAAGGATAAAGCGATATGTATTGAGAGTCAAGAAAACTTTTAGAAATGTAAGGTAAGCCTTTGTGTTTTCAATTACTCAAAGTGGACTTGTTGAAAGGAGTGGGATGATGGAGAGGGCAAAGAGCAGCTCATGATTTCTCAGAGCAAAACTCTCCCAAATCTGCAGAGGCAGAAAACACATTTTTCCAGTTCATTAAAGGCAGCAAGTTGTCAGTCAGATATTTGAGCCAGTTCAGTTGAGAGAGGGCACATGCTTTGGTTGTTTACACAGAAATTCTAAAACTGGTGGAGGAACATTTTCACAGCCACTGTTGGCAGCACTTAACACAGTGGGACATGGCTTTGATTTCAGTCATCTTTCTCATTTGGACCTACTTTGTCATGTCATCATAAATTGGCTTAGAGGGATAAAGAGTACCCTCGACTTTTCAGTATTTCAGAACTAAAATTTATATCTTGTGTTCTACCTGGGATTGAATGCATGTATCTACTCCTTTAATCTGTGAGTTACTGCTCCTAAGAATAAATTATATAATGGGAATTGCATACAGAAATGAATGATTTCCTGTAAATCCATTCTTTTCCCTGCTGCATGCTCCAATAGGAAGTACAGCCATCATCCTACTTAAGGGGAAAAGAACTGCCAGGGCAAGAGGAGGAAAGAGATTAAAATTTTAAGAGGATTTAAGAATTCCTGACAAAATAGTTTTTGCCTCATACTTTCCTAAAACATGAGAAGCACCAAATGAAGGGGAGAGAAAAACTAGCCGAGGAAAACAAAGCTCAGAACCACGGAGCTGTAAGAATGTATGAGGTGTTGGGGTTCTTTTGGTTTAGGTTTATTTGCACGTAGGATTTGAGAACCATCTTTGGGCAGTACAGAGCTGCATGAACAGCACTGTAAGAGTGTGGAAAACACTGAAGAGCTCTAATGGGAGAAGTGGAGCAGAACCTGGGACCAGCCTGGGCTACCATTCCCAAAACAGCGTGATGTCCTACAGAGAGATGGCATCAGAAAACAAATTGCTGAGAGGGAGAAAAATACCCTAAGGTGGCTACACTCGCTAGTTCCTTAAGATAAGGCATAATTATATGCTGTGTCACAGCATTGGAGTAGTATAATATTTTGGTGCAAGTGTTGTGGGAGATCTACTTGTATTATCTGGTACCTGAATGAAAAGAGATGTTCTGCCAAATACAGTTGTGCAAATGTTAATGGCTGGAATTATACTCAGAAAGATATCTTCTATTACTTTTTGCTGTATCATTTAGTAGCTCCTGAAAAAAAGAATAGTTTTGCTGATTCAAGGGTTTTGGAGATGTTTGTTGCCATTTTCCACATCTACCATGAATTGTATTACGTTTACTTTCAGCAACAAGCAAGCTGATTTACAGATATAGAGACTGAAACCTATGGTAAGAGCTACAGGACTCCAGTGGCTTTAATAGTATCTACAGCAGAATAGAAATAAATCCAGAGCAATTAAATTTTAAGGCAGTAGTTTCTTCAGAACTTTTTTAAATTGCAATACCTTTTCTCTTCAGTGGGTTTCCTTTTTTATTGCCACTTATTTATCAAGAGTCATGTAACTTGAGACCATTAAAAAGAATCAAGACTTAAATGTTGTATATTTGGGACTCTTACCTGAACATCTGCTTAATTCCTGAAAGTCAGCCTATTGTGGTAGCAGGTTTTTTGTTGGTGCTTTTGCAGTTTTTAGGTTGCTTGGGGTTTTTTTTTAATAATTCACAGTGAAAATATACAAAGATAATCTCTTACATGGTGGAGACTTATCCAAAACAAATTGCATCTATATTACACTAATGTATATATATTTTCTTGGTTTGATTTATAAGATCCAGTATAAGATACTCCTTTCCATACTGCAGAGTCATGAAAAAAACTGCTCTTTCACCTAAGTGCTAATGCACCTTGAAAATGAGACATTAAAGCATTACAGAATCATAATTTTTCCTTTTTATGATAGTTTTTAACATTGTCATGCATTTGTGATATGAATGTGAAGCATGTGGTGAAAGTGTAGTAATACTTTATGTACACATTAAATAAGCCCTGTGCACTGTGGAGATGTGAATGTATTTGTTGTGGTACAATTTTACTTATTTTCCATTGAAGTACCTTGACAGAAAGTCCCGTGGAAGGATATGGGACTTTTGAGATGAGCATCTGTTGCAGAGCAGTGACATTCTTTCTAAAACTGTGTCTATCAAAAACCATGAGGTATAAGATATTAAATATTTAGGATGCAATGTGCATAAAGAAGTGAAAAGAGGGAAATGTGTGTTACTTTTTAGCAGGGCTAGACTTGTTGCCCAGAGCACAGTCAGAGAATTCATGCCATGAAGAGAATGAGGTGAATGAGAGCAAAAGGATGCTTCCTTATGACTTCTTGATGGTGTTTCATTTCCATTCTCTGTGCTCTCTTTGAGAACTAGGGACTATTTCATGCCTATCTATGAGTAAAAATACATTCCTTTAATAAAAAGGAAGGAAAAAAAAAGTATCACATCTTTAGGTGTGTCTAATAGATGGCTCTTAATGGTTGTGAAAAACAATATTGTGAAATCATTGCAAGCTCACTGCAGAAAATCTCAGTTGCATTTTCAGGAATAGGAGTGCTGGTCCTGCAGTGGGCATTATTTAAGCCAGTTCTGGGCAGTGGAGGGCATTTGCTGCAGAGGCCTGCACAAAACTGACTGCATTCATCACCTTCGTTCTTCCCAACGCAAAGGATTCTGCTGTAAATCTCTCTTGTGCTGGATATGGTGAGGAGCTGCCATGATTTTCAATGGCATGTGGAGCACATACTTGAGACTTTGACGCTGTGTTCATGTTGGTGGTGCTTGTCCACTTGATGGTGATTTTTAATTACTCTAACTCCTTCCTGATTAATTTTAGGGTGCTGCCATCCACAGATCTTACTGAATGCAGTAAGTGCAAGAAGAGTGATTATCTCTTGCAGGCCACCACAGCTGTGTTGTCACTGTAATATCGTCAGTAATTTTTGTCTGTTATTTTTGCTTTTGTGCTTTTTAAGCTTTTCACCCAGCCACAAATAATACATTAAAAAATGGAAGCTCATTGGGTTGTTATTGAACCATATGCCTTGAGGAAAAAAAAAGTGCTGTTAATACTTTTGACAGTGTTGTAGAAGTTGGCAACATGCTCATATTCTCCATGTGTTCTTGACAGAAAGGCAGGCTGACTTTGACATTTATATTTTGACACTCTAAATTATTTGGCTGACATGCATATTAAAAACAAAACAAGAAAAAAATGCAAACAACTACCAAAAAAAACCCAAACTATTCTATCTACTGCTAGTATCTAAACAAAGAATTGAGAATCCCATTTAAATATACTCGTGTCACAAGACTTCTATTATGGTCAAGCACAGGTATAAAAACCCAGGTTGTCCCAGATTTCTCTCTTCCTGTTGTAGTCTTCAATTTTGTGTTTCCATATGGGTTTGTCTCTTAATTTTTTAATTTTATGTGACCATTGTTTTCCCCTGTGTTAACTTCCTTTCCTTTTTCTACATTGTCTGCCTTAAAAATTAGTCTCTCTTGAAACAAATACACATTTGCTGGATTGGTGAATCAGGTTTTATTGCACTTTGCTGCTCTCAATACAGCATAATGATGCAAACAATTTAAGGAGAGGGTGTTTTAATAATAATTAGTTCAGCTGCAAGAGATATTCCAATGCTGGAACTGTAGCAGTAACAATATTTTCTGTATATGTTTAAGGTCATTACAGAAATCTTTTGCAGTGGTAGCAAGGGCCTCTGGCATTACCTTTAATCTACTGACTGACAGATCACCTGTCATCTGCTGATGGTGACCAGTTACTGAAGGCTGAATGCAGTTATGCTTCAACATAGCTAGAAGTTGTCTTCTCTCCTGATAACTCAGTTGAAGGGGGTGAGAAAAGACTCTTTAATTGTCTTAGTCTATACCACCCTAAATAATTACATTGTTTGAGTAATTTATTTTTTAAAATGTCAAAATGCCAAAAAAACCAAAAGGACAAAGGGAAAGCTAAAGGACCTTAGAGGTGCTATTTAAGCTGTCAACAGCAGTCCTGTGCTCTTTGCTTAATTTTAGTAATTTGGTTAAATACATTTTCCTTTAAATTACTTCCTTGTTCAGTAAGTCGCTTCCATGCACGGAAAATAATCTACTTCTAGTTGATGTTTGCGACTTAAATGTATGACCTGGTAACTCTTATGTAAGGGAGATTTTTGCATTTGTCAGGTAAACAGAATCATTGACTATATGTGATACTTTCTTAAATAGGCAGCAGGAGGAAAGGGTGTCAAATGCAGAAGAAAAAGTAATATGAAATAGTTACTTTATAAGTTATAGACAAAAGTTATTTCTGGAATTTCAATGCCAATGATTTATTTTTAACCAGTAGATCCCACTAGGTTTATCCTCCTTCAGACACTTCAGTTGTTAATGTAATGCAAATAATAAATCGTTCAGGTTCTCTTTACACTTGTCAGACACATTTCTATACTGTCTGTTTTGGCGGCAGCAGCAGTATTGATTGGAGTCACCGCAATCTAAATATATATCTGTCTTTCCCTAACACCACGTAATAGGAATTTGTGGATTTTATCCCTGAAATAAATCTACTTGAAAATTTTTTTATTGTAGGCTTTAATGTTCATTTTTTTTCCTGGAGTGGTTTTGTTAACTTTTGGTATGCTTAGAGAAGGTGGAAAGGTGGTTTCCCAAACACAAAATCCCTCTGAACATACTTTGCTGTATTTCCTACTTGTTTCTCAAAATTCACATTTGTTCTTTTTTATTTAATTATTTAGTTTAATTATTTAATAATTTTCTCTTTTTAGAAATGTGGTATAATTATAGCCTGACATAATGCGGGTTTGTTTCCCTTCATCCCAGTGCATGATCCATCTCATCTTTTTGGAAACACTTGTCTTCTTTCCAGGTTATTCAGAGGACTTCTTCACTTAGTTGTAGTTGTTCTTTGAACTGTGAAAGTTGCTAAATAAAATTGACAATTTTAATGGGAAGTTCTCAGTATTGTGGGTCTCTAATGTGCTACCTGTGTCTTTATCCTGTATGAAATAGAAATAATTGCATAAAACAAATAATTCAGTTAGGGAAAGGTTTTGGTTGGTAGAACAGTGGATGGATGTCTTTGTCTTAGACTGTGGAGTTGTTTACTTTATTTTTCCCTCCCTGTTCTGTTTTTAACCCTGATTGTGTCACTGTACAGACAAACTTCACACATGCAGGTCAACAGGGGACAGAACATGCTGTAATGTATTCTAGCCTATTACTTGATTATTACTATGTGCTCTGGGGAGATGTAATGGTGGAGAGCAGGGGGATGCCCAAAGGAGGCTGTGATGGTGTGGCAAGTCTGCGCTAGAGCAGACTCCTGGCAGTACCTGTGAATGTGTAGAGAGTGGAGCCCAGACTTGAGCTGCTTTGCTGGCAGGACTTGTGACCCTCTGGGGGAGCCACATGGGAGCTGTCTGTTCCTGAAGGACTGCTATGCATGGAAAGGACCCACACAGGAGCAGTTGGTGAAGCTCTGCGACCTGTGGGAAGGACTCGCATGAGAGAAGTTCATGGAGGACTGTCTTCTGCGGGAGCAACCTGACACTGGAGCAGGGGAAGTATGAGGAATCCTCCCTGTGAGGAGGAAGGAGTGACAGAATGTGATGAACTGACCACAATCCCCATTCACTGTCCCACTGTGCTGCTCATGGGAAGGAGGTGGAGAAATCAGGAGTGAAGTTAACCCTGGGAAGAAGAGAGAGGTAGGAGGGGGAAGGTGTTTTTAGGATTGGGTTTTGTTTCTCTTTGTCCTTCTCAGATTTGGTTGGTAATAAACTGATTTCCCCAAGTCAAGTGTGTTTTGCCTGTGATGGTAACTGATAAGTGACATAACTCTGTCTTTACCTTGACCCATGAGCAGCTTTGGACACCTGGTGTCAACCACCATGTTTTTCTGCCCCATCCTTACCCAAGCAATCTCTGAAGGTTTCTCTAAGTGTTTCTCCCACTCTCTACTCAGTGCTTATCCCACTCTCTACTGCATTTTGGGTGAGCTGTGTGTTTTGGAAGCACTGGGCTTATGGTATGCAGAAGTGTGTAGGTACTTGGTAGGACAGAAGTTAATGGCTAAACTTACTGGATCAATATTATGTTAAGAAACTTCTGATTTAACATACAACTGCAGAATTTGTAGGTGTGTGTGAGAAGAAATATTGATTTTGATAGTAATGTCCAAGTGTTACATTGCAGGTAAAATAAGCACTGACAAGAGCTAACAATTACAAGATATCTATGTGTTGAAGTCATAGTTTCACTTGAGCTATATGTTTCTTTCCTAATGTCATGTAGTCTGATATAATAATCTGAACAGATTTATTTTACTCAGAGGAAGCTGTGCATAAAGCGATGCTGTAGAATTTTAAAAACATGAAGATATCTACTAACATGTAGAATCTTCCCCATTAAGAATCTAGAAGGCACTCTGTGAATTTTTATTTAACTAAGTAGCTTTTATAATTTGATGTGGCATGGTTTCTTTCTGCCTTCGACTTAACCAATACACTTAATTTGCCAAAAATAAACAGCATGCAAAAACGTAAAAAGCTAAAGAATTCATGAATGCAGGAAGAGAATATGTCTGCAGAAGCAAGTACTTGGAATGGGAAAAAAGTCAAGTTGTGGCTTATTGTGCAATTTTAACTACTTTACCCATCTCCTGTCCTTTCATGTGTAACAATTTCATAGTTAATTTTTTTCCAACTGGTTGTAAACTTTTTTATCACGTGGGATGTTTGATGTGCAAAGTGTCATTTTTTCCTCTCTATATCCTTACTACATATTTGTATGCTAATTAAATGATATTCCATGCAAAATGATGCATTTATCTGCGGGGTTTTGAGGTGAATGACAGTGAAGCACCTTTGTGCTTCACAAAATTCATGTATTTATTTCAACGATACTCCTTGATGTACTACGTGCATTATACATTCGGCAACTTAGACACAGGACGAAAACCAGCATCAGAATTTTTAGCATATTTAACATCAAACAGACATACTGACAGATTCAACTCTGTTGACAGGAACATTCGGCAATGAGGATTTTAATTCATTATTAAACAGCACTCTAAGCTAGCTGTCACACATTGTAGATGATTATGGCTTGTATGACATACTTCATATAATTTCAGTATTTCTTTTCTAGAAAGGGATATGTATATCTTGGTGAGATAAAATAAGTAAGATTATTCACAAACCCTGCAGCCCTGTCATGGTTTTGCATAGGCTCCTCTTTGCTGTTGTGTGTCACTTGCATACCTTAATGGTTTTAAATTAAGTAATATTCATAGGCTGCTTCTGTTTTAATGTAGCCCCACCCAAGCTTAGTGTTTATAATTGTTTTTCTCGGCTTCCTATATCAGGGCCATACTTCAGAATCAAGAACTAGGTAAGTTATTGTTAGTAGCATTTGTCTTCAGTGGTGTATATATATATGCTATATACCAGAAAAATCACAGCTTTTATGTTTGCTCTGGATGGTGCATACAGTCTTGTAAGTCTGTCAGTACTTAGTTAACATGTTCTGGAAATGTGAAGTTAATCATACAGATGGGCATTTAGGAAGTGAGTGTTTTCTCATCTCTATGGGTAGATGATGATTTTCTTTAGGACTAATTAGTAGGGTTATTAATCCAAACAATTAAATTCTCTTCTAACACTACAGCTGTCTAATTAATGAATTTATTAATTAATCAGTAGGTTCTCCAGATGTCTACTGAGATACTGTCCCTTGAGCAGCAGTATTAGCGGTTGAATTTTTGCAAACCAAGAACTAGAATCTTTCATTTGTTTGGTTGCATATGAAGCAAGGGCCTGATTTATTAAAGTAGTATCTTTTCCTCTGAGTAGAAAGCTATTTTTATTGCTTATTTTTCACCTGACGTACATGTGACTAGATAATGTGTCATTAAAATCTAAGGGAATGGCATTCGAATGCTTCCTTTCCAACAACCCAGAGAAAGCTCTTGCAGAAATGAATGTTACCATACAAACATACAAATAGCTTAATTGCTTTCAATTTCAAAAACCTACTTATCTTGTGCCAGTAAGTCATGATCTTACCCCACAGTGTTCTTATCTGTGGCATGCTGTCTCACAGTGCGGCTTGAAAACATGCTGTCATTTGGGTCAAGTCTGGCAAAGTCAGCCTGTCTGATTCAATCTGATGGATACTATTTATCAGACAGGAATGAGAAGTGTTTTGACCGCACACTATATGCACAACTCTGAGCAATTAAAAAAAAAAGTTTTTCTGCATACTGCAATATGTAGGATATACTGTGTGTGCTGTGCTGGTCTGCTTTGTTTGTAACTTGTTTTGGGAAAGTGGATTTTTCAAAAATAAGTGTTAAAACTTGTTGTTTGGCATCTTTTCTCTCACTAATAAAGCAGTTATCAGTTTATTCAGTAGTGAAATTGTAGTAATCTAAAAGTACTGAAACTGATGTTCATGCTTCCCTCTCTGTTTTTTAGAAGCCAAGGTGTAAGTGACCTCGTCAGTTCTAATTATCGTACAACAGGCTGGGATGTAATTGCTAAGTTACCATGGCTGCGTTTTTGCTAGCACATTGTCTTCCTCAGTAGCAAGGTCCTATTTTATTTCTTTTCTCCCTTCTTCCTCTTAGAATTTCCTCCCTTTTAATTTATCAGGTACAAAAAAGATAAGGAGGAGGAATTGAAGCCTCAAGAAAATTGTATTCATTTTAATTAAATCCTAGAATGCAAACCACACCCCTCTCTTCCTGTGTTGGTGTGCACAACACTCCAAAACCTTGCCAGCCCACAGCTGCCAGTGTTGCTGTATTATTGGAACATATGCAGAGTTGGCTGCTTTTCCCAGTGCCCTGCGTTCATGCTGGGGAAGGTGCTATACTGTGGAAGGACAATGTCAGAGGATCTGAGGGCATATGTTCTGAATTGGTGTTTGTCTGTACTGACATTTTCCTGGGGACTTGTGCTGTTTGGGAAGGTAGTTTTACTGAGGTGACAGGCTGGGTTTTGCCAGCTGGCATCAAACTTATGCAAACTACTGGCGACAAGAAACAAGTGCTTTGAATTAAACATTATAGGAGTTCAGATCTAAGCAAAATGGACTTTATGTAGGAAACACCTTAATCAGGTTCCTGCAGCTTCTGTCCATTTTATTTAGCGTTAATGCAGATATTTTAGGGAGCTTTGAGATTACATTGGCTTGGTTTCCAGCTGAGTTCTGAGAACTGAAGACTGAGCTGGGGTGTAATTCTGTTTCTAGCTATAGACAGAGCTAAAGATAACTGTTAAGTGTTCATTGTCTGGACCGTGTTGTGCAGAAACCTACAGTTGCGCTACATCAATAGCTGTCTGCATGTGACTAACCAAGCAAACAGGACTATCTGGAAAACAGAATGCTGGACAACCAAGGAAATAGATCTTGAATCTATTAAAGGAAGAAAATAGAAAACCTAGTTCTATAAAACTCTTTTGAATTAGGAAGACCCTCAGTCTTCTCCAAGGGTGAAAGCTTTATTTAGCTCATCTTTAAGAATTCTTAGTGTTCCTGTAAAATCTTGTGCTGGGATTTAAAAGACAAATCTGACCAATTGTTAATTGAAAAGCATTCAGTGGCAGTTGAACAAGTAGTGTTTTCTTCTAACTTATATCACGTTTCTATTCCTATAACTGAAAAGAAGTACTTTAAAAACACCAACAAATAACTTCTTCCCCTTCCACCCCACACCCCCCCTCAAAAAAAACCAAGAAAAAACCTTAACTGTAAGCATTTACTAGAAGAGAGTAACCGACAACACTGTCATTTGTTTTAGGACTGGAGAGCTTTGTGTAGTTGCATCTTAACTATTTTCTTTGACTAAAGAATCTTTAGATTCTGGCTAATCAGAAATTGGAAAAACATTTGTCTTTCTCACACATACCTGCTCCCCTCCTTGATTTCCTCTTTTCCCCCTTAACCCTCCCCCCCACCTTCCAAGCTCAATTCTTTACGTAGTTTTAAAATGCTATTAAATATCACTTGCTATTATATTAGCCCTTGCATATACTGTAGATTTAAGGCAGCAGTGCTAAGATTTGTTTGAGTAGTAAAGTGAAATGAGCAAAACTCACTGTTTGCCTAGTTTTACCTTGACTTTCCACTGTGTCATAAAGGTTTTCGCTGTGCGGTTCACAAGTTATTGATGGTCTGGGAAATATGTATCAAGTAATTGATCCTTAAAGAGCTAACTAATTGTATGTGTCCTCTTCATTTTCAGTTTTAAAACTGTATTAAAAGGAAGACAAAACCACATTGCTAATATTGCTCTTGTACATAAGCAACTTACATAGTCAAAGGAAAGGTGTTATAAGACTTGTGAAAAGTTGTCAGTTCATATGAAAGGAAAGATGCATGTAAGACTATGTTAAGATATAGTCTGTAGTAACAGAATTTGAGAAATCCTCCTATCCAGCCTAGACCTCAGTGTGTTCATGGACTCAAATCCATGGACCAATGCAGTCCAAAACCTGCATCTAGAAGTTTTCGGAGACAGAATTTAGATCTGCTGATTGACAAGACTTTATCGTGATTGTGTCTTGTGCTTTTGAAATTGTTTTCTGGCAGTGCAGGCAAAGGTCTATTTTTTAGTCTTGGCTCTATTAATATCTTGATTTTTACCCTTTTTGTGTCCTAGCCAAAGCTACATTTTAATTTACTTCAGTCTCTTTTGTCTTGTTTTAAAAAAAGCAGAGCATAACTACCACTACTATGTTACTCTGGACCTTGTTCTAGAACCAATAAGACTATTTTAATAAGGCCGAACCTTTTCCCTATCTTGTCTAAGTGTTTTCTGTATTATAGATTTCCACAATAAGTGCTGACGAAATACAGTTTTGTTATCACCACAACTTAATGAGAAACTTCCTCTTAGGATGGATGAAGTAGGTAATTTGTTTCATTGAGCTCTGTTTTTGGCTAGGGGTTGAGAGCTCCCTGAAGGGCATAGGTTAAAAGCATATCTCAAAAGTGAGATTATTTCAGTAAATATCGGTCTTTATCTTGCTGACAAACTCTTGTATGTGCTTGAATTTTTCACTTCCGTACTTTGTTCCATTCCTTCGGCATTAGCTGTTGGTAGTGTTCAGATACACTTTTACTCTCTCAGGATGCCTCCAGTAGATTCTAGCTGTACAAATAACAGGCTGGGCAACAAGGATGTGCCAGCCAAATTTCCAAGCAGGCATAAATAAATAAATTCCAAAGTAGGTCTCACAGAAATGGATGTGTGTCTTTGGTCTCATTTCTTCAAAGAGTAGGACAGCATGGAAGCTACACTATGTTTGGCAAAGACAGGTTTTTAAAGACAATTCAGTTTGAACCTTCTAGGTTTTGATGTATGTGCTAAGGGTCTTTGAAATATGAATCACATTTTGTTCTTCCAGCCTACCTAAACATAGCTGCTAGAATGTCAAGTCTGTGCTGAATGGAAGTGGAAGGACTCCTTAGTCTCCTATTCAGGCAGACTCTCTCAGTCTACAGTGCATGATACTTCAGCACTTTAAATAAACATGCTGTGTCAGGCATACTTGATCAAAGGTAGCCTTCTTCTGATGAGGGCAGGTATGCTTAGTGTCTGCTTTTTCAGAAGTGCTGAGCATCTACAAAGCTCCGAGTCCCCTGGATTTGCGAAGACTCAGCATCTTTGGAAGTCACACCACTAGCGATGACAAAATTGGAGTATCCAATTAGGTGATCTCATTGTAAGTCCAGTTAAATTATAGATGTTAGCGTACTTACAGACTGAGGTAATCACGTGAATGCATGCTTCCATTGAAATCAATAAATGTTAAATTACTCAGTGCTTTTAAAAATCCAATTAGGCACTGAGACAGCTGAATAACTGTAGAAATCTGATGTATGGGGACATGAATTTATATGTATGTCATCCATTATGCTAGGAGACTGTGAAGGAAAGCTGAGGAGTGAAATGCCCAGTCAATGGGGCATTCAGTGGCTAACTTTCAAAAGCTGCTTTAAAGCCTAGGATCGCTGCCTCTGCTTTCAGAAGTTTATGGTCTGTATGTGGGAAGAAAATAACTTGGCATACAGCAACCCTGAAGCCCAGCAGAATGTTTATAATATTCAACACTAATGTCCTTGGCAGAGAAATCTAAATAGTGACCCACTGCCATACTTTGTAATAACTTTTTGCTGAATTCTCTTCTCAGATATATTCCTACAATGCCATTAAGTTGGTGGAAGGAACCTAATAAACATAAAATGGAGCAATATTTGGAAAAGCAGGAAATCTTTTTCCATTATCAGTATATTTAACTCTATTATCTCCTGATCTTTGTGAAATATCAAAACATAACCTATTCTATTTCTTGTTTGTAAGAAGGTTATAGTCTCTTTGGAGGGAAGGGGTAATCAGAAAGCCTGAGTGGGAGAAGTTCAGTTGTAGTTTTAGTGAGGAGATGCTTAGCTAACATGAGTTGCATTGACACAAGGCAGTGTAAGGATAGGCAGTTTCATTTGTCTGGCAGATGTTCAAAACCTTATTTCAAGGGCATNGGCAGGAGATGGGCAGTTGGCAGGGCGAATAGGAAAAGGCAAGCAACCTTAGGCTTTTAGGGGCAAAACCAACTCCAACAGCATGCCTAGAAGCCTTCAGTGAGTATAGATATATTAACATAGCTACTCTTACTTGTTTTAAAAAAAACTCAGACTTTAAGTCTACCGCATGACTGTCAGCTCCCCATTACCTTTTCCAAAACGCAGCCACAGATAATAACAAGAAAGTTTTTCATCACGTATTATCAGGAAAGTGTTATGTCTTAGTTTCTCTTTATTGAAATGAGTGGCATTTAGAAAGGGATTCAGAAATGTATTTGAAATTTCCTTCAGTTGTACAGTAGTTGTCTTGCTTTGCTTTGACTAGTCAGGGTACCTTTTTAAAATGTAGTTTTAAGATCTTAAGGTGTTAAGAGACTTTATAATAAAAAATTTTATGTTGTGGTCAGTCAATACATTTAGAAAAACAGTAAAAGGTGTGAGATGTGTTGGCTAAATGCTTGAATACAGAAACGGCTGAAATGAAGGATCGGGTTACAATTTTGTATTGTCTGAATATATTTATTGTCTCATTTTGTACTAATAATAAAGCTATAAATTTATTCCTAAAAACCATCTGATGCAATGCAGCTAAATCAGTGTATGTTGCTGCAAGGCTATTTCCTTTCCTGGGGGCAAGGAGAGAAGTGAGAAGGGGTAGATCTGAGGGCATTGTGGTGGTACTGTCTTGATGGGGAGGGATGTGGTTTTTTGGGAAGTTCTGAGAATGGGCATTTAGCAGAGCTTTCAGCCTTCACATTATTTTAATTTTATTTCTGAAGAGAAAAGTCTGGGTTAAGAAAAATTGTAAGTGCTTAGTGGTGTTAACATTTACTAGCGCTGCAAAGTGATCTCTGAGAACGGATTTGTTATGTGTGATTCTTCCCTGTTGTGTGGCTTTTTTCTCAATGTGGCAGGTATTTAGAGATCTGGAAGTCTGCCATTGCTTGACTTGAGACAATTTTGTACCTCACTGGAATGACTTACAGTAGTTGATGTGCTTTTTTTAATGGGCTTGATCATGTGTGTGTTAAACTTTGCTGTAATTGAATTTTTATTTTTTGTATTTTTAAATTTTTGGACTAAAGTATTGCACAGTTTCTGGAAGTAAGATGAAGAGAAAAATGTTTTACATTCAAAATATTTCAAGCAGCTAATAATAATAATTAGCTTTATCTACTGAGATCAGTATTTGGGAGCACTGCCTTGAAATTTAGAAGCAGGTGGCCTTTTTGTCAGGGGTATCTGTTTTGTAATTCATTTGCCAAATTACCAACTTTTTAAGTCTGCTTGCGTGGTCTGAATAGAGACAAAAGTTAATCTTCTCTGTAGTTAATGGGAGACAGGTTTTTCCTGGGCTGATTCAAATGATCAAAGTTAGGTTCCTGCTGAGTTGCTCTCTTCCTTCATTACTTCTGGAGGAAGTCAAGGGAGAGAAAACTCACTTGACTGAAGTTAGTTCTGGTGAACTCTCTTTTCAAGTTTTTCTGAATTTGTGAGCATCTTTCAGCATGTTTTAGTTCTACTAGTGCTGACCAGTCTGTGCACATATCACCCCCTGCCCTGAGATACTTAAGATGCTTTAGCCTAGAGCTACATCATTAAGGCTGGATTCATTTTGCTGCAAGTGCTGCTCCTGGCTGAAGAACCAGCATTGAAACTGAAATCACAGCCCCTGTTTTGCTGTGCTCTTGGTGAACCCTGTGCTGGCCCTGAGGCAATGCTGTGTAAGAAGCTGTCAAACAGGAGTGTGCAAAGCAAGACGGAAAGAGCAGGGCTGAAGCATTTTAGTGGCAGCAGAACGGCACTGGGAGGAAAGAGAAACAGTAATCTTGAGTTCATATCTTTTTGTAGTACTGGGGAAGACAGGCACTGGAGCAAAAATCAAAGCCCAGCAAACTTAAAAAAACCTCACTTGGTACTTAAACATATCACAAAAACCCCCACTCCTATGAATTATTTTACTTTTTCCTATGTTGTTGCCCACTGCTTTTTAATTTCAGATGTCCATAATAAACCCATTTATACTGAAATATATGAGAGAATGATGCTTTTGTGTGTTGAATGTGCTTTGACATAATTTATCTAGAACTTGACAGGGATTCTATCCTTAATGATTAAAAAGGCATTAATGAGATGGGTACTTGTCAAGACTGGATTATGGCCATCTTTGTGTTAGTGAAAGGGCAATGGAATGACTGCTGAAAACAAATGTGATTCACACATTTTTTGCAATGAATTATTGATTGTTCTTGATAGAGGAAATAAGAAATTGGAATGCCCAAAAAGCAAAATATAAACACTCCTTGATATTTTAATCAGGTATATTTTGACATTGTTAATGTAAGATAAAAAGCTGTACATGACACAAAGTAATTTCTTTTTAAAGAAGCATAATTCAGTTTAGAAAGGAAAAAACGGATATATATGGGTTTTGTATTTATTAAGCCACAATGTGCTATGGCTTATGTAACATGCAAATAGATTTCTTCAACATGAGATTTCTTAATTACCATTAGATAAACTGATGATAATTCAGCTAGATACCAGGCATGTGGGTGACATCTGTAACAATTCTCAGAGCTTAAAAATTTAAGCATACACTAATGCTGATTTAATTTCATAGCTATTTTTATTTGACAAATTGAAATAGGTGGCATCCTGGGGAACCAGACTAAAATCTGATCTGTAAAGGCTTATTATCTTTACATAATGCTTTATAGACACTGCTTTGTTGTGACAATCTCTTCACAGATTTTTATCTTGCAATGTCAAAACAATTAATGGGAAAATAATAATTTAAGGATGCTTCATCTTACATGTCTTCAGTTTGTTAATGAGCTCCTGTCTCTATCTCTGGACGTTTTCAATATATATGTGTGAGGAAAGATGGAGTGCGGTGTTGCTGCTGTTTTAGTAAGGTTTCAAGAAAATTGTAACCATGAACAATTATATCTACACAGATAAACACACACATATCTCAGAAGTATGCAATGTGAGATGCAGTTAACGTGTCCTGCTCACCATCATTTGTATGTCTTCCAGCTGGAGATAAACACAAAGTATTAGAATCTGGCATTTGCAAAATTTTGCCTAAATACATGGAGATACTTTTAGGGTATGTTGATATCTAAAATTGGAGAAAAAAGGAATTCTTTCTTTCTTTTGCAGTTTGTGTCATGCAGTTGGAGAAAAATGCAGCAAAAGTATTTTAATCCCTTCTAATTCTGCAATACATATTTTTCTTGCTTGCATAAAACCAGCAGTCTCTGTCCATTTTCTTGTTCATTACTGTACCAAGTGTGTTTTCCTGTTTGAAGCATCATAAAAAAAAGATAGCTTTAATTCTGAGACATGATGAATGAGTGTTTCTGGGGTTTTAACAATTGATGTGAGAATTTTAAAAAGCCTTTATTTTCACATTTCTTTTTCATTATTATAATAAACTACAGCCAAGTAGTAGTTAGGAAGATCCAGCACTGGCATTAATATTGTCTGTTCTTGTGGAACGACAAGCAGTCCTGCATCCTGAGTTAGTCACATACTTTTGTTGGCATGTTGGTTTTTGGGCTGCAGCACAGGGATTACAGGATGACATTGTCCACTAGCTTAGTAAACGATTCTTGTCTGGCTGCAAGGCAAGTATGTTGAAAGAAGTACCCAAACTTTAGCTCTTCTTTTCAACCTTTTTGTTTCTTAGAGGCAATGACTTGGAAAACTGCTCCCCATCTCCCCTGTTTTTTCTAGCTGAACAGTTTTTTGCATAGCAGGCAATTTCTCTTAGAAATATCTACGCATAGATGTCTTCTAAGACATTTACGTGTGTTATGTGCCAAAATACCCTAATTCGCTTATTAGAAAGTGTGATCATCATGTGTACAAACATTATCAAGCACATGATCACATCTTGTGACTTCAGCTTCCCCTGTTTGGCAATCATATGGGATAATCTGCTTCCATTTAAGCAATGCAAAGGGAACTAACTTGTTTCCTGCTTGTTTCCAAGCAGTGACATTTGAAGTGAGTGTGTTTGTGGTGGCGGGGTGAGTAAAGACCAATTCACCAGGAGAAGAGTTTGGTCTGCTCACCTTTTCAGCTAAATTAGTGCTCAAACTAAAGGGAAGCAACCTGCTCATACTATGAAGTAACATTTGGCAGGACAGCAGTTTCCTTTCTGGCTGGATTGTGCCAGGATGTGAACAGCAACATTTTAGATATAATGTGTAGAGTAAAATCCATTCAGTTTTGCAATACACGTTAGCTTTTTCATTTCAAAATGGTAACTTACAGAGTTTTTTCTTTGTTTTCAAATTTCTTCTGTTAGTATAAGATTTCTTTGTTTAGAGAGAAAGACCCCTTTTTCTGGTTTTAGATGCTTGTGTGTTTTATCTTTACATGAAGGACTTTTAAAATAATGGGACTATTTGGGGCTTAATTCTTCTCTTACTGAAATCGGTCAGCAAAAATCATGAGCTTGGCTGGGAAGAGTATCAGGACAATAATGGGTAGGAAAAAGCTGGTTCCACTTGTGCACAAGCCCACAGCATTTTATCATACAACAACTGCTGGGAGGTTGTGTGTGGTCAGCACCACACTGGTAGCCTTGGGCTGACTGGAACTGCTTCAAACAGACATAAACATCACCAGATAGAGAGGAATCTGTTGCATGTTCCCATTGTTCCTGCTCATAAGAAGTAATTCATGCATAGGCAGGCATAAAAAGTCTGGTTATCTTCAGATTAGGTTGCAGTGACAGGTTTAGCATGTCTGCCACAAACTTAGAATTCAAAATAATGCTATGTTATACCCAAACCTGTTACAGCTCTGTGTGATTTAGTCCTTGCTGAGAGTTAAGCTAATATAACAAGTTGTAAGGCCTCATGTCAGCATTTTGCAGCTTAATGATCACAAAACATTAGACTCACAAGAACTGTTCTTAATACAAGTCCAAGCATACAGTGAAAATTGTTTCCTGTAGAAACTCTCTTGAAATATTAACTGTGATTATTCCACTACTGTAAGTAGTTAGATCCTATTTGATTGAAGAATATTTTGGGCCTATAAGTAACTATTGAGTGAAGAGAACTGTGAGAGAAAATGGATTCTTTCCCCATCCGATAGGTTTAAAAGAAAAATTATGCTAAATGAGAGGTTTATGTTAACATTTATTGATGATATTTTTATGCCTTTGTAACATCTTAAATTTGAAAATATCAGTGCCTCAGGAAGCTAACTCATTTCTCTGTAGGTGCCACAATTTCCATAAATGTGTAGTATGAAATCTGATAGATTTGTTTTTACTGAATTGAGATATAACTGAGACTGTATTAAGTTGTTATAATCCCTCTGCTAAATTGGGTTCTGCATGTTTTCTCACTATTAAGTTTCACTATGCACTATACATATTTTAAATATGTAACTCGGCAATTGACTGGGAATAGTTGTGAAGAGTTTGTTATGGTCTCTCTTGCGTAAGTAATGCATCTTTAGAAAACAGAATTAGGTCATTGGCATACTCATTTAACAGTGATTTAGCTCAAACAGAAGAACTGGAACTGAGGAAAGAGCAGTTTTCTGTGTCCTGAGGTTCTCCTGACTTTTCAGCTTAAGGCTAAATGTTATGGCTGCTGTCCTTTCCATAGAGAACACTTATATCTTTTTGGTCAGGGTTTAACTTTTTCTCCTGGTAACTGAAACACCAATCAGCTCTGCTGTGGCTGTACACTAATTCAATAATACAGGAGGTAAGAAGTTCTGAGGTCCAGACTGTTATATGTTACTTTTGAACTTCTACTTCCTCTGGTACACCTAACCGAAAAACATCTAAAGGTCAACTATACATTCAAAACTGGTAAGGAATTTTAACAGTTGCTATGAGAACAGTGTTTACATTTTTGAAAGATCTCAGTGGTGTGAAATTATTTAACGAAATGCATTACTGATGCAGGGTGTTGGCTAGCTGGAGTGGCACTTGTCCATATGAGTGCCTCAGTTAAGGTGTGATTTACTTAGTCTGTGTGTGTGGTTGTCCCTATGCTCTGTAGAAAGCACTTCATCAGCACAGCTGTGGAAAGCCACATGCATAGATATCACCCCTCTGCTCTGGCTTGAGCTGTATAGTGTATTGCATTTAAGTCTCCTTTCTTTTGGCTGCAAGAATTAGTGCTGCAACCTGTTAGTGCTGGTTCTTTATTACTCAAGAACAGTTTTATGATGCTTTCAAATTTTAAAGAAGACTTCACATGGCCTCATGTTATGTTCCCACTTATGGGACTGTGCCTCACTAATGAGCTGAAAACATCTTGTCTGTAAGCTGCAATGCAAAATGTGAGCAGGTAAACTTTGCCAGACCTGCTCTGGTTTTTTGCATGGCCAGTTAGTTATTTCAGTCCCTAAATCTTGGTGAAGGAATTTTGTAGACATGAGTTTCCTAAGAGCTGTGGCTATGAAAAAGCTGTGGCTATGAAAAGAGCAGTGCCCCACAGTATGAAAGAATGCATAGGAGAATTTATTTCCAGCAGTTAACATCTCTTTGTGGTTATGTTCATCAAAATGGAATACCTTCATTAAATTCAGTGTCTGTGTTTTAGACTGGTAAATAGAGTAGAATTGTTACTTGCTCCTTGAATATTTTGTTCCATGCTTAATACAATGTTCCTGACAGAAGAGAAATTTCTATGTATTAAGAAAACCCCAATGACCTGGACTGTAGTAGTGGATTGCATAAGGATCTCAGCATGCTTTAAAAATAAACATATGAAGTAATGCTATATGTAGCAATTGTCATATGGTTTAATCATAGCTTAATACAACTGAGTTCAGTCAGAGTCCAATAGTTATCCTATTAAAATCCAGTGTGATTACAGAGCTGTTTTCAGGAAAGAGGAAAAAAAAGGCTTGTCAGCTTTTGGCAGTGCTGAGGTGTTGGACTTTGATCAGAAACTCTGATTCCTGTGGCTTCTATTACACAGGAAAGGAACTTGTCTTGGCACATCTTCTAACGGGTTGTGAAAGATCTGTTGCTCTTGCCCATTGGAAGAACTTCCTTGACTATCGGACATCTTGGTTTGATTAAATCATTCCAGGAAAGTCATGAATTAGAACCTGAGTATTCACAAGAATGGTTTTAATAATGAGTTTCCAGGCACCATATTTATGAAGCATGGGAGAATAGCACTTCTCTGCCTAGCAGACATCTGGAAGGAAAAGTTTATTGAAGGCTATAAGATCTTGTACTTAACTGGAGATTAAAACATGGTAAAGGAATGGAAGGTTGAAGGTTATTTGAAAATACTGGTATGAGAACTAGGAGCTACTGTGTATGATTTATTTTAATAAGCATATTAAACAATACAAATGGTTGAGATTTTGTGTATTTTCTTAGATTTTACTTCTTCTATTTACTCTTGATATGTTGTCATTCTTCTCTTAAAATCATTGTAGTGCTGCAAATGGTCAGGTTTTTCTGGGTTTACCCTTTAAGAGTTACTGGAAGTCTTGAAATAGAAACACATACAATCCCAAGCAGTGTCAGTAAAAAGAAAGTAAAGGGTGAAAAGAGACTGACTGAATACACCTTACTTGCATTTTTTCAGTAAAGCTGAACACTACAGGCACTTCCCTGAGCTCCACAGATAAAGAATGGACCTTAATGGAAATGTGTATGCCGATTTTTGAACCCTCTAGGCAGTCATGGGTTTTCCAGAAATGGACATGTGTTGCTGCTTCTGCAGCACTGCTTCCACTTCCCCCATCTTGCCCACATGAGATGGGAAAGGCTGTGTATGATCCCCACTCACAGAGCAGCCAGCCCATTTCCATTGCTGCAGGTACACCTGGCCACCTACCACAGTGTTCAGAGCTGTGGGGCTCCTATGGCCGATCTCAGTCATATCCTCATTGTCAGCCACCTGACTGCCTCAATATGTCTGAAAGCTGATTCTTTGGAGGCCTTCCCAATGTTTCTTATTAGGGCAGAGTGTTAATTTAGGGTGTAATAGCTATATCTGATCAACTCCATGTCCTGATCCTGTCATCCAAAGTGATGGAGACCAGAAAACAGATTTTCAGGTACTTTAAGTTCATGCTTGTAACCTTGCTGCTCAGTTTCTCTCTTTCTTTAAATGTAGCTTTTGTCCTGGTGGAGGAACAGTGTGGACTAACCTTGTGTCTGTAACTATGTTCCCAAGGCCTGAGATGCCCTAAGGTTATCCCAGCCAGATGTGGAAAACTAGACTTTTTTATGGATAAGCCTTTCTAAAGCTAGCCTTTCTTATGGGTTGCAGGAGAGGCACTGGAGGATTCTCAGTGTTTTTATTTGTATTCTTGCTACAAAATGGGCAAGTGCTAACTGAGTTTAAACTAGACCCTGGGCTCTAAGCCATGCTGCCATCTGTTCTAGCTAGTCAGGATTCAAGACATACAGACTCAAGTTAACCTTCTGTCTCTGTGGAGGTAAGGAGGTTTCAGCCAAGAATCAGTATAAAAATTTAACTATTGATAACACAAAAAGACAAGGCTTCTTTTATTTCTCATTAATTTTCTGTGCTGAAATTTTTTTGTATCTGTAGTTGCAGATAAAACACAAACAGGTAGCAACATTTTAAAAAAGTTTGAGGCAACTGTTAGTTTCCATGCGAAATAGTAATAAAATAAAAACCTCAGGACCTGCTTAGAATCAGTTACTTTTGAGTTTTTTATTTACCATTCCAAGGGAGAATTCTTCAGTTCAGCTCTGGCCTTGATTTTTCACTTTGGATAATACAGCTGTTATTTTAACTGAATAGCTAAACCTGTCCTAGTGTTGTAGTAGTTATTTAAGCCAAAGATGTTATATTCAATTTTTTAAAATATTCCCTGGTCTGGGGAAAAAAGAGAAAAAAGAGGGTAAATTTAAAACATGAGGTTTCTTTTTTCCAAAATAAGTCCTTTCTATGTTTTGTATACCATAATTTCATGTTTAAACTTTTAACCAAAATCCAGCGTACTTAATGAAGTACAGCATACAGATCAGCAGTTTCCAACTTTCTGTTGTGTGCGAATCCAGTTCCAGCAGCACAATATTTTTTTCCAGTTGCTCCTTTGGTCTGTTAACCCTGATTTATTTAAGAAGCACTGACTTTGCAGAATAATGGCTATGGGAAACCTTAGTGGTGAGGAATGAGCCCTTTGTTTGTGGGAATACCAGTTCCCAGTGCTGCCTTGGCTGTTGTCCTGACTCTGACAGTGTATTTGACAGCATCAGATAACTGAAGTTGTAAAAATGGCACAGTAGGCATATAATTTCTTCTTCCAACTGTTTTCACTCTGATTACAGATATTTAAAGACAGGTTTAAACCCATAAACCATGAGATTTTAATAACGTTTCAAGATGTTGGTTTCACAAAATCTGAGTATCCTTGACAGCTGTGCGAGTTATAGCTGTCAAAACTTTAGGTATATCCTTGCTCTTATTTTGATTTTTTTTATTCTGCAAAACAATCACTTTTCCCTCTGCATTTCTCTGCCTTCAGTTTCATTGCAGAACTCCTTATGTTGCAAGATAAGTCACTCATTCTAACTTTTTTATGCAGTTGCTAATTTTTGTGTTCTAGCTGTTCTTTTTTTTCTTTTTTTTGAAAAAAAGCAAAAAGAGTTAAAATTTTAGTCTCTTCCATTTCATGCTTCCAACTTTTTTCCCATTTTCCTTATTCAGAATGTACAGATCAGGTTGTCTGATGGTCTATGACAGATCATGGCACATTTCCCTGTGTATAGGGTCTCTCCCTTTTCCCATTCAGAATACTCCCAGTGGCACGTTCCTCTATTTGCCTCTGCATTGTCTGCACTAATTCCAGGACGTCCTCTTCATCTTAATGCAACTCAAACATTTGGCCTTCTCTGGGTGGATGAACACACACTCAGGCTGGATAAGTAATGGAGGTGGCTGGACCAGCTGGCTTCTGCTTCTTGCCTGTCAAGCACTTGTGGCAATGCAGTCTTCCATGGTGTACTAGTTCCCACAGCACAGATGTGATGCAGGAATGAGGGATTTAAACTGTGCCTGAGTTGGGTAGCTCAGTATGTTGGTGTATTGTTGATGTGTTTGCTGTCTGAATATGCAGCCTCACTTTAGCGGGGAAGGGAGCTGTTGGAGGAAAAATAAGTACTAATGAGAAGGACTGTCAGATGGTAAACAACTTCTGGACATTTCACATAGAATGCCCTTTCTTCCAGAGGCTCTGGGAATGCTCTCAAGCTGGCTGTGCAGTCAGTTGCTGGTCACAAGCAGCTGGAGGCACAGCCTGACAGACCCCACTGTGCTGAGGCCTGGGGCTGCAGTGGAGTCTGATGTGGTGGGCTTTGCCATAGGGCCTGCAAAGGCTGCAGGCCTCCAGCTCTGATTGGATCTATCCTGCCAAGTAAAACAATGCTTCTCCTCTCTGAAGGTGATAGGCAGAGACAGACAAGGGAGCAGGAACAGACTGGCTACCTGGGAGGGTGGCTCTGGCTCCTTCTGTCCCAGGCAGGAGTCACTGCCGTGCCTCACACTCTTCTTCAGCATCACTGTCAGCCATTTCACTTCTCAGAGATCTGGAATGGGGAAGCAGGTAGCAGGGACACAGGACTGTTTTCCTGCCCCCAGCAATTTGCTGCTGTAGGCAGTCATCAGCTTCAGCTGCATGCCTTTAGAGGATCCTGTGCTGGGAAGAGTCTGAACAGAGGCCGGCTCACACTGTGGCAGCAGGTGAGCTGCAAAATGCCAGCATATCAGAAAAATGGATTTGAAGAGGGATGAAATTTTCTTGTATCTTGATTCACGATGTCAGTACTGGGGTTTTTTTATGTACTTATATCTGGATCTATATAGATATATAGGTGTGTGCATATATATATATATATGTAAAATACTAATGAATCCAAATGGGAAAGTTGCTGGGATTATCAGTTCACTAACCAAATCAGACTGAGGGACTCTACCCTGGACTGGGATAGTTATCACTTTCTAAAACTGTAGTTTGTGTCTTTCTGGGTGTGGCCTTTCTTTGTAAACAGAAGAAAACCAAAAGAAATACTTTCTGAGCTTGCTAGCAACTAGAGTCTTTAACATCTGTCTGTTGAGGGGATATAAAGTTATTTTACAGGGTATTTACAAATCCTTTCTGTTCAGCTTTGGTGTGTGCACGTTGTCCCATAATTTTTGATGAGAGCTGTGTTATACTCCATCTACACTTGCAATGGACCCCAGAAATCATTAGATGGAATTTTTTGGCTGGGTTGCAATGTACATTTCAGTAAGTGTTTTTTTTATAGTAAGACTGTGATAAAAGATCTGCCCTCATAGAATATGCATGGCTTTTCAAATGTTTTGCTCAGATTAATTTTTTTATTCCCAGCAATTCCAATAGCAACTTATTACTGGAGTTCTTTCATTAAGTTGTTGAAAATAACTGTACTGCAGCAAGTGATAAATATGCTATATTATTCTGAAAACTCTGCGCTGTAAAGCATGAACATAATTTTCTTACTTATAAGATACTTTCCATGCTGTGCACAAATCTCTTATTATGTGTCTTGTGTTGTGGTTGTCCTTATTTTCATTTAAATTTATTGCAGTGCTTTGTCTGAAGAAAATATTTTGATTGGTTAGTAAACATGCCACAGGGGGTAGGTAATTTACATGAACAGCAATTTTGTTGAAATTGCTATTCAGCAATTTAAACTACCTGTTTCATCCTTGCTGTAGTTAAAGGAGGGGAAAGATCTCCCCAAAACATGGCCTAGGAGGACAAAACAAACGAATAAAATGACTCACTATAAAAAGAACTGCCAGTTCCAGAAATATTGAACAGGTAGCTTGTTTCTAATAAGGGAATAACTTTCTGGGGAAATAGTAGGAGTGTGACTTGTTAGTCTCTGTGAACACTCCACCAATGTGTTTCTATCACAATAAATTCCTGTAGCCTTCAATGCTGCTCCTGTTCTCCTATAAAACTAGATGGGATTGAAGTTCTTCACTAGTAGCTTGAGACAACTAAAGTTAATTTCTCAACTACTCCAATTAGCACTAAAATATGCTTACAAAATAGCAACTTCATTCACAAAATGAAGGAAATGAAAGACAGCAATCAGTCAAGTATGACGATCATTGTTTTCTCCAGAAGGTGAATTTTATTTAAAAGCGGTTCTTTGTGCTTGATCAACTTCTAGTGAATCTGTTAGTTAATTAATAACTGAGACATTGAGTTCTGTAAAAGCATCTAAGACATTAGTGAGCACCTGAGGCTTTTTAAGAAAGTTTTAAGCTGTGAGTGAGGCCTCCCAATTGTGCTACAGTATTTTTGAAAGCTGTGCATTCCTGGACTTCGATTTCCCAGTCTTTTAGGACTGTGCCAGGCTGCAAGTGAAAGCACTTCTGTTTGGGGAACCACTGAAACATACATAACTATGATCACTTTAAGTATGTAAAAGATTCTGCTCTGGCACATGATGTGACAGAAGATGGCCTTTGTCCTTGGCCATGTCAGAGCATCTTTCACTTGTACCCACCTGCAGAGTGTTCACTGACAAACATTCTGCTGCCTCCCTCCTTCTGTTTCCATTTTCATGTGTTTCAGTGACATACAGAGACCCAAGCCCTAGTGGGCCCAAAACTAGGTAGAAAAAGAAATTTAGAAGCCTAAACGTGTTCTCAAGGTATGTCTAACTACATGTCTCAAGTCAATTAGTACTCAGATTTTCATGACTAAAATTTCCTGAGAGCTGGGAGCTTTGATTCTAAGCATTAAAGTGTCTGCCAAATCCATGTGATTATTTCTGTCATCTTGCTGCACTGAAGAATCACAGTGGGAATGAAGGATGGGGGGACAAAACCACCCCAAAATAGGAGGAAGGGGCAGCCTTCCCATCACTGTTTTAAAGGCCTCAGCAAGGATGTGAAAGATTGAAGATGATTTCCCTCTTCCATCTGGGAATATGTTAGCCCAGACTCAGGAAGTGGTCCTGCCTTGCAGATGACACTCATCTGGGCTGAGGGACAGTCCTCAGTTGAATCTGCCTTTTTGCACACAAATCAAGATGGGAGACTCACCTAAAAACATTATTCAACAGTTTTGATTTGTAAAGTTTATATATCTAACTTTGGTTACTTACAAGGCAGCTTCAATGGGGAGATGGCTGCTTGTGCTCCCCTCACAGGAGAAAGTGGGTTGAAGATGCCCCAGTAGGCTCTCCTGTTGTTTAAGTTTGACATGTGGCATGTTGCTACTCTCTGAGGCTGAGGCACCTCCTTTTCCTGTGATTTTAGAGTGCAGTGTACAGGTCTGTAAGGACAGTGCCTTAAAATTCAGCAATGATATCTAGGCAGCAGGTAGTTCAGCTGTGCAGGGGCTGATAAATACCAGGTAAAGTATATATCAAGTTGTATTCTGTGTCCACGGGAAAATAATCCATAAAATTCCTTTGTAAATAAGTATTTTCAGCCTACCTAAACACTTGAACTTCATGGTTAATATTAACCCAGGCCATTTTGTCATCTGAAAACTGCAGAAAATTTTTACCAGGACATACGTTAAGCATGTCCACTTAGAACATGGTAGTTGAAAAGGCAAAGATTTTGCTTTTTCCAGATAGTCTTCTCTAAAACACAGAAACACTTTTAAGTCTTGTACATCTAAAGAATTATTTGTAAATCTTGAAACCAGCTGTAACACATCTGAAAATTAAATGTGCTTGATCCAGGAACAAAATAATTAATTCAATGCTGAGACACAGATCTGTAGCATCCCTTTTCGTATTTCATGATTCCTGTGGATGATTTAGAGTGAGATTGACTCACTACCCAGAACATACAACAGAAGTTCATTAGCTTTTCACTTATTTTTCAAATGCTTTTTGTTCCAATAAAAGCAATGAATTAAAAATCAAAGCATAAGTTACTGTAATGTTCCTTCTCATAGTTACATGCAGACAGTTCCTACTTTCTTTCCTTATTTAAGTGCTTCTGATTATGACAATTCATTTATGTAAATATAGTTTAAAAAATGTACTCACGGTTCATTCCAATTTCTAAAATGGTTGACTTTGGAATGCTATCTCTTCACTGCAGTTCCGTAATAGAAATACTTCATGTCATGCACACAAAGAACAGCCAAAGCAGAAAGCTGCACCAGAATTTTCCTGGCTTCAACGTTAATAGGAAGTGGTTGGCAATTTCCTGGTTTTAAATGTTTTTGATGGAGTTTTGAAATTATTGTTACATTCTAATTTAACACTATTTAAATGAAATAGTTCTGTTTTGGTTTATTTCAACAGCTATAATAATTAACAGTAAAACAAAAAAAATTATCACCATCTAAATAAAACATTTTGATCGATTTTGGCCTAAAGTCAAAAGTAACCCATGTTTGGATTTTTGACATGTTATTCATAGTTTAAAAAAAGAAGAAATTGTGTGTGACAAAAAAACCTTTCATTTAGTCTCAGTCTACTGTTAACATTGTGTTAAGTGAGTTTTTCATATTGGCAGTTATGAAGGGAGGACAGAATACAGTAAGACTACATTAGATATCAGAATAAATCATTTTGAATGACATGAAAAATTTCTGACCTTCAATTGTCAAAGTCACTGTCCTAAATATATGGGTGTATTTGTATATTCTCAAGCCTTAAAATATTTTAAAAGGAACAGCTACTGCTCCACGTGGGCATTTTCTCATAGTTTAAAAATATTCCTGTTTTCCCTTTTTTTCTTTTTGTGTCTCCTTGTTCATGGAAATGGATTTTGGTATTTGTGTCACTGTAGCTATACTTGTGTTCCTGAAGTTTATAAAAGCTCAGTTGCTGATGAATATACAGCATAATAACAATCATGATAATTTATTACTCTGTCCAAAGCCTAATCCGATGCAGTTGTCAATGTCAGATGCCTGTGAGGTTGCTCTTTCCTTCTTACCAAGTTAGGAGAAAGTGGAGGGTTGGCAAAAACCAGAAGGAAAACTTGCGCTTAAAAATTATTTTCGATGTTTATAAATGTTTATAAAATTCAGTCTTTTACTGTTGGGATGATTTCTGCGAAGATATGTTGGTGTTAAAGCAGAGAATTCTCTATCTCTGAAACTCTACTAGAAATTTTGCATAGATTTTGGAGGTGGTTTTATTGGAGTACTAATACAAGCCAGTGTAGCTATCAGAGTGATAGGAAGCCTATCAACTGCCTTCCTTTTTAACTATTTGCTAATGTATTTGGAAGTGTCTATTTTTGCAAACAACCCATTCCAATGAGTAACTAATTTGCTGATTTCTGGGGAGTTATTATGGAAGCACAATTAATTTTTCTTTTTTTTTCCTTTTGTTTACACATGGAGGGTTTCAAAGCCCAGGTTAGAAGCAGGCAACATCAAATCTCATAAAAAGGGCAGCTTGGGAAAAGTGTGATGTAGTTATCACAAAGAACTAATGCCACTGATTATTTTACAGGCAGAAAACTAGTTATAGGCCACAGCTGTGGAAAGGGATGGAGAGAGAAGGAAGCATGCCAAGACTGCAAAAAAGAAATTAATTTTTGTCAAGCAGGCTTAAGATGTTCAAGGCAGCCTTCCAGGTCACTGATGCATGGGCTATTTCCCTACCTGAGAAGCCAAAATGTTCCTACCAGGGAAATGCCGACAATAATACTGTGTTGTTAACTGTAGTCATTTAAAATGTCTTACACATAGTGGTCATTTGAAAGGCAAGGTGTTTCACGGTGGGTTACAATCAGAGTAATTTAAGCTGGGGGGACCGCTGGAGATGTAAATCCAGCCCTCTGCTATGAGAAGGAGGAAGTACAGCAGGTTGCCCAGGGCCTCATCCAACTCCATTTTAAGTCTCTTCAAAGATGAGCATTCAACACCTGGACTGGACCCCTGTTCCCGTGCTTGACTATTTCATTTTGAAAAGTGATTTCCTAATATCTCATTGGAATTTCCTGTATTACAGCCTGTGTCAGTGTCACTCATCCTGTCCCTCTGTGCTTCTGAGAAAACTACACATGTTCATGGCCCCACCCCAATTTAGCTACCTTATTTTTCTGTATTATCATATTTATGCTGGGTGTAATGGAAACAGAAAACCAGTAACCTAGTTTTCAAGATGAACTGCACATTATAACTCTTACCATTTTTTAGGGAACCAGAAGGAAAATTAAGAATACAAACGCAACATCTAAACTGAAGCATTTTGCTTAAGTGTCATATTAAATACCAGTAGTAATAGAGCAATAATTTTCTATCTGATTTTTTTCCTGTTTTAAAAAATGCATATCTTAATGGTATTTAAAGTATAACCCACATTCAGACAGGATCAATATGTTACTACTGACAGTAGTCTAGTGAACACTTTTCTCTTTTGTTAGGATTTCTAGTCTAACTCTGTGTTGATACTAGTTAATTAGATTTAATGATGACATGTCTTAGTTCAGGCATAACTTTGTCTTCAGATGCTCCTTGATACGTCATAGCAGAATGAAGTGCCCTGTCTTGATGAAGGTCTTAGGAGGTTCTTTGCCTGCCCCACTTCGCTACTGAGCAGCTGCTGATATATTGGATAGCTTTTGTGCCAGTTACATACAGTGTGGGGTGGCAAGTACATGACTGGTCAAGAATATGTACAGCTGATCACAGTAAAAATTGATTATTCTAAATCTGATGGAATACAGAACAATACTGGTGCCGGTGTTGTGCTTTGAGCCAGGGACAAAATGCCTGAGATCTTTTTGTGTATATAATTTAGCTCTATTTTGTTGCCTAGGCTATGTTTCAGGTCACCTAAATCTAGCTGTCTGGGCAGGTACCAGTGTTGAGCAACTCCCTGCTGTGATTTTTCTTTTCTGTCTTTAAAGAAGCTCATACCTTGTCCCTTTTAATTTATTTTCTTTTAAGCTGGCAAATCCAGCTAGAAAAACCATGCCCCTAAGCAGTGTCTATCCCTTGTGTGATATTCCAGCTTCATTTTCCTAATAGTGTCGTTCCCTTCATACTTTCTGCTTCTCATCTGTAGATTTCAAAGCACAATGAAGACCAGTAGCAATATGCCAGTATCTAGGTGGGAAACTGAAGTGTTGTAATCTGAGAATGGAAGCAGATAACAAGAAAGCCATAATTAGAATCTGTGTTTCGTATTGACCAGTGTACTGCCCCAACCTCCAGGGCAAACTGGAACATGAGTCCTGTTTGGATTTTTTTTTTTCTTCAGAAATGCTAGAACTTGGAATTCAGTTATTATACTATAATTTCCAGTTTCTTTTAACATTTTAATTTCACTCCCAGCTTAAAGATATAAGACTCAAAACTCCAAATATGCGAAGAAAATAGGGGCTTTGGATACATTCTCTAAAAAATGTGTCTATTTTAAAGCAATCTCTTGAGCTTTGAAGAGGACTTGAGTCATGGCTCTCTCCTCTTCAAATGCCTAAGATTTCACTGTTGCCCCCCCTAACCTTCACTGTCTCTTATGTGTGTGTATTCAGCCAGTACAATATGCTGTGTTTATGCAGGAGTGGTAAATAGTGCAGCATAGGAGATCTTTGCATAGAGAGCTGTGATGGTGCTCTAATCTGTCTAGAGCAGAGATGATTCAGTTTTGAAAAGCTGGGTGGTCTTGGAGGGAAAGAAAACAATAGCCTGATTTAAGCAGCTATATTTTAAGAGACCACCTCCTTGCATTTTTAGGGGTTGGGGGGCAGGGAGAAGAAGGAAAAGTGACATAATTTGATCCATCATCAAAAGCCAAGCAAGTCCGTAAAGGGCCCCTTTTCAAAATCTTTTTTTTTCCCATTTGAAAACAAAATGAGAATCCTGTTGGAATTCTTTATTGGATTTTGGGGGTTTACATTTTTTTTACATAGCAATATTGAGGCACAATGGAGGGAGTATCTCCTGAATCAGTAGCAACTTACAGTAATGCTCTGCATCTGTTAGTGTTGGGTATTTCACAAAAGAGCAGTGCAGATGCTTATGCCTGAACTGAAGTCAATGTGACGTTTTGTAGGTTTAGAGCTAATTGCAATAAATCTACATAGCAGGGCATTATACTGTAGAAAATACCTCTCAATGTTGTGGTTTGGTGCAATAAGAAAGAATTTAGCAGTAAGGCTGATTAGGATTAAAGACTTATGTGGATTAAAATTATTTCTCTGGATGATTATTTTAGACTAAAATTAATATAACTTTGCTAGTGGTTTTCAGTCACCTTCAAGGAGGTAGATACTGTCTTTTTGCCCAATATACTACGTGATAGTGTTTTGTGTAGTGTTAAATAATGCTGGCTTCCTAAACTTAACAAATATAAGTACTATATATATGAAAAATGCATCATTCTGGCAGGCTGGAAAGTTGTGAAAGGGTATAGGAGGGGGTTCAGAGAGGTACTGGACTCACACACACTCTGTGTGTGTTCTTCTGGAGAAAAAAAAAAATCTAGTGAAGAATACATAACTGCTTCAATGTGTGTGGGACAATAAAATATATGTACTCTTGTTACCACCTCAGCATATGTATATGCTTCATTGCAGTGAAGTGAATTTACTGCTCTTAATGCAGCAAAAATCACCATTAAGTGATATTTAAGAGTGTTTTAAAATTCAATTCAGGCCTCTAAACAATTAATATGTTCTGTTCCGTAGTGGCCTCTAAATAAAAGGGAATTTGCTTTGTTTTCTGTTGAAAAACAAATAGTTTTGTACATAACAAGCTGCTTCAGGACTTTCCCTTTCTTAATCTTTAAAGGCTGATTTGGTCTTTACAGAAGAAAATTCACTTGTGACTCCCACTTGTGTTGCACTGCTGCCAACATACCTAGGGTATGATTAAGATGGTAGTGCATGTTACTGAACAGTTTGAAGCAAACAAAGCATTTTCAGTACCACTCATAATTTTGCATGTGCACATATGCAAATATTATATGGGTAAAAAGTAGAGAGCAAGATTTCTAGCTGAAGCTGTTTATAAGTATTCCTTTATTACCTAGTCATTTTTTTTCTAAAATTATGGCTGTATTGCTGTGTATATTTGGAGTCATTTTAGGTACTGTTATTTATTTCCCTTCAGTAAACATTGGCTGCCTGCCTTCATATCTTTATGTCTTTGCCAGTGATAAATTTCTGGACACATAGAGCTGTACTTTGGAATCGAGCTGTTGTAGCTCATTTTTTTCATCAGAGATTTGAAGGGAGTACATCTACTGTTATTTTGACTAAGCTGTTGCTTTTTTTAATTGGCAATGTAGTGTATACTTTGCTACATTACATTTATGAAATCAGTTTAAAAACACATTTTTTCCCTGCTTTTCTTTTTAAATTTGGTAGTCCCTGACAAATATCTGAAGCTATAAATATTACTGTTCATTCCTCACTTTTGTATTTATTTCTTGCATTTCATCTATTTTCCTTACACAAGGTTTGCTTGCTCTTTTTATGTAAGATCTTGAGATTCAGTGCTTTGGTTGAAATACAAAAACCAAATTTGATGGTATTGTATTAAGCAAAGAGATGCACTACAGCCCTTGTTATATACTCAGTGCGTGGCTCAGATTTGTTTTCTAAGGCAGTGCAAGCAACCTTAAGAAAAGGAGAATGGCTTCATGGGGGTAGACAAGTCCTTTTACAGCTGGCTGTCACATGAGTTGCTGGTAGGAAAACAAGAATAGAAACTGGATCTACAAAAGAAAGTCCTTCACCTAAGGAATTGGATAATGGAGCACATATTTTCAGATGAGTTTGTGCTCTGCTTCACACAATGCAATACATCAGAGGATGTGTATTTCAACAGCACAAACATAGTACACATTATACTCTACTGGAGCGCAAGGAACAGAATTCAGGCTGAGTCAGCATCCCTCTTAGCCTGTTTCTGAGGCTGTAAAACTGCATCCTATTTGCTTGTGACCTGAATTGACTGCAAACTTAGAAAAAAATGCCATTTTAGGCACCTAACAAGGTCCACAGCAGTTTTATTCTCAGGACTGCCTTATACAAGGCTGTATTTTAATTCTAAGTAGTTAAGCTTGTGTGATTGAAAACATGTGACATAGCACTGCTTGCTACACCACCCAGCTCCTAGCATTTGCACTGCTTGTTCTAAGTCCTAAGTACATCAGTAAGGGTACTGCCACTGGCCTTTGTTTGGAAGACTGAGAAACTGAGGCACAATGTGATGTGTAGGTCAGTGAGGCCTTGTCAGGACTTAGTCTCTGGAGTATCAGCTCAGCACACAGTGCAACACACCATCAACTTCTGTTTGACCCATCTATTGCCAAGGAAAGCATGATTGATTCAAGTGTTCTTTGGATACGTAAGAGCACTGTGCGAATGGTCTGTTTGTTCCTATTATATTATGAAAGATTTTTTTCTCTTAAAAGCTTTTAAATACAAATTTTTTTTCCAGTTTGGCAAAGATTGATAGACTTGCATAATAGTCTTTATGCCTAAACATTCTTAATCTAAGATAAATTTTCAACAATAAGAGTATAAAAGCTTAATTTTAAAAGATGGAGTAGAAGTTTCTATGTATGGTGTGATTTTAAGCTGTGGATAGCAGTGGCAGGCACAGGTGCTGCAGCTCAGACAAGAGCAAGGTGTTTGTCATATGGCACTACTGAGGGAGGGCAATCCAGGGATGTAATACTGCACATCCTGCTACAGCCCTATGAACACATATTAAATAATGGTGGTACTTGAAAAAGATTTTCAGAGGTATTTCGAATGGGCATTTAGTTCTATATAATATTGAGGTCAGATGGCATACAATTTTTCTGAAACTTAATTGAAACAGTGAGTGCATCTACATGGAAATGGATTTTATTTCCATATACTGCACAAGAAAATGTGCTTGATTTTGGAGAGGGGTCTGGGTACCATCATGTACTCTTCACTGAGGTAAGAAAAAACAAACAAGCCCAAAACTGGTGTGATTGCTGCTCATCACAAGATTTCCCTTCAAAAAAATCTTTAAGTAATTCCAAAATAAGTAAAAACATTTAATCTCTCATTTGTCTATCAGCAACTTGTGATTCAGGCCTACATACTTATCTTTTCTTTTTGCAACTGTTTTTGTATCTTCTCTATCTATGCATTCCCATGAACTTTGTAGAATCATTGACTTTAGAGGCAGCTTGTATTTAGTGAGACAGTGTGCAGGAAAAAAAAAACCTGCAGGGCCATTAATGCAGACTTTTGCTACATTGCTCATCTTTTGATGAGGATCAAATAGGTGGTAAATTTCAGATTTAAAATTATTTTACTTTTCAGATACTTAATTGGGGAGGAAAAAAAAGCAGCTGTGTTATCCTTTAATCCTTATATTGGTGATAGAGTATTTTTATGCTTAGGTGTTTGCTGTGGGTTTTGTGTATCATTTGAGGGATTTTTGGTTGTTTTGTTTTTGTTGGGGGATTTTTTTTTTTATATGCAGTTTTACAAGAACAATAAATTGCCCTCAGAAATCATGGGAACAATTCAAGCATAGAAATTTTATCCCAAAGGATGACCTTCCTGAGAAAATGCATGAAAATACCTGACACAGGGACTTATGATAAAAAATGACTTATTCACAGCTATGACATTGTCCCTCCTATCCTAAACTCTGTGTTCTCAGTGAAGCAAACAAGATGGGATTTTCTTTGGTTGTGGCAATACGTTGCTGCTGTTATTACTAATCCTTCATGCAGCCTGTTAGGGCACTTATTCTGTTACTCTCCTGAAGCATTAACTTAGTTTTAAGTCTGTGTTACGCCTCCTGCCTACCTGCACATTTCCAGTTAGAACGAATGCAGCATACTGTGCTTTTAACAGAAAAGTTATCTTCATATTGTCAAGTAACTGGCAAACCTTTACATGCTGGGATAGACTTCGGCATTGCTGAAAATTAAATTGACGCCACGCCAACTTCATTCATGCTGTAACATCATTGACCTCAATGGCATTGCAGCAGGTCGGGATTTACTCTATTGTTATTATGTTGCTTGGTTTCTCCAGGCACAGATACCGGAAGGAACAGGGTGGATGTAGAATAGCTGATATCGTCTTTGTCTTTCCCATGATTCATTTTCCTTGTAAATTAGTTTCACTGAAGGAAATGATACAACCTAGTAGATACTTGGCCCAGTTCTTCATGCAAGCAAAACATATTATGGAAAAAAAATTCTTTGTCCATTATCATTTGGCAGCATTGTGTTCATGAGACGTGTCTGACATCTGAGAACATAATGGGAATATTCCATCTGAAGCAAGAAACAAACAAAACATTTCAAATGGCATGGCAGTGACTAAGTAACTTTTCACATTATGGGGTTTCTGTGTGTTCTTTTTGGATGTTTTATAACATTGTGGCAATCTTTACAGAGCCCAGTGAAACCAAAGAGCATACACAATAGTTTTATTTGGAGAATTGTCAATGAAAGTAGGACACAAAGTAGAAAAATAGACAGATTTAATCTATGCAACAAATGTGTCTAACCTGATGATTGTTACCATCATGTCTTATGGAAAAAATTAAAGAAAAATAGAAGCAGCATGGCCTTGAATTCTACCCTGTAGGCAAACAGTAAAGTGTGAATTGTGAGTCTGAGAATTACATTTTGGGGAATCTCTCTTCTTATTTTAGTATTTTGCTTTCCAATTGTTACTTCAGCAGCAGCTATTGGAGCTGGCAGAAAAAAAATGAAGACAAACGTGATTTCATCCTGACTCTTCTGTCGGCACTGATCCTTCTTTTTCCTCTGCAGAGGAAGCTTGCTTGCCTTACCTCTTTTTGAGTTGCCACGTAGTATATCGTCCTCATGACCTGTTGCATAGAATGTGCTGCTCCTTGAGTCTGTGCATTTGCTCCTTCTTTACTACCCAGACACTTGTCTCTGCTTGTTATTTGTGACCCATTAACCATGTGGCAGCATCCTGCTTTTGCACTGGGTAGCTCTAGTGTGAATCTGCTCTTGGAGAGATTTTTCTCTTGCATCAGACTGACCGGTGAGTCTCATGTGGCACCATTCCATACTTGGCTAGAGTGCAGCAAGATCATCTATAGAGCTGCTTCATTGCTGTCCATCATGTTCCTTCTTAAAACTGCCCATTGTGAGGCCAGTGGAAAATAGACTTTATAGAGGGCTTTTAGGCTGACCTGCACTGCTCTCCCTTCTTATTTTCCTTGTATTACAAAGGCAGCACCCCTCCTTCCCTATGGATAATATTTTACTAAAAGGAAGAAGTATCCATTTGTTCTTCATTCTTTTTTCTACAACAGCTAGATCCAAATCCATGGCTAAGGCAGAAATGCTTAAATTTTTAGTTGGTTGCATTATGTAAGGACTCAATGAAAGAATAAGGAGAGCAATACTTTAAATTAGAAAAGTGGCTGAGGTATTGGGACCAGTCCTTTTAAAAACCATGTCACATGGCGCTGTTCCTATCAATAGGATTAATTTTGGGACTGTTTTCTTTAATTCTTCTTTCAGTTTCAATATCAATGCTCTGCATTATTTATCTCCAGTCATTGTGAGAGAAAATTCTTCTGTGGTTTAAAGTTGGCATGCAAATCATAAATTAAAATAGACTGGTAGCTAAGCAGCTCTTTGAAAGCAGCATTACTTTGAAGTAAAATCTGTTCTTCCTGCAAACCATTTAAAATACAAGCACAGATATGTGTGCAGGACAGCCCGGCCATGATACATAAAATAAGCATTATTCTATATAGATATATACCTTATTCTGTATACAGATAAGCATTAGTGGGGGTTTTCTTTTGGGTGGGAGAGGTCAGGGAAAAGCAGCAGTGGGAGAAATTTTGATTACAGATTTGAGTTATGGCCACTCTCCCACTTTGCTGAGCTGGTTGACAGGAAACTGGTGGAACTCCCTTTAAGACTGTATTTTGGGGAGGGGCACCCTGTCTGCTTCTGAGCTTGCACAAACTCCTCTAAAACTCTTTACTATTCTTTCTCCACTCATCTCTCTGTAAGAACTGTGCACTCTTGCTGAGTGCTGTTGTACTCTGAAGTAACTGCATACATTATTTTTTGTGAGATTTTTAACTCTGAGATTCTTTTTTTTAAATTTTTTTTCCCCTCAATGTTGTTTCTATGTGAGTATACATAATTACAGTGGTATATTCTTCTCTTTGAGAGTTTCAGTATCTACTCTGTTTGAACCTAGCATTGCAATTGTGTAAGAATTTTTAGGTGCAGTAATTAATTTTTCTCTAAGTCCACTGGTAAATTTCACAACCCAATGAAGTAGCACAAGTGTGTAGGAACTATTTTAGCTATTCTAGCAAATGCCAAAAGCCAAATCCTGTTCTGTATAACACAAGTTAAAGATTTTCTGGTCTAGCATGGATTTACACTAATGTTGTACATGCATTTGGTTCTTTGAATTTTACAAAATTAGGCTGCTACTAAATTAAGCAATATAATAAAACAGAGCACAATGCAGAAAAAAATCAGTATTTTCAATTTTTTTTCTAGTAAATGCAAATAATAATGGGCCTGTTTTATGGAAAAGTAAAAGTAATCTAAAACCAATTAATTTCTTATTTTTAAAACCAAAATGTCTTTTCATAAAGCTTTATTGTGCTGACAGTGCTTTAAACGAGAAGGAAAAAGCCCTTACAAGATACAGAACTCATCCTCTAAATTATTCATTATTTACTGCTTATGAATGAAAATTGGGAATTGTAATATTTATTTTGGGTGGTGATAGAACTTAATGGTGCATATGACAGTGGGGTCTACTGGAGCTTAATTGTTAGAGGGATGGACCTTTGCTCTTTTGTGTTGAGAAACAGGGCATTTGTTTAGTAGCAGGAATGAACCCAGTGTAGCATTGGCTATGCCTTCCCCTACAGGTGGGCAGCTGAGAGGGCTGCTGACTTTGCTCTTGGACTGTGACAGGTGAAAAACGCTATTTAATGAGTTTCCTTCCCAGACAATTAGCAGAGGGAGGGAGCTTTCCCATCTGTGCCCAGCACAACCAGGGTTTGCTGGTTGCCACATTTCCTTTGTGAGAGTGATGGGAAATTCATTGAATGGGGTAATGACAATGACATTGCTGGCTGCGGTCAGTCTCACTGACTGTTCTGATCCGTTTAATCTCAGGGGTTTTTATTAAATACTTCTCACTAGTGTAAAGGGGCAATGTGAAAGAAGGGTTCCCACTAGGGCAGTGCTGTACAAGGACTGTGGAGGTCTTGCAGTAAAACGGACATAAATACAACCAGCAACTCCCAGGATGTACTTAACATTCTAATCTGCACATGTAACATATCAGTAAGACGTGTATTGTGATTGTTTACTCCCTGCATGGGCTACTAAATGTTGCCTTATTTTTCAGTAGTACTGGCTTTCTTGAAGCACATTCAATCAGTAAAATATACATAAATCTTCTGAAATCTTCATTAATTTTTTCCTACCCTTTTCAGGGTACCCTAATAAAGAAAATTTCAGTCTGACACCAGAAAATACAAATCAGTAGATTGCCATTGACATGAATGTAATGCGCCCTCTTTTCTGCAAATTCTTTTCTTAATTTAAACAGTTTTCTAATTGTGTATTTTATTCATCCTAGACTCTATTAATCTGTCTAATGCACAGACCTTAATTTCTTCACACATCAGTTCTGCTGAAGGAATCGAAATTAGAACACATGAACATATCGCATCCTACTGCTGATACTTACTTGCAGTGATACATAGAAGTTTTGCAGAGGAAAGGGCAAGATGAGTAGCTATGCTTTCTGTACAGCAAATCAAAATTTCTTTGCAGATTTTCCTGGAAAGTAAGTCATAAGTATATAGTATTTGCCTAAGATTCTATATATTGGATGGCATTCAATTGCCTGGTAGCAGTGTTATTCTGGTCATGTATTCTCTTAGTACTTATTTTTCACTTTCCAAAAAACATTTTTGTCTTGAAATATACCTGAGCAATTTTATTTCATATGTTTTATTGTCCATTTATAAACTAGAATAAACACAGTTTTCGGTAGAGGGAGTTGCTTTGGTTTTCTTTTCCTTTTCTTTTATTTTAAACCTTCAATTCTGTGAAATATAGCTGCCTTGGGGATTCCTTTGAAAAACCTGATAATGAATGTAAGATGTGAGTGACTGGTGTGTGATTGTGTTGATGTTTTCCCTTCTCTTGAGCCCAGTTTGAAATTCAGCTCTGCACAGCAGGGATTGTCCTCAGCCACATATGACTATTTTGAGGATTGTGTGCTTGAGTAGCTGTGCAGGCTTTGGGCAACTGGCAGCAGTTTGTCATGGCTGCCTTTAGGCTAGTAAACCTCAGGGATTTTAATCCCTGTCTCTCTCCGTCAATCAAGCCTGTTTCACTTTTTAATGTACTATTATATATTTTCAAACAAATGGTGTTCTTTCTACAGTAGGTGCAAGAAAGCTAAAAGGCCAAGTGTATAATGTGGGGAGTTTGTTTACCTATTTTCCCCTGGCTGTGTCACTGAAAATTATTTGCTTTATGATAGAATTGTTCATATTTAAATCATCAAGCTTTCTTGCCTATTTTCTTATTGTTTTATTTTGATTGGGTACTTTGATGCTGTGAATCCTGTCTGCATTTAATTCATTATAATCATGTGAAACTGAACCCTGAATGGCTTCCAAATGAATATTATTTAATTTTCTTTGGCATTCACACAAACAGTGGCTTTGCCAGCTGAACAGTAAGTAGAGACATGTTTTTCACTTCTGTGTAACCCGGTCAGATTTTAGATCTGTTCTCTTTTGCATTTCCAGATTTCTGAATATGATATTCTGAATATTATTACTACAATTTCCCCTTCCTTTTATTCCCAAAATGTGAAAAGTAAAGAATAAATGGTGTAAGCTGGTTTTTTTTCAGTGCTATGCAAGTTGAAAAGTGAGTTTCCACACTTAATAGCCAGATACTCTGCAAAGATTATCAGGCATACTGAAGTCCAGGAAGAATAATTTTAGGTTTGTTTGTGACATATTAAAAATATTTTAAAACAAAGAAAAAAGGAAGAATGTATTTGTATGGCATTATGTATATACCATGCTACTAAACTGCAAAACCTCACACTGTAATGTTGACAGGACTTCTAACACCCCAAGTGAATTAAATTTTATTTTAGGCTTCTCTTTGTCCCTTGTTCCATCTTGAGCAAGTCAGTGAATGTGGTTCACAGTCTTTATAGGTAACTCATACTAAAGTGTTGCTATTTTCTTTTCAACAAGTTAGTCATAGAAAAAGAACTTAGGAATAAATTGTGCTCAAAGTACAAGTGATTTCAGGAGGAGACTGAGACATGGTGTTTTATTGCCTCATGTAGTAGGGGAATCAGTGTGGCTTTCAAAGGCTCTTTTGATTGTTGAAATCATACAATTCTATTCACATTTGAGGAAGCAGGCAGCCAGGGAGTCAGAGGTTGCTCATACTGAGCCAATGGAGCTACACTTCTAACTGTGGCGTCCTTGAAACAAACCACCAAAACTCACCCTCTCGGGCTTCTCCCAGCAAAAACAGGCAGAGAGTATAAACCTTTTGGGGGTTGTTGCCCTTATTGTACAAATATGAGTTGGGGGATTGTTTGGGATTTTTTGGGAGGTTTTTTTGGTGTTTTGTTTGGTTTTTGGTTTTGTGTTTGGCTTTTTTTGTGGTCCAGTTTTTGTTGGGTTTTTGTTTGGTTGTTTTGGGTTTTTCAAATGAAATGTGGGATCATCAGGATCATCAGTCTTACAGCAAATTATATCATGTGCTGCAACTTTTGTGATACAATGACAGGGCTAATGCCAGTTTGCCTAACTTCTGCCTTCCTGTTGAGTCCAAGAATGGGCAAGTCCCTGAAGCCCATTGCTTAAAAGACAGATCAGGGAAGTTCCCTTCATAACGGACTCCACATGGGACGAAATCCAGAGACTTTGTTCAGAACATGGAGGTCATCCTTTAATGGTGATTAACAGGGGTTCTCTGGTCACCATAGTACATGAGCTCCTGTGAGAGAATGTCTTGCCTTCTACTCACCTTTTCTAATTAGGGTTTGAATATGTAAGAGCTGCAGGCTGTGTTACATCTGTTGGAGTGGTAATGAAATCAGCCCAAAAGAGGAATCAAATGGGAGTCCAGAGATTTAAGAAATGAAGTGGCAGCCAGTTCTGATAGTTGAACAGGAAAAACCTTGTGAGATGTTGTAAACAAGTCTCGCATCCCATTTCACTATTATACTAAGAAGGCTTGTTAAATACAACATACAGTGCTTGCCCCTCTTGTGTTCTGTGAGTCTGCCCTGACACTTAAATTTTAGAACCCTTGGTTCTGTTTCCTGGCTGAGGGACATGTTTGCACACGTCTACATTTCCTGCAAGGCTTTTCTTTAAGCCTTTTTTCCTTGCAATTATCGTGCTGTTACTACTGTGTTATTTACTCAGTCACCTAAACACTGTGTCCTGCAAAACTTTGATCCAGTATTCATCAGGCCGTCAGACTCCCATAGCACAATTACAGGATGCATGAGGGAGGTTTAAAAATTATTTGGTCCCCCAGTTTTTAACAGTTTTACCTATGATTAACTACTGTCTCAAAATGCTGCTGTAAGCACCATCTTTATATTCCACCAGAGACATGCTCTCGGGAGAACAATGAGACATTTATGGTGCTTGGGTGGGAGGGAGATTAGAAAGTGTAAAATAATTTCTTACTCATAAACTCCCAGTAAATGATCTTTCAGTTTTGTAATAAAACACTTAGTTTCAATAAAGATCTATATCAATGGATTGCCAGAAAATAGCACTGTATTTTCACTCCTTATTGAAGAATAGCAGTGAAAAATCAGCTGTTTTGTAAATTGTTTCTCAAATCTTTGGATCTTTATTTGTGGGATTTCTAGTGCTGAGCCCTTTCATTTATATTCCCCTCTCATCACCCCATGTTCTTTAATTTAGAACCTCAGGTTACAGAATTGCAAAGTCTGCTGTTGTTTTCATTTAAATTGCAGAATATTAAACAGTAGTGTTATGTTATATTCAGATGGCAATGCTGCTTTTCTTCTGAAAATTGGAGATATGCAGCCCAAACTTTCCTCTGCCACAAAAGAATAGGTGGTTCCTTAGAAAGACAGGGTTCTAACCCTGACTGTGTGCTGAAAAGCATAATTCCTGTGATGCTTTACATGGAGGATACAGTCACAATCTGTGACCATGTCAGTTTTTGTAATTTTCTTGGTGATAACCCTTCCATGTAGCCTACCTGGTGTTTTTCATGCTTTTCTAAAGAGCTCCCTAATCAGAAGTAATCTTCTGTGGAAAAAATAATAAAAGAACAATAGATGTTATGAAGTATTGGAGACATCTTATGTCTGAAATTTCACTTTTCTTTTGTAAAGCTACATGGATGGAATATTCATAAGGGTATTAGAACAGCTCAAGTTTCTTCTGCAATTGAAGTTATTGCTGTTGTTTTTACAGTTTTTTTTCTGGAGTAGAATAGCTTGCTTTGAGCTGGATTCTCCAAGTTGCAGCACTACATTTGCTCAAAACTTGCCTTGTGGGTTGGAAATTCTTCAGGCTTAACCCTGGGAATGGGAGTATAATGATGTTTACAAATGGCATCAAAGACACAAGCTAAAGAGTCTGAAGGCTGTGTCCTTGGGCATGGAGATGATTCAAATTAAATCCCCATCTATATGCCCTGCTTATGTTATGATTCTTAGTCTTTCTTACACTCTCACCTTTGGCAAAGCAGTCTGCAACACATGTGGTAATAATTGCTTAGAGATCTTCGATGTCTATAAGGCACCGTTTTGCATAGAAGAATATACAGTTGGATAATGTCTAATAGATGAACTGAGTTACAGGTGTTATTCCCAGTAATGACCATCTTTCTTTCATTATAATCTTGTTTATTCTCTCTATATTTAAAATAAGAAGTAATTGCCATTTACTGGTATTATCACTGTTGGATTTTACTTTAGAAGTTATACACAATCTTCTGCCTTCTAATTCTGCACTAAAGCAAGGTGTTAGTATATTAATTTTTCTAAATGGTGAGTCTTGGGCTTCAGGTCTTTTCTTCCTCTCTGCTGATTCAGGTTGCTGCTGTTTTCACTTAACATCCAGGATTCCATTGCCCAAACTAATGGACCTGTGTGTGACTTTTCCAACAGCTCACGTCAGCTCAGTGCTGAACATCGGGGGATTCTTCACCAGTGATTCTGCCCAGCATTTGAGGAGTGTGCAGCTCCTGGCTGATCTATAGATATCTTCTTAAATTGGGTACATTCTAGATAGGAAGAATAAATTTGAAAAACTACGTGTTTTTCTAAGGGAAGTTTAACCAACTAATTTTTTTCTTGTGTTTATGAATTTCAAAGTATACAGCCAGGTTTCAAATGGCTGATTAGTTTGCTTGATAGGAAGAACTTGCATAAAATTACAGTCATGTGTCTGCGCTTCTTTCAGTGTAATAGAAAATGTGAGATGCAATATGTGGGTGGCATACTCAAAGCAATAGCTTCAGGAAGTGATCACAGCTGAGCGCTGTGACATTTGCCAGCCTTAGAAAGCAAAATAATATGACAATCAAGGTGCAAGGTGTTGTGGACTTGCATGAGCACTGTAGCCATGTGGGTGAATACAAAACTGTGCTGTCTGCTGTCCTCCCAATAACCCAAGCGGTTCATTCTGCACTCCTTTTGCCTCAGTTTAAACTAAACAGAACTGAAATAAAACAAAAACAAAGTCCCCACAAACCTAAATAAATAAATGCATGGAAGGTCCAACCCAATAAAAAAAAAAACTTCCAAATGCTGTATTTGGAAACCCACAAATGCTATATTCAAGTATAAAGAACTATTAACTATTTTGTTATACTATCTTTCCATATTTACATGTAAAACAATTCTCTGTGGAATTATGTGGGGTTTTTTTCATTTTTAAATAACGGACTGTACCAATTATGAGGTCTTCTAGTCAGTTTTTTTTTCATCTGTGACACAATACATATTTATAAAGTAGTAATACATATTTATGGATTGCTTCTGATGCAGCAAGTGTTCCACAGTTTGTAAAGGAAATGGTTCAGGGGCCTCTTCTATGTTTTTTCAGAGCTTACAAAAATGTAACTATCTGTAACCACCTTCTGAAGAGATACAGCCTTAGCAGATTTCACTGTTAAATTAAAACAAACTAAAAAAGAATTAGAGCTTGCCTGTATAGCTGAAGCTTTGTTTTTGAAACATGGAAGGAATTCAATTTCTCCAAAGTGTTGGTTTTTTCCCCCCCTTACTCCACAAAGCACAAGGAACGGAGGAGGAGTGAAGTGACGTATGTAATCTGTAGCCTTCCCTCTTGCAACGTGATGTACAATGCATTGTGTTTGGGAGGAAGCCTGTGGACCAAACAAATATTGCTGTGGCTCTTTTAGGGGATGAAACTGTCCTGATAACTGGGGAAGGGCCTGATGTGAGTTGTTAGGCTCCTTTGAACTGTTCAATACATCTTGGAGACATAAACATGACTTTTGGTTCTTCACTGTCCTAGACTGAGTGTGGTCTGTTGTATTTTTTAGTTCACCTAGAGCAGGATTTAGCTGTCAATCTGTGGTCCCAGTTAAACAGAATGAAGCTTGTGGATCAGAACCGATCACTTTTCATACACGTCTTTAACTGCTTTTTTAAAATTCAGATATTTTAGAGAATAAAATATTCGAGTCTTTAGGAAGTTGTTACTGAAGGAGTTGTGCCTGCTTTTTAAAACCAGATAGCAATGGGAAGGAGTAATTTCCTAGACTTAAAATATTCTGCCTCCATAGTATGGTATTACTGATAACTGTAACTTTTGTTTCACTTTCACAAGGGAAAAAAATGGGGTTATCTCATTCTACAGTTGTTTCATCCTTGCAGTGTTATCACCTCTGCCTTAAGGCTCACAGTGGCCAACAGTATGTCTCCCACATACCCAAGAATGAAAGATTTTAATTACTGTGGGTCTTAGTTGCTCAAAATACACATCTTCTGGCAAGTGAATCTTATGAGTTCACATAATGTTTTAAAAACAGATTGTTCTCTTGCACAGGAAAGAATATATTGTGTACGTAACATGAGGGAACTGGATGTTTTGTTTGTGCAGAAGCTCACACTGAGTGAATGAAGGAAGTGAAAAAGATGAAAGCCTATTTGTTCACCTCTGCTTATCTTTAAATTATTAGTCTTGTGATGTCCCAGCTTCATGTTGGGACGAGCCTAGACCATATGGTAATTCCTTCTAATCGTGGTGTCTCTTTTTTATTTTTTTTTCCTGCACCCATACATGCTCAGGTCAGGAACCCTGCAGTTCAGGCACAGTCTCTGACTAACAAACCTCAATGCTGATGGGAATTTCCAGCTGCCTTATTACTGCTGTATCAAATACATATTTATATTCTGAAACCCTGTATATTGACTGCATCTTCAATGTTTTACCTTTTAAGTTTTATTTTTGTGATTTTTTTATATTCTTTTTATTGTTGCTTTAAAGATAAATGCTTACGTTAGTTTTCTGAAGGCTTTGCTGCCATACTGCAGAAATGTTTGAAGTGCAAAGAGAAATGTTTTCAAAGATCTGAAATTTACAGGAGCTCAGATTGTTTTGGTACAATAATTTATATTCAGCTTTATTAGAGTCAAAACTAGTGGGTTTGTGAGGTCTTCCAGCTTTGAACATTCTTAGCAAACTTTGGAGGCTGTTGGTCTCTTACCTTCTTTCAGTAAAAGTCTTATTTGGAGATCACTTTGCTTTGTAAGTTTGGAAGAATAAAGAAACTGTGGCAATTCTGCCTTTGTAATGCATTGTCCTTCACATGAGCAAGGACCTTCCTGCCAAGGGGAAGAAGAAAGGAGCTTTCTAATGAAAATTGTGGAGAACCACAGTCACTGTACTTTGTTTGGAGGACATAAGCAGAGTTAATATTTCTTCCCAAGATGTAAATCCTGTCTTATGTGGCTGATCATTGCAGACAACAGTAAGAAACCACACAACAAGCTAAAATTATATAATTTAATAACCTTGGCTGCAGCAGTAGCAATTTGATGCATTTGAAAATAGTATTTCCTGCTTCAGGCCTTGGCACAAAGTCTGGGAACATAATGCCTGATATTAAAACCATGGCTACTAAACTGCTGTGGTAAACTAAGCTGTGATTCTTAGCAGTGTTTCAGTTAGCAGCATCCAGACAGGCAGAGAGCTGAGGGCTGTCTTGAAGTGAGCATATAAACTTGCCAGTAAGCAAGGGAATTCACAGCAAGGCTGAGGCATTAAGGAGAACTGTAGGTGGCAGATACTTTGTTTCCCTTCACTCTAAGGGGACGAAAGTGTAATGGTATTTCAAATGGTTCTGTATGCAAGTTTGGCAGGTGTTTAAGTTGTCTTATTTCTTACAGGCTGTATTAAGGGATTTCTGCTCTTTGTATCTTCACTTTATTAACAGAATCTGTTACACGTAGCAAGAACAAAAAGTTTTACAGTAGTAGAAAATGTACAAGTTCATGGTGGCAGTACACTTCAGGCAACCAGCCACTATGATTCACTGTACAGCCCTCCCCCCCGCCATCCCCCCAGTTTGCAATCACTAGTGTTGCCATACAAATTTTTCTTCATGTGCTCTATCTGTGTTTTTGGGTGTGAATCCTGTGATCTAATTATGTGGTGTACACATCCACATCTGAATTCAGCTACTTTTGCAGTTCACAGAAGTGGTACTTGGGGAGTATGAATCACATGTTAATCCTCTGAAAGATGCCTAGAGCTGGTCAGGTGAATCACAGCCCAGAAATGCCCTTCTCTCATGGTGAGTCTAGGCAGCTAGCCAAGATGTGGATGTCTGCAGAAGTCTGAAGCTGTGTCCTTAAAATAAAATGTCATTGCTTTCATTTCCTGAACAGTGCAAGCCATGGTATTCTAATGCTGGTAGGCTATTTAGATAATTCTGCAAAAAAAGATTTGCTTTCAGAGTCTGAAGTTTAATAAAATAATTTAAAATTATAGTTGAATAAGTTAAATAGATAAGAAGGCACACTTATTTCAAGTGATGGTTTTGTAATATTGATATTTCTTTTGTTTGTTTTTCATGAGAAAAGTAGGACTTGTACCTTATACACAATATGCAAAATTGGTTTTGCGCATAATGCAGAATATTGTTGTAGGTACATGGAAACATCTGTTCAGTGACTGTAAAGGCAGATGCTCCCTCTAGTGCCTAAGACTATTTTCTTGTAATGGCAATAGCTTTGTTGGGCTTTCTGCCATGTTTTGTTAGGCAGTTGCTTAAGTCTCTCAGATATTAATCTTAAAACGGTTAATATGAAATGAGGATAAACCCTTTAGTATTGCATGCCTCCTGCAACTTTCCCCTTGTGTGTAGCAGAAAGTCAGATAGTACATCAGGATAAAGAAAATCTAAATATAATTTATTCTTTTAATTAAAGATATTTATAGCCTATCAAGTGAGTAAGCTGTTACTAAAATTCAATATCACTTGGGAAAACTGTGGTATTTGTGAGCATTTCTGAACCAAATGAGGGTTGACTGGTCCATGAGGGATTCAAAAAGTACCTGGACACTAATCACAAATTCAGGTCACTGTTGTCATCTTGATATTTTTATTAGCTGGTGTTTTTAATTTGGCCATTGACTAAAGTTGTAAGTGTAAAACCAGTCTGTGACATCACTGTGTAAAAAGAAGACATCCAAACCTGTTGTTTAGTAGGAGAGTGTAACTATGAGCATCTATGCTGGCATCTGGGAGGAGGGGAGTGAAGAATGGAGTACATTTGTGTGCCATGTGAGGTGCCTGAGGATGCATACACTCTTTGCTTGTTAGGCTATAGCTGCATTCATCCTAACACACAGTCTTTTCTGAGGGCAGCCTTTCAGCACTGTTCTAAAGTTTTTAATTGTTATCTTTAAAAATATGCAATCTACAGTTGTGTGTCTATTTGTAAATCGTGCTTAAAAATCAATTCTATTAGAAATAGTATGTGTAGAGTAATACATGCAATACAGTATGTGTGGAAGAATATTTATGAATCAAGGTATATTCCTAACAACATTTGATACTAAACTGTAAAATCTAACGTTATGAGTAGTTCTGCAATTATGCATTGCCTACACTACTATCAAGCTCTTGTAGATGTGACAGCAGAGGATTTGAAGGGGATTTGAGGGAAGAGAACAGGTAGGGTTTTTAAAGAAATATTTCACAAGTGTGATGATGAGTGAATATTGTGCTTTGTATTTATCCTGATTAAAGCTCCCTGAAATGGTGAGCTTTTAGTTTGAAGGGTTTTCTGTTATTTTTGCAGGTAGTCTGTGCATCCCTTCTCACTTCTTTTCTTTCTTTCAGTCTTTCTCTCATAAGGAAAACAAATGGAAAATTTATTGTGAAGGCTCTGTGGACATCAGCATTCAAACCCAAGAAAAGTGTGTACAAGTAAATTGCGTGTTCTACTTTGGTGCACTGGGAATATCAGTAATATTTTTCATTCTGTATTTTGCATTTATTTAGCTGAATGGAAGAGTGACGCAGTACAGTTTGAAACAGTAGCTAGCAGCAGCCTCTTTTCCTTCTTGGATCCTTGAGTATTTTTTGTCTTTCCCAGGGAGAACGAGTGAGAAGGTGTTTCAGCAGTCTTTTTTTTCAACGTGTGCCACCTGTACACAGTGTAAGAACAAGTAACTGACAGTAATTAACTGTGCTTGATTACATTTTAAAGTAGTCTGATACTAGAGCTGAGTTTAAATAAAATATATAGTTCAGCAATTTGTTACAGTTGTAATGATTGACTATTAAGAGTTATTTTCTCAGTGTTGCCACTGGCAAAGCTGTTTGTCTGCTGTAAAGATTTCTTTTCCCCTTGTTGGTGGCATTTTATCAGCAGTCATGGGCATGACAGTTAAACAGCAAAACCATGTTATTTAAGAGTTAGAGTCCACTCTGAATAACCCCTCCATGAAAAGGATCCATTTTAAATTACTTCCCTTAAATTGCAACAAGGTATGTTTACATCCTGTTTGGTGCCTCTGTATGCCTTTAACCACTTGACAGTCTAAATGCTGTGTACTTACTCTTTTGTTTCCAGCTGTGCATTGTGGATTTTGCGTGGTGAAATGTTCCACTTACCTGCTTCAAAATTACTAGGTAGGCTAAAACCTTATCCAATTGTCCATAGTTTATTGTGATCTTTTGGGTGGTCCATGACCTTCCCAAGAGGAACACATCTTTCTTAGGAGGGGAAATCAGCCCCTAACTTATTATGTGCTACTTGATTATCTTTACTGAGGTTCTCTCAAGAGAAATGCTGTTTCTTGGCAATTGCAGTATAATGTAAGTAGAGACAAATACAGTTCAACAGAGTCATATTCAGGAATTTTGAAGATCAGGTAACATGTCAACATCCTGAAATATAGTGGAAATACATGGAAATGATCATTCATGAGGATGCCATTTACATGCAAATATCACATTCCTTTTCTTTGAGGAAATGGGAAGGAATTTGTCCATCATAAGTATTTGCCTTCCTGCTTCAGAGCTGCTTATTTCGAGCTGTGTTGAGTCAGCAGGATGTGACCCGTTCCTACCATTCCCTCCTTGCTCCTTCTGCCCAATAAGCCTCTATCAATTAGCTGATAACGTGTTGAAGTAGCAGATCATTACTCCTTCTCCTGCTGGCTCTGCTTAAGGTGGAAAAAAGAAGGATGAGATTTTGGTTATGAAATGCTGGATTATCTGCTTCTCTAATCTCATGATCAGCCCTTGTGTATTCATATCAAAGATGTGGGTGCCATTTAAGAACTATATAATGAAGTAATGTATTGTAATGTATCCTTAATGTTGTTTTATAAGAACCAAGATGCTCAGCCTTGTGATCTTAGGCCTGTTTCTGCTCTGCTGAATGTGATTACTTTCTCACATCTTAGTTAAAATTGTGATGATTGTTTAGAAATTACTGAGAACAGAAGTGCACGACATGATGCTGCACTGATGCAGTTATTCTTAATACTTCTATCTAAAAGTCAAATTCTATCTGATTCAAACTTTAGCAAGATTTTTACATTTATGGTTTTGGCTTTATTAGTAAAATATCAACTCTGTCCTGAAACTCTGGAATAATGCACTGGCTTTTGGTTTTTATACTATATAGTAGTTTATCAGGTAAGGATAGAATAATTTAATGTAGTTAAATGGATATTTTAAAAATTACTGTTTCAGTAATTGTTCCTTGGAGCTATTATATTTTCAGTTTTCATTCCAGGGATACCTTAGCAGTGGGGCACTGACCTGCCCTGTAATTCTCTCATGAATTCAGGTCCCATCATAGCTATTCTGATTTATATCATTGCCAAAGTTCAATCAAGACCTTGACCATTTCTATGTCATATAGTGATTTTTTTCATGTAGGTTTGAAAACGGTGACCATTGTCTTTCTTTAGACTGTAGAACTGTAGAATTCTGAATGTTTTCTGCCAGTCGTGTTATTCCAAGTTAGACTTCCCCTTAATACATTTGTGAAAGCTGATTTTGCTATGATGGAACATGAGGGCAGAATTTAAGTTGATTTTATTTCATTCTATTTATGACCTATTTGACACAGTTTGCCTTTTTATGGGTATAAATTCATATTGTGCATTTTATATTATTAAATTTTGCCTGGATTTTCTCTGGTAGATTGAGCAGAAGATGCTGTGTTTGACAAGAGCTTTAATATGCCAAAGCTACAGGCTGTATCAGACCTGTATTTTCTGCAAAACCGGATACACACGATGAAGAAACAAACCCCCTAACCCATTCCTACATTCCTAACTTAAAACTATAACATAAAGCTATTCCTATTTCTCTCAGTTTTCTTTTGTAACAGTTTATCATATCGATAATCTCATTTACACCATTCATCTGACATGTGCTACCAGGGGTTATCTTCTAAGTGTAAATCAGGCTTTTGGAAATAGTCCAGAATATATCACAGTGTGGTTTCTGTCATTGTATAAACATGTTGGCCAGGCTTATGTCAGTATAAATACAGTGAATTGAAGGTTTGAGCCACTGTTGTGTTCATCTATTTCCAGTAGCTATTTTTCCTTTTCACACTTTTTTATGATCGTTGACCTGCTTATCTTGTATTATTTTCTCTGATTTGTATGCTCTTTCTTATTTTCCATCCAACTGTTACAGTGCTGTATGCATTTCCTGACAGCCAATTAATTGGCTGTCTCCTCACTCAGCCAAGAATAGAGGTAGCAGTTCTACACGAGCCCCTCATGTCCATTGATGTGCACAGCAGACATCCTAAGAATGGGGACACATTTCCCTGGTCTTGTGGCTGCATGCTGTTCACATCAATTTCCCATTAAAAGGTAATTTAAAGGTATAGCCCCAGGCAGACTCAGGAGAGAGCTATAAAAAGACTTTAATTAACAGTTCAGAATAATATAATCTAAGGTTGAATAGTCTGTAACCAGTTCATTTTTTTGTTCACACTTGTCATTTCCTTTACTTGCAGATTAGAGGAGATTTCCTTGTTTGGTAAAGAATGCAATGAAATAAGTCTTCGAAGAAGCTTTATTGTATGTGTCTTGGAGCTAGATCACTGCATTATCATGAGCTTTAAACCTGCCACTGCTTATCTTCCCTCTGCATTAGCTCACCTCTTCTGTTCAACACATTTTAAGGAACGAAATGCAACTCACCTCACACTTGAGCCCCCATGCTTTTTGAAAGGTTTACTGCCATTCAAAGATGTTTTTACCCCAACTTGTTCTAAAATAATCTAAAGAAGTAGCTATTTTTGTGTGGAAAAATGGTAGAAAGTTGTGCTAGAATAGCTATAGGAGGCTTTGTATTCAAAAACAAATTCTATTGTCTCTTTCCTTCCCTTGTTGGTTGTGATTTTGGTAAAACTTTCTTAGCAGGGACTTTGTTTCTTGCTTTTCTTTTTTTTTTTTTTGTGTTTGGGGTTTTGTATTTGTTTGTGTCTGTGGGGAGTTTTTTGTTGGGTTTTTTTTTTTTTTTTTAATTGTTTCTTTTATTTCCCCTGTGCTGCACATCCTCCTGTGTTTTTGCATTGTGCAGATTTCTGCACAAATCCAGCTGGTCTGAATATAGCAGGATATGTTACTTGCATGACTCCTTACAGCCTTCAAATCAGAATGATTTTCTGTCACACTGACCTGACCTTTTCCTGGAAAAACTTATTACCTTAAAGAAGGAGAAAAAAAGACATATTAAGGAGATCCGGAGGACTCTCTTCCTTGAGGGCTAAGATATACAGTACTTGTTGTCATTTAACCATCCACCCACCTAATTCATTCTAAAACGCCAGCTACAAGTGGAACAACTGTGGACATGACGTATCTTGTATGCTTGGTACCTAAGAACTAGAAGCCTGGCAGTTTTACTCTCCTGAAGAAAGCTGTCTTGCTTTCCTAGATCTGTTTCCTTTTCTCTGCCAGTGGAAAATATGTAGATTTCTTAAAAACTTTTGTTTTTTACCTCTGAAGAATAGAGTGGAAGCAGTGACTGAACTTTTACTTTTTCCTAGTACATTGAATCATTCACTAATTAAACATATCTACACTGAGACACATTCTGCACAAGTCATATAGGCCTGATGTTTCAAGTATTGAGTTTGTTTTGATTAGTGAGAAAATGAGAGGAGGCCTAGTTTGATCTTCATTCTTTTGTGTGCCAAGATTTTAAGTATGTTATGACGGCTCAGAAAAAAAAAGAAGCAAAACAGGAATCTTTTTGTATGATTGAGAGAAAGACGCCTTTTAGAAGTGCTTGAAGTGACTATCCCAGTGAAAATTGTTGTGGAGCTAAATCAGCTTTTACAGTGTCTAATTAACACTGCCACAACATCCAGATAGTTCGTTAATTACTGTTCTCCTTCTCCCTCCACTTGCTGTGTCAGGCACAAAAGTTAACATGCACCTTCGCAGTATACATCAAATCTGTTAATTTTCATCATGCTCTAACAATAGAAAGCTGTAGAGGTGATCGAAATAAATTTCAACCAAACGCATTTTGAAGGCTCAGTAAGCTTATGTGTCTATTTCAAACATACAGTGGGTTTATAATTCTAACTGTGGAATGTTGGGGGAGGCTTCTGTCTTGTAGAGCTGAGACTAAAAGCAACTTTTTTCAAACGAGCCTGAAAAATTCCGATGTGCTGACAACAGGGATTTTCCAAAGTGAGCATAGCCCAAGCAGGCTTGATCTTCAGTGCTAGGAAACTCTGACTTCAGGGGTCTCCAGCGCTCATGAGTTACAGGGAGTGGGTGAAGGAAATTAAAGTAATTTAAAATAGAGCTCTGTTTCTCTGCTGTAGTGTAGACATGCTGTCTCATGCAAGTAGTCACTGTGGAATTTGGGGTTTGGTTTTTTTTTGCTCTTTTGTTTTTTACTCTACCCCCACTCCCTCTCAGTGCAGTTTCTGATCTGTATCAGTCCTATGCAACAGGTTCCTGTATATTCAGAGGCGCAGTGTTCCCACACAGAGATGAGAGCACTGCAGAAAAGATGGAATTTACTGTCCTATATGCAAACATCCCTTCACTGCAGGGCTGAGCGCTGCTGTGGAAGAGGTCTAGAGCTCAACTTCTACCTGTGCTGGAGCACACTGGAGGTGACGTGAGCAGGACTGGGCACATCAACAACTGCGGGTTTTTTGTAGCTTTCAGTTTGCTTACAGGTAGTTGCTGACCTGTACACACAGCATGTAAGCTACTCAGAGCAGGTCTGGCTGGTGTGTGCAATCATCTGGAAACATGGCTGCTTATCTGTAGTAAATACCTGCTCCGAGAGGAAAGAGGACAAAGCAGGCTAAGTTTCTCCTGTGGTTCAGACTTGAGGATTTGATAGGCGAAGATGAAAAGGAAAAGATGGGAAGCTTCTCACTGGGTTGCGTAGCAGAAATCACTGTGTAGCTATAACTCATACAGGCCTGAAACTACCAATTTTCAAGGATGACAGTAAGATACATCTCTGTCAAGCTGTCACTGTCTTATTTTAGGGTCTCCATCTTGTGTTACAGCAGGAACAAATCTAACCTTGCCCCAGACTGTACTGCAGATGAATTACCTGCTGCAAGGAACATTTGACAGCTTGTCCCCAAGAGCCATTGTAAGGTGATCCTGAATTTGGGCTATGTCTTGAAGTTGGCCCAGTTGACAGTGACTTTTCTGAGAAAGCATCACTGAATAACTAATGATATCTGACACTTCTCAGCCTTTCTGCATGGCAGAGAAAGGCAGTGCATTCAAGGACTTGTTAACCATCCCTGTGCAAAGATGGCTGGAGAATAAGAAAACAAGACATTCTGCTTGCCCTAGAATACTGGAAATTTTCAGATTCTGGAAACTGAGATTAGACAAGAATAGGCAATCCCAGTACCTTTATTATTATGGTTTGAATTAGAATTTCCAAACCCCGTAGAGTACAGAGAGGATTAAATAATTCCCTTCTTTAGCCAGAATTGGTAAAACTAGGAACAAGGGGAACCTGCAGTCAGAGTAAGGAGTGAGTTCAAAGCAACACCAAAATATTCAGAAAAGGTGTGCCCCAGACCTGGAGAGAATTGAATTGGTTAAGAGCTGAGTGAGTCTGAAGGTGTATCAACTCGTCAGTGGTGGAATGGGCCAAACTGCTTCACTGAACATTTTTTGATGAATTTCCTTAACTGCCATAACTGCAATCAGAAAAAAATCAGCACATAGCAGTTTTTAGATCTATTTGCAGTGCTTTTTCATTTTGCCAGCTGTTCTGTCCTCACTTCATCGTATCTTTGAAAGTTTTAGTTATTCTGGCCCATAGCTAAAATTATGTTTGTGTGGGTAAATGCAAGTGTGTTGTATCTAATGTCAGAGATAATTGCTGGCTGCCTCAAGAGACTTGATAGATTCATTACCTCTACATATGGTAGGAAGAAAACTGTCAGATTTTATTTAAGCTTTGAAGAGCCTTTAAAAAGAGTTACAAATCGTCGCAGAAAGAGCATCAGTTTTCTAAACAAGGTCCCACGCGTTGCTACACTAGTGGAGGGTATTTAAATTGATGCATCTCTTCTATCTGTCTTAGAAAAAATAGTCTGGAAGCAAAAAAAAGAAGGATTTGTAGCTCTCTTCCCGATGCTCATAGATCTTCCAAAATGAAAGCGCTTTATGCTGGACGCTGTCATTTTGAATATCTGTACGAGATCTGTTAAATATACTGAGATATTTTCTAAGCCAAATCTGTGATGTATCTGATGCTATCACTTACTAGGAATGTGGCTAGTTGAGCAAACATCATAAAGTGACATGTTCAGTTTGACATCTTATTTTATCAGTTTTATTATTTTTACAGTGTGATTGCACTTAATGACCTTATTGAGTTTGAAGTTGTATCCTATGAATGCAGATGAGACAAGTTTGTGTCTCAGAAAAATAACTGAAGCTCTTGCAAGCACGTAACAGGAATTTAAGTTGGTCTCACTGCTGTTTCCATAGTCACACTTTGCCCCTTTCTTTGCCACACATATCCTGCTCATATTTGACAGTTCTTGTATTCACCAAACCTGCATTTCACCACACCAAGCCAGTGAAATACAGGTCCAAATAACCAGTAGTTGTTTTGCATAGCCTGCTGTAGAGCCACAGCCTGGAGGGAGAGCAGTTAGGTGTTGCAGCTGAGCTCACCGAGAGGTGTAGAGATGAGTCCTCCCTTACTCCTCCTGTCTGCTGCTAAACCACATGGTTCTACCCATCTCCTTCACCACAGCTTTGGCTCCTATTAACTTTTCATTTAATTTGTTTAGGTTGCTAATTCAGCAGGAAGCTCCTCTGCTCAGGCTTTGTTTCTGAGGAGTAAGTCTACCCAGTGCAAAATTAGACAAGTACTTGATGTGGTACAAAGGAAGATGAGGGGTAGATGAAGTGGCTGGGATCAAAGCAGGGGAATGGCAGTAGAGTTGGAAACATAGGGAGCTTCTTTTGTGATAGCAGTGTACTTTAGATCTGCTGTGCCCATCATGTCCCAGAACCATAACCAGAAGAGTAAATAAAGTCAAGATCAGGAAACAAAGGTGCACAGGAGACAGTTGTAGCAGAGAGTTGGGAATCAGATGCATCCACCAGATTTTTCTGTCATCATGGATTTTTTTATAGGTTTTGTGAATTTACGGCAGGATTATGGAAATATAGCTGCTGCAGAAAAAAAGCACCGTAAATTTTATTGCATGTTTTCCTATTTGAATCCAGCTGCTGTGCCCAAAATATCTGCATGAACAGATACTGATTTTTATTTTTTTTAATGAGCTATAAACACATAATTTCAGTGTGTGAGTGAAATGGTTAAATAATAAAGGGGGAGAGGAGGGAGTAGTGGTAAGAGCAACAGGTACTTTTACTGCCACAGAGGATATGTGAAGGCTGTAGGGCAGTGCGGTTGCCTAAGGAGGTTTCCCAGTGGCACTTCCTGGAATTCTTAAAAGCTTGAGTCGTCCTTTTGTGCTAAGCTGTCATGGGTGTTTAAATCTGTCACGAGCAAGCAGGGAATTGATCAAAATATAGCATGCATTTGATGTAGAGGCAGCTACAGAAAAAGGGATTAAATCTGCTACAGATGTTGACATATTGAAGTTAGCTCAAGTGGAAATCTAGCTTGTCTTAATTAACACACAGAAAGCTAGAATACCCATAAAGAGGAGAGTGCTTCAGAGCAGATACAGGACCTTTCAGCTAGTTAGCCCTTGTCTCAAATTCAGAATGACATACCCTTGGAGAAGAGTTGGATGATGGTGCACAATTGTCTCTTATTTTTTCAACATGTAATGTTAAAGAATCTAGTTGTCCACAGAAAGCCCATGTATAAAACAGGTTTTTTGCCAAATATCTGTAGCAAGGTGTTGGGAAACTAGAAATGAAAAATGAGGAAGACACAGCAACAAGGTTCACAGATTTTCCAGTATTGAAGTCTTTCCTTGCAGTCAGTCAAGCACCACAGAAGTGTACTACTTAAATATGAGTTTTGTATTGAAGTAGGTAAAAAAGCACATAAGGTAGCTATGTTACTATGCAGAATAATCCTATAAGGTAGTTGTGAGGAATAAGGACAACT
>VZTZ01047248.1:90726-114692 GCA_013400955.1 Drymodes brunneopygia | reverse complement strand
TATATATATATATATATAACACAGGTATGTGCTATTGGTCATCAAGACCAGGGGAGTGCAATGAGAAAGAGTATGGTCATTTTTTCACTCCAGCTTGCATCTTAAATTAATCTAGATGCTAGGGCAAATCTGCAAAGACTCATCAGTACCAGATTAACTTTACCTTCTTCAAGTAGTATAGCACAAAGGAAAATTTATCAAAGTTAGGTCCTATCAAGTCCTATTTAAAAGTTCTAGATTTTTCCATCCAGACATTTCATCGCTTTGCTCACATAGACTTCCAAAGAATTTATCCTGAGGGGCTATTTCTTCTTACATTGCAGTTACAAGGCATTAGTTCATGCACTGCCGGTATGTCAAAACGTGTAGCTGATAACTTGGTTACATCATTAGTTATTCCTACCTCAGGTGGAAAAAAAATAGCTGTGTTAAAGTGCTGCTCAGTGTGTGTGTTCTGCAGATTCTCACGGAGGGACCTGTGGTTACCTCAGCCTGATGATTGCTCTGCATTCTTCTGATGTAGACACCAAGAGCTGTTGAAAATAATTGAGACGCTTGTCAACAGAGTGGGAGACTGGACTTCATCAAAACTGTTTTAGTCTCCAGGACTGATGACCTTTTGATGGAGTTTGTTTTAGTTAGGAATTAAGTGTCCAATCCTGTGTAGTGTGAAGTGCCTTCCCTGAGGTGCCGAGTATCCCGGTTTCTCTTGCAGTTGCTCTGGTGCTAAACATCTCTGTCACGACACTGAGCATTTTGCAGAATAGGACTTCAAAATGATTTGGAAAGGAGAAACAGGGTTTTTACTTCTGTTTTTTTTTAAGAATGAATTTAAATTTGAAATACAGAATTGTGATGAGTCATCCTCTGTTCATCGAGAATGAAAGCTATAAAGGAACCTAATTTAGCAGATCTAAACTAAAAATCACTTTGTTAGCTAGGATTGGGGCATAAAGGCATGTACTTTAATGCAGGGAAAATACATGCATATCATTTTGCAGAAGAGGACTCCCAAAAAGAGTGCAATTCGCCAATTGTCCTCTGCTATTAATATTAGTATTATAATGCTGATCATAGTGTTTAAAGAAAAATATAAGGTTCCTGACTTGTTATATGTTTCCAATTTTTTTTTTATTGCTGTAAACTGAGCCAGCTGATGAACAGCCTCTAGGGACGAGACAGGATCACCCTTGTTTCCTGTTCAGCTTTGCTCCAACAAAAAGCTAATGAAAGAAAAGAACGTAATGGCCTTGCAACCCAGGTAAAAGGTTCAGAGAGTTCACAGGTCAATTGATTTCTAATCTTACTTTATGTTATATTTCAATCAAAAAACCCCAACCCAAAACAAACCACTCCAGTGCCACAGTGCAAAGGTATGTTTGGCAGCAACACCCTGATTTTACATTGTCTTTGAAAATTAAGTGTTAAACCTTGCACAGCAGAAGGACACGATGTGAAATGCAGCAGTGAGCCTTCTAAGCAATTTGAAAAATTCTTCTGTTTAGCTATGTCAATATGGATAGTGGTATATCATCATATATATGCACGCACAAATATATTTCAAGGTGGAAATATTTAATTAGCCCATCTGCAAGCATAAATAGCAAATCTGCATTCAATACATTCTCAATTAATTTAGTGAAAATAACACCATTGACCATTTCTTTACTGCACCATTTCAGAATGGAGAAGGGAGAGTTATTAGTTGCATCACTGTAGAGCAATGAGATTTCTCTAAGTCGTGATCTGCTGGCATGTAAAAACTCCATCTGCTTCATGCAGACAAAATATATTAAAAGTATGGACGAGTGAAGTTTGTGCCCCAGGGAGAAGGCAAGATAATGCATTGAAATTGTTCAGAGGTAGTTAGATACCTAATGGTATAATATGTGAGCTATGTGAGGTCTGGGGTCTGGTTCTCATAAATTCTGGCTAGACTGATCCTGTAATTTCAAGCAAAGGATAAAAGCGTTAACCAGAGTCATCAGTGCTCAAGGTCCATGATGCTGGATATTATTCATGTAAAGATTCAAGAAAAACACTAAAAGGAAAGCTCTGGAGCGTATGTGTTTATATGTGACAATATATGTATATATAAAAATATGTACTGTATTCCTTGTGTATGTGTAGATATATGCACAGAAACATGCACACAGTAAATGTGTACATTAGCATATGTACATGCTAACAACTGAATAGCCAAAATAAGAGCTTTTTGTTGAGTGTTTGGTGTGTTTGTGGTGTGGTGGGGTTGTTTTTTTTTTGTTTGGCTGGTTGTTTTTAATGACTTTAGCAAGTTAATCTATGGAAAAACAAAATCCTAGATCTCATTTTACTACTGCCACTTTGTAATATACATTGTATATCAACAACATTTTTACACTTGGCATCTACAATTTTTTTTTAAGTTGCCTTGTGTTAATACATATTAACAAAATTTGCTTATGATTACAGCAAAACATGGTTAATGAAATGCTTATACACTTGTTTTCTCACTTTATACAGCAACTCTGAGCATATTAAACTAGTGAGGTCACTCCAGTGGCTGAATAGTTGCCACTAGACTTGTGTATTATGCTTCCTGATAAGTACATGAATGTAGTATAATATTGCCTTAATTCACACCTAAAATTTTGCATCATCACCACACACTAATCAAGAATTTGCTGTTTCAAAAACTGTATAGCTGCAGAATTGAAGTTAAATGGCAAGAGAAAGTCATAAAAACTATCCCTTACTAAACAAAATGTACAACACAGCATAGATAATAAAAATATGCTAGACTCCATAGATTTCACTTACCATTGTTTCCTTAAGCAATATTTAAGTTATATTTGTCCTGTGGCTTTCTACTACTATAAAATGTAGTCATTCTATGACTGTAAAATACCACCTGAATGTTACCATGGATTTACTTAAATCTTTGGATGGTAATGGAAAGAATCTCACGTACACCTCTCTACCTCCAGAATGAGTTCTCAGCTTCATGGGCCCTGATCACTTTGTTCTCTGGACTCCAAAGAGTTAGACTCTGGGAGGGAAAAGATCATATGATGGCAGAGGGATTCTTATCTCTTTCTTGATAATATGATTGTTTCTCTTGCTTCTAAAGTACTGAGACCATGAGTCCAGTGAGGAGGGACCTGGAGCTGTTCTGGTTCTGTGCAACTGCTTTCTTCATCTTGGGCTTGTGGGAGAGAGACAATGTAAAGAACCCTGTTTAAGACTGCTGCTTTTGAACTAGTGTTTTCCAGGGTTTGCTTGAGCTTAAAATGCTGCATTTGTATTTAAAAAAGAGTTGGTTCTCATGGAGACTTACTCTGATTCAAAATATGGACCTCTTTTCGAAAAGAGTGCTGCTTTTAACATTAAATTTGGCTTTCTGTATAGCATTTCCACATGCATTTTCAATTAGTACTTTGAAAATTACAGATTTTTGTCAACCCTAATTACAGGGCAATAACACACCCATGTCTATTTGACTGACTCATTTGGATGATTGTTCTGACAAAAGCAGAGATCATCTGGCAGGTTTATAAGGCCAAACTATCCAAAACTATCTAATTTTGAGGTCCTCAACTCAAAATTCTTTATTTTGCACATGCAAAGATTGAAAACAGAGCAAGTTATTGATTGAAACACATACAGTTATATGTGTACTACTTGACTTGTGAAAGCAAATTAGTTAGGATTGTACCACCTGAAAATTAGAGGTCAAATTAATGCCTCTTGGATAAACTGCCCCTCAAAATTTTAATAGTAAGTTTTATAGAGTAATTGCAAACTATCTAGAGCTGCTTTTCAGTAATTAGCTGAGCTATTAGGTGGAAAATTGGCAGACTAATGAGTGATTTAAGACACAAAAAACTCAACTTGCATTGGCAGGATTATGGAAGGGTTAGATGTTTTCAGAAAATGTTGTAAAAGATAACACAGTTGACCCAAAATCAAATACGTTTCAGCATATTAATGTATTTTTTTCCTGTATGAACTTTAAAAATCTATTATTTTCCTAAAATAAAAGATGAAACATAGATGCTAAGAATTCCAAAAACCATGAGCCCTATGCTTTTTCCAAGACCAGAGGTGTGTGTCTGCTGTCTTTTCTGTCTGTCTAATTTATTAAGGAGAGCAGAGACTATACTGAAGTACATAAGGGGTACCAGAATTCCTTTATGTTCCAGTGTTTTGCCTCCTTCAGGGAATGGATCAGACAGTGCACAGGGACAACGTGACCTGTGAATACTCACAAACCAAAACACAGCTGGCAGGTCTAATTTTAGGTCCTTTAGCCTTGATCATGTCCCTTTAATGTATTGAGTGGAAAAAGAAAAGCATTTAAAATACAGGAAACATCACAGAAGGTCCAAATTCCTCTTTAAATAGAGCCTTTACATTGATGTGTTTTTCCTCAACTTTGGTTTTGTTTAATTTTTTCTGTGATTTTTTTTTTAAATGCATGTGAAATTTGCCAGGTCGGCAGCCCTGGAGACAGAAGTCTCCTATCAACAGAAAGGTTACTGCAATGCAAAATGGTCATTTGCATTTTCTACAATGACTTGCTGGTGTGCCAGAGCCCTGACCTAAAAGGACTACCTTTAAGCTTGAGAATGTGGTTTAGTTTCCACACCTCATTCCCAGCCTTGTCTTAGACAAGGGGAAAAACAATAGGATTTATTTTCATTTTCTATTTATTCTAACAGGAGGAAGACAGGGCCTCAGACCTTGACTTTCCTCAGTATCATTTTGTAAGACTCTTTGAAATTCTTTCCAAGATGCTGAAAAAGCTGGGGATTTCCATGCAGACACGCAATGCACGAATTGTCAAACTATGCTTTAAACAGCTTTCCCTTCAGTGAAGTTTTAAAAACTTTTTCCTTCAGTGCTCAATATACAAGCCATTTTCCACAGCAGACAGTTTTTATTTTTCAAGTGCCAAAAAGATTCATTTTCCAAGTGCCAAGTTCCTAAGCAAAAAGGCCTTATATTTCAATGAATGTGGATTCCTGTTTTACAAACATATAGAGAGGAAATTTTGAGGGAATTTCGTGCCTAAAAAGCTAATTCAGTGTTTTATCACAATATGACACTGATTCAGTACTTTTAATTGTAAGACTGTGTAAAAAATTTTACAAAATCTTTATTAGAAAGCATAGTTTTTGATAGAACTATTTTTCCATCCATGTTGATTTTCTTCCTTAGATTTTGCTTTTTCATTAGATTTGAGACATCTTGCTGGTTTGTTTGTTTGTTTGTTTGTTTTTAAAATCTTAATCTCTCAGTTAAGCATCTTCTTTCATTTTCCTGGAATTCCTCAAAATGTACATATATGAAAAGCAGAGTGTTCAGAGTGGACAAATTAATGCACAGCATTGATCCCATCTTATAAGCTCACCAGCCCTGAAGAGAACTAAAACCTAAATAGACAATTTTCTGTCAGCTTGTATAGCCCACTAGGTTTGAAACTTGAGAACTTTTTGCTGTGTGTTACTGCATAACCCTGTCCTACTTGCAACACATGAGCTGACCATAAGAAGCAAACACTTGGGTCCTGTCAAACCTTTTGTTCCTAGTCTAATGGACTCTTTCCTATGATCAGACGCCACACAGACTTTCAGGAAGGAACTCAGAAATTATTTCCTGGAATCCATGTTATAATCTGAACACAGAACCCAGAAAAATGGAAGATCAAATGTGACATGACTTTACTCGTATGTGCAGCCATTCCAACAAAATCTCCCTAAATTAAAATGTTTTCCTTGACTTTTCCAGATCAGTTAGGTCATTTCAGGCCATGGTAATCTTTGAGCCTTAGTCAATTTATACAGGTACAAGACAGAGATGCCAGAAGCTTTGCAGGTTTGTGGAGTTGGTAGATATACAGAGCTCAGCTTTCAAGCTCTCCATGTTGTCATGAATTGCAAAAAGGGAATATGGTAATTTTGCAAAGTACATTTGTTATTGTTCTTTTGATCTTCATCTTCTCTTTCCCTCAACAGAAAACCCATTTTGTGTATAGTCCTCCCATAGTCAAATTGAAGGAATTGGGCTTCAATTAATGCTGTTTAGTGGTCTATCAAATGCAGTGCAATTGATACAGCACCTCTGAGAAAAATTGTTGTGTGAGATTATTAAAGTAATTGTACTCTTCTTGCTGACAAAAAATTATCCAACATCAAGAAGTATCTTCAATGCTTTGACTAATGAAGTTAATTTGCATTTTCTCTGACCAGGGAAAGTAAACAGAGGAAAAAAAACTATATCAGTTCACAAAAGTTTTGCCATGTGAGACAAAGAAGCTAAACTTCAGATAGCTTAGAGGTACAATAAAGATATACACCAAATGAAATACTTGATCCAATTAAAATGTCCTACAAGCACCTGACACATTACACATTTATATTACATATATAATGAACTGTGCTTTGAAGTCATTTTCTTGAAATAAAAGGCCATACCTATAGACGCCACCAATCTTAGGATTTAAAACATTTAGTTTCTGATTCTGAGATACAGGGTATACCAATAACTGCAAAATAGCATAATGAACTCATTCTCAATGTCCTGTTTAGGACCAGTAAAAGACAGCTAAAATGTCAAGAAAAATTTAAGACAAAATATATTGGGGGAAAAAAAATGGTGCACATTATTTAACTTAAATAATACTAGAAACTTTAGTGATCCCATTTGTGAAGGGGAGAGATTTTACAGGTCGGTGTCAGGAGTGTGCTTTTGCTTTCCCTATAAAAATATGACAATTTGTCCACAGTTAAGTGTTAGAAAAAATTACAGTTCACAGATTCTTCCTGAAGTCTTTCTGGGTTTGGATAGCTAAACCTTTGGAAATTTAGTCCTAAATGGTCAGAATCATGAATCCCATACCACCCTGTGCTTGTGAAACTGCACTAGATATACTAATGCAAGGCTGTTTCCAAGTAGCTGAGAGTCATGGCCAGTCATTGAAGCAATGAACTATTGTCCTACACCTACGATTCCTTCTGATAACCAGGACTGTGATGGAGGAAGCTGCCAGAGTTAAATGCAGAGGGGACCAAAGCTGTCCAAGAGTGAAGGATGTAGTTTGTTTCACACTGACAGATACCATGAAAAAGAGGAGGAGATGAAGAGGGACTGGCTGAGTAAGGAGGATGACAGTCCCCTGGGAAATGAGGAGACTCTAGTTGTAAAGGAGTAGAATTGGAGCACTGGAGAAGGTGACTGCGAATTAATTAGGCTACTAGGAATGAACTGAAAGGAGGCAGCTGCAGAACTTGGACCCTAGGATTGGAGTAGGATGAGGGAAATGATGGAGGCACTAGATATATCAGGGCTGGTGAGCTGGGTGATGGAGGCTGGATGAAGAGCTGGGACCTGACTTAGCTCCCATTCATTGCAAAAGAGGAGCCTCCCACCGAGGCACTCCTTTGAAGGCTTTTTGTGATGGCAGACATTGGTGGCAGACATTTAAAGAAAAATGCCCCACAGCTTTCTATTACTCCCCTGTGGTCCCTCTTGCCACGCAGATGTGGGATGGAGAGGAAACAGGTGACAGCACCCTGTATGCAGTCCCTGGTCTAGGAAGGCCCACAGCAGTGGAGAAGGACCATTTCAAAGGAAGTCCTGCTCAGAGCTGGAGCAGTGCACGTTCCCTTTTTCTGTGGGGGGTACATGCAGATGCCAGCATGTACAGGCTGGAGCATGTTCAGTACAGATGGAGTCTTTGAAGAATTTAGCTGACAAACTCTTTAAATGTCTTTACTAAACCAGTGCTAATTGAAAATTTTCAAAGGTTTATAGCTTGGCCAAATGTGGGTGGATTTTCAAAGAGATGGCAAAAGGCACATCCCCAAGAGCAGGGCCATCCCTTCTCCAAATGTTATGCTTCTGTTCCAATGCACATTCTCCTCAATTAAATATAGCAAGAAACAACATACCAATATTTTTCTTTAATTTCATTTTCAGAAATGGCTGAATCATTTTTGCTAAAACTTTCCAAAATAATTGAGGCTTGGGCAAGCATTCTGCAGACTAAATATCAATTTAGAAGCAAAGTTTAGCAAATGGAAATAGTGTCTCACAAGAGGAATACCTGTTCTGCCTAAAATAAACTGAAAGGTCAAATTTTAGGAGTCCTTTTCCAGAAATTAGGAAGAGAAGGACTGATAGTAAGTTGCTGCAGATTTGTAGCACTGCTCAAGAGGACAGAATTTGTCTTTAAATGCCTTCCTCATATTTAAATGCCTACACAGGTTAATTCAGTGCAGATATTACTAGTGAGTGATTTGCCTGTATGGGAAGGTTACTTCTGTGATGTTGCCAAATGTAGTGAGGCTTTGGCAGTTACACAGTGATAGCAAAGCACCCAGTCACGTAAATTAAAGTTGCTTCAGGGCAGCTTTAATTTCTGTATCTAACTTGCTCAAAATGCTTTTAAAATTTGCATTGTAGAGTTAGCATGATTTACTCATTCCAAGTATGTCCTGTGCCCTCTCTCTTCACCTTTGGATGTGTTACTAACCTCTGCTTTTTCATAATATCCTGACCAAGTGCCCCTCAGCGGTGTCAGAATTTCCAGCAGGTGAATACTGAATTTGCATTCTGCTTTACAGAAGAGCTACAGGTTGTATTTTTTCTGTTGCAGCCAGACAAATCTAACTAACACAAATTCTAACCATCTGTATTAAAGCAATGATGCACATTTTTGAGGCTGCTGGAGAAGCAGCTCATTTTGATGTGTATCTAGAATACTTACCTTTATGTCCCATCCCCCACTCCTTTTTTACAGAAATGTGGATAACACATTTCCCTTGGGGAGGATTTAAAAGCATTTTGTATTTTGATGGCTAACATGTAGGCTCCTATCACTGTGGAGATGAAGCCTACTTTCACCAAAACAAAATTTTTTTTCCTCTGGATAACAAGTTCCACACTGGAATAGGCATCAAGGTGATTGTCAATTCACTTTTTTCAAGTAACTTTTGCGCTGCTCAACTGATTCAGGTGGTGGAGAGCAAATGACACTTCACCATATTGGGTGCCATAGACATAAACCTGAGATCCTTGAATTAGAGTCTGGACCACCAAAGATGTGCCTGTGATTTGCAAATGCTTGGTGTGTCCATGGGGATCCCAGAAAACTTACAAAAGCCATTTACATCAGAAAGGAGAGCTGATCAGCTGGGAAGTGACCACAATATAACCCGAGGGAAGTAGTATTGTCCCAGGTTCTACACTATCAGATTCTTTCATAAGGGAAATTGGAATGAGGGAAGTGCTCCACCGTCAGCAGTATGTTACCATCACAGGTGGAACTGGAAAAGTTTTTTGGGAAATTGGTAGAAGCTTAGAAGAGAGATACACGGAAGCAATCAGTGAAGAGTAACAGGCAGATATGGATTTTATATGCAGCTAATTGAGTGGTTCCTTGAATTGTGCCCGTTGTATGCCAGAAAGAACAAGTAGAGACCCCCAGACTGGCCTTTACATGGAGAGCTCTACATGGCACAAATGTCTTGTCTAGAATTTAGAGAACGTGTTAAGCCTTTGTATGTGAGTTCCGGGAGCTCCTCTTGTTCCAGCCTGTATTGCTGTTCCAGTCTGTATTCCAGCCCTTAATCCTAACAGAAGATTGTGTGCTTGTTTCGGTAGGGGGGAAAAGAAGCAGAAAAAATTTGCCCATTTAGCCTTAAGTATATTTCTAACCCTAAGAAAGGCTATGTGAAGTGTCTGTAAGTCTCTCTCAAAGAAAGGTTCTTTACAGTTGCTCAGAAAGTAGTACAGCTTGAGGTATTTTATACCAGCATATAAGGCACTAGATTTAAATTGGTGTGCAGTGAAACATTTAAATATACTATAGCAAATGAAATATGGTCCAATAGGTTTTTTATGGTCCAGCTATGCTTTTTCTTTTCAATCACTAGCCTGGGGCAAACAAGTCGGCTTTAAAATGTCTATTTTAGCTATGCTTTTGTCACCTCTGTCTTTTAGGAAGTTTGATTCCTTTTTTCATTTCTTCTCTTTGATAAAAAAAAGGGTCTGAGATCTCTGAATGAGTTATTTATCTCTTATGTTTAATCTATTTATCTGTCAATGGACATGCTGCTTTAGAAGCGTTTTATATTACTAATTAATTTAATTTCACATACTGTACTCCATGTTAACACATTTTCTATTATACACTATAATGTGATACAGGGCCTTCCCTCAGCAACCTTACCTTAAAGCTTTAATTGCTTTCCTCTAAGACTCAGCTCATGTTTGATTTATCTGATTTCTTTGTATAAAGATTCTCTGTTTTGCAACGTGTACGCAAGCCATTAAATTGGTGTTGATGTTTATCTAGCAAACTTACCAATTGGTGATAGTGTACATCCCTTTATGAATTTATGACTGGGCAATAAAAGAAGTGTCAGAAGCCCTGTTGTTATCTCTATCAGGTCACTCTGTTAGTTTATGTTTAGAAAGACAATATGGCCTGCCACTGACTTACACAGGGATTTGAAGGATTGATGCCTGCAGTCAAAATCTGTTATGAATTTCTAGCCGTGAAATGAATTTTTTTCCTTTTTTAAGGGGAAAAGGTGAATATATCGGAGAAGAGAAAAGGGGTAAGACAGCTTGAGCAGGCTTGAAGACAGTGTGGACTTCATCTGACATACATTGTTGTTTACATAATGGAAAAGCTGAACCAAAATGCCTGATCCCCAAGCTATGTGAAGTTCAGAGTCTGGATCCAAGTATTGCAGCTTGATTTCTCTCTGGCTCTCAAGAACCTAAATGTAGATACCACATATTAAAATGCATGAAAATGAATGATAGTAAATAATCAATGTAGAGTGGGAAATCTGGTCCTTTGATCTGTCAGGTTTCATCACATAACACAAGCATAAGGACATATGGTATTTTAAAGCTTCATTTGAAGAGATGCCTACGCTGACTTTTATCCTTATTTACAAATAGTCAGCAATAAAGGCTGTAATCTTGCAGATAACACTATGGATGTGCATAAGTCTTCTTGCACAGAGTTCATTTTAGGATTGAGATGTGATTAATATAGCTAGGAAACATTTGGAAAATGCATGCATACTTTTGAATGCATTAAGTGAGTCCAATATAATTGCTCTTAAGGAAAGAGTAGGTAGATGTATTTATCTCTGCTTGTTTGTTTCAAATCCAGAAAGCTGTATTGTTTCTGTAAAGCCTCTTCATTAGCTGTTTCATTGTTAAATTTACTTCCCACTCATTAAAGATCCATCCCACTTTCCTTACGTAGGGATGACGTCTGTCGGCTTCAGTGAGAACTAATTGCACATGAGGTGAAAGGATTCAAATTAGGATTGCCAATATATGACCACACGGAAAAGCAAGCATGAAATATTCTAATTCTTTTTAGATGCAAAGTAACTTATGAACAAAACCCATTGTGGCTGATTCTCACAAGCTTAAAGCATTGTGAAAGATAAATTAAAATGGGCAAGGCTAATTAATTTGCTAAAATCCATTGTTAATGCAGTGTTTTCAGTCCTCCTGAATGCTGTTCTCATGACATTTAGTGTCTTTCTAATGAACCATCCCAGCTGTAAATATTGTTTTTTCTTTCCTCTGAGAATTTAAGCTTCCATTTAAATTCCTAGACCTCATGATTAAATAGAAAGTTTGGAAGCCAGAATTGCACGCTTCTTAGACTTTAAAGGCAAATAAAGACCAGCCTGTGTATTCATTTTAAAGTCTTTTTCTAAAGTGTCACAATTTTCAATGTTTTTTGAGCTCTGACGTTGGATTGTTTTGGATGAGGGAGGGAGTAAGAAGGCGAGTGCTTTTTGGCTTTTCAACTTTTGGGATTAGCAAGGAATGAGTGGCTGCATGGCTACTCTAAAGGCTTTTTAAAAACTGCGTCACATATACCAGAAGAGACAGTATCATCTGGCAAATTGCTGCTGAATGAAATAGTAATCAAAATATGTGACAAAAGCTACGAGCTCTCTCCGATGACTCCAGCAGGGCTTATGGCACGGTGGGGTTATTGAAAATCACTCCTTTAAAACTCTGTGCAGGAAAGCCAAGCCACTGAGGACTTCAGCCCACTAGCACTTTTTCCTAGCAGTGGCATTTGCTGCTGTGAATTCAGGGCTCCGTTGACTTTGGCTGATCTGAGCACTGCTCCCTGTCGGGCGAGCTTGCAGGATCGGGCCCTTGGATGATACATGTAGGACTCTGGAAGACCAGCTTTTACTGCTCATATGTTTGGCAGGCAGATTTGATAATCAGTGCTGTTCTAGATCCTTACACCATCTCAGTGAATATAAATTGATGGTGTAAAGCAAATGGGCAACTGGCGGGAAGCCAAACACGGAGGGGAGAGAAGACGGTTTATTGTTGAGGGGGCAGCCCGGTGTTCTACATCAGAGCTTTCTGTTCACAACAGCTCTGCAGAGCTGCTGAGTTCGAGTGTGGCCTCTGAAGTGTATGAAATAATAACAGTTTTATTTCTCCTGACACAAGCACGGAAGCTGTTTGCTGCCACTTCAGAACTGTTACCCTGCAATGCAAAAGTACCAACAAGGCAGGCTGGATGCAATGTTATTATAAACAGTGCCGCAGTAAACTTCAGGAAAAGCCCATTATACGGTGATAGCCTGTTTGTCAGGAGAAAAGTTCTCTAATGTATATGGGAAGCAGAGCTCCTCATTCGCTGATACGTCTCAGTCTATTTTGTTGCACTTTTACCTTTATTTACTGTGCAGGTGCTGCTGAGAATAACCTCAGAAAACACAAAAAGATGGGAGGCCGTGTACTCAGCTAGTTTAAATTGGCAAAGAAATGGTGTCAATTCAAGGCACTTGGTGCTGTGGTCCATTGCTTGTCATTCCTTTTTAAAATTTTAGGATTTGGGGGGTTATGGAAGGAAGAGTGTTTTCTCTGTGGTTGTTTTATTACTGCAAATCACTCAATGAAAGGTACATTTAAAACAAAGCAATGAATGAATGATGGCAGTAAAAAAATGAACATACGTACATCATAGAATTAAATCCCATTTTAACTCTAATTTGTGTTCCTATGCAATCAGTTGCAGTGATATGAGCTGAGAATTTCAATGAGGCCTCAGGGAGTTTGACACCCATTTCTTATTTTGTTTTGATGGGATTAGCACCCCTAAACCTAAAACTTCTTTGAAAATCAGCCATAATGTCAGTCCTTCCAACATGCCCTAACTGTTTCTGTTTGTTTAATTATTCCAGGAATTATTCTGTACTCAAAAGAAATGCAAGTAGTACCTTTTGTAGCTGGAGAAATATCATTCATTCATCAGTCATAGATTTTAAGTGCCTGTCTTATAAAACTAGAGGGTTTTGACGGTGCTCTTAAAAATCTGATTGCTGATTGAAGTGTATTTTCTTGATGCAGAAACCCACTGCTATACTCTGTCAGCTCATCCCTGGGTTCTGTCATCAGCTGTGTATTTTTCGTCTCAAATGACATTGGGTCAGGCACTTGGTATCTCTAGGCCTCCCTTTATCCACACAAAATCAGCTTCTTTTTTCCTTTCTTGCTTTCTTCTTCCAGAGAGTGATGCAGTAAAGTTTTCATTGCTTGTATTCCTTAACATTCATGAAGACATTTGATATTCCCATCTGGAAAGTATTCTAAATACACGCAAATATTAAGTGATGGTAATTCTTCAACTTAATTTACTGGCAAGTTTCTCAAGCTAAACATGAAAATGGCACAAGTCTTTTGTAACACTAAGAGCAGATTCAACTTTTCCTCTGAATTCCAACAGAATATGAAAATTTCAAAACTTGTAAAGGAGATCTGCCAACTTCACCACTATGTACTATCAAAAAGTGGAATAAAAGAAAGAATAAGTCAACTCATTAACATTTTCTTGAGGAAATCATTGTTTGTAAAAAGCAGGTATGTTATGCAAATCAAGTGATTTACCGAGAGTCAGTTCTTACTTCCAATAACGAGATGAGCCAACTCAACTGTGGCTAGAAAGCCAAGAAAACAGCATATAAATTAAGATTACTCAAAACTTTTGTTCCTGCATAAAAGAGATGCAAATTGCACCATCTTAGTATTGCTTATGAGTAAAGGACAAAATCTTGCTTCCTCACCTCCATTTAAGATAGGGAGCTGAAAACATTTAACAGGGTCTGTGACAGCTTTCGGTGACTGCATTTGGGGTGAGTGGCCTCCTGTCCTGTCAGTTTACTTTGCAGAGACAGTAGAGGCAATTTAATCACAAAGATGGAAAAAATAGGATTTTCAAGGCTGAAAAATTAATTTTAAAAGCATGCCACTATTCCTATGTAGAATGGATTGAGGTAAAAGGCCAGGCTCTAAGAGCTCTTTCTGCAGTTTGCAGGAGAGGATTTTTAACCTCATTCAGGTAAAAAGAAAGAAGAGTAGTAATTCTTTAAAATCAGTATAGAATTCAGATTTCTGGACTCCTCTTTTTCATAAATACATTTAGAGTTAAGTATAAGCATGGATGTACATATTCACCTGCTGTTTGTTATGGAAGTCACACATCATTTCCAAAACTGAAGTGTGGGTAAGAACAGAATATCAATTTATCTGTTTACTATTGAAGTTCTTATCCTGTCTATACCCACATCCAGAATATCTGAAAGCCCCCTAGGTATTGCATCTTCTTTGCAATGTAAAAAACCTTCCCCTCTTCAGCTGTTTCTCCCTGCTTGGTTTTAGGGAATTAATTATCATATGGTTGCCATCTATTCAGAAAATTACAGGATAATCCCAGTGTTTGAACACCATGTCTGAATCTCAGTCTCCACTTGGGCAGGACACATGGTGTGAGAGACAGCTGCTAAAAACTGTGCAGCTATTACAGTGTGTCAGTTTATAAGCCGTGAAGTGTATGCACCAGCTCGCAGATTGTTGGTAGGAGTGTGGTACTTTGTTATAAATATATTTTATTGATTGTAAGGAGATTTTATTAAAAAGCTACCCAGAAGAAATGGGCAGTAAAAGATCAAGTAAATTTCTTGGCTTTCATTTTAAGTTGCCTAATTTCTTCAGAGTTTGTGGGGGCTCCACAAGCTCCCAAAACACAGGCAGAGATTATTCTCACTTAATGGTAGTGGATAGTTGTGCACTGGATGTTCAGCAAGGTGATGGTCTCTGGGAAGAAAGTCTTAATGGAAAGTCTTAAATGGAAAGGTCAACAGGTTCTATTAAACCAGATCTTAAATACATTTAGGTGACTAAATATGCAGATGAAAACCTGTGAGATTGTCAAAAGTTGCTAAATACATTGCATGCCTAGCTCCCACTGAAATTGGGTGAATTAGCCACCTAACTGCTGTTCTGTTTAATCATACATAGCTTTGTCTTAAGGTTCCTAAATGTTTCTATGGTGGCATCAAATACTTCTTGCTTCTTTTCAAATTGATAACAGCCCAGGGCACCTGCCACAAAACAAAACAGCACACATTTCTGAAAAAACTACTTTGGATCAAGTCTTTCTAATGTGTAAATATTATACATTCTTTCAACATTTTCCTGGTAAATATTTTTAAAATGTTACAGATCTATGGCAGATGTTGCTATCTACTGTTTCCTAAGCATGTATGTGATCGGTTGTGTGTGTATCTGTGTTTTCATGCTTTTTCCATTTTAAGCCTAGGGAAATCAGCATATTGTGCTCAGTGGTAGTGGTAGGCAGAACATCAATGTGTAGAATATATTTTTACACCTAAGACTACTGGCAAGTTGTACAAATACAAACAGAAATGGAAAAAAAGTGCAAGACCCAAATAACTGAGATTATAAACCACCTGCAATAATTTCCTGAGGCCTTTTAAATACTTTGTAAAATCTGAGGCTTATCAATAAATTAATTCAAACTCTACAGAGGAACTCTGAAACAAAGCAGAGATAGCCAGGTGTTGGTCAAACCCTAATGTGATTTGATAATATTTCCTTTCCCATCATTCCCACCTCAGCCCTGCTGAAAACCAGCCTCTCAGTCCCTCTGGCTGTGGGGCTTCCTGACACCCACACTTCCTGCTCTAAAGCCCTTCTCTGCTCCTCCGTCACCTTTTACTCTTTTCAGATTCAGTTTTCTGTTCCAAGTTGTCTTCCTGAGATTGAGCTAAATCCTTTACCAAAATAAAGCCTGTCTTGCTGCATTAGCATCCCTATTTTTCCTGACCTTAAGAACACCTTGCAAAGCTACTTCCTCTTCCATGTGCTTGCCCTCTCATCTCACACACGTGAGCTGCCCTTCAGAAGTTGATTAAATTTAAATGCAATCACAATCAGATCACTTTAAGGAAGAGGCATGAGCACTAATAAATGCTTCAAATCAAGCATAATGCTTTTTCAGATGCTTTATTATTTTTGGACCTATATTCTAGAAATACTTGTCCAAAAGGGCCATTTCAATTCAAAGCCCTCAACCTCCCACTCCCAAAACCATAAAATGTCATGATTTCTGCTTTAAAACTCCTAACAGTCACTGGTAGCTGGATATGTCAATGCTGGTTACTAACATCCCCTTATTACTTCCTATCACCTATTACAAGCTCCTGTCTCCTCAAAGAGACAAGTCTCCAGGTCTTGGTTCTGCAAGAATTTCAAAACCCTGTATACAAGCTGTCAGTGTAAAAATTGCCAACTTGTTGCAATTCTACTCAGATGCAGAAAAGAGGCCTTTCCAGGAAGAGGAGAGCAAATAGTCTTCTCTTCTGGACTCACTCAGAAAATAGCAAACAATATCTGAACATGCTTTGGAAAGCAGGTATCCTTTGAAGACCTGAGCTGCAGTTTCCCTGTGCAGAATTTTGGAAATGTTTGTAAATTTATGTAAATTCATGGCTTAGAGTTCATCTTTGAGGTTTTGAGTTCAGATGTAGCATGAGACGTAGCCTGAACCACAGCAGTTTCACCTAGTTGCCACATGAAAGCATCGATTGCAGCACTGTAACCAAAAGTCTTACAACGTTTGCCAAAACTCATATGAACTCCTAAATAAACCTGGCCTTAACTGTGAATGGTTCAGGGTTTCACTATTAATGTGGTGTCTTTGTACTACCAAAGTTGTTGCAGCCATTGCCTTTGCTTTGCAGATTCAGTGTGTGTGTGCATAGATATATATCTATCTATATAGATATAAAAGCAGCTAAATACAAATTAAACAATGTACATTAAAAATTAAAATATAAACCTTTATTTTGTGATGACTAGTCTTCTTTCCTTTTAGTAGATCATGAATATTTTCTGGCAAGATATGTCACTAGCTTATAACTTCATTAAGCTGCAGTCCATACCTTACCCTTTCACTAGATCCCTGAAAAGAACTTTTGTGTGTGCCAAACAGATATCCACTTGGTCTGTGGCTCTTGAAAGGTAAATTGCCAAGTTCCAGCAAGCAAATTAAGAGGTGCAATGAGAGTTAGCTGTTGCATTCTATCAAATCCTGCTACTGAATGTGTTGAAAAGCTTGCCCAGAGCCATGGCCTCACATATTTATGGTATGAATGGGAGACACTCGGAGCTATGTATTGCCATAGTTCCCATTTCTTTTGTAATAAACTAGCTCAGNTTCTATTGAACTTTGTCAATTTTATTTAGCCTGGTGAGTGTGCAATAGCTCTGAATTAAAGCAGAAGCAAAAGATGAGCCCAAGATCCATAAAACAGCAGAACCTGAAGGGTTGTGGATTAAACTAAAGACCTCTAACAAAACTTGAACTTTGATCCAGCAAGGTGGTAGTGAGGGAGATAACAATATACATTTTTGTGCTTGTTGATACTTTCACTCACGTACTATACCGAGATGCTTCAGAAAACATTGATTACAACTTTTTACACCATTTTTTCACAATTTTCGTAACAGAATCTGCATCTCAAGAAAAAAAAGGCTTTCTATATTAATCAGTAAAGGCTAATAAATTTACAATTCAGCTTCCATTGAAGTCTTCAGAGAACTTCTGTTGCCTTTGTGGGGTGGTAGGTTGGCCCTTTAGCATACCTTTCATGCCTAACAGTGCATGAATCTTTTGTATTTCTAGCTTTATCTAATATTGTTGCTTAACTCAATTACATATAAAAGTGTGAAGAGTCTCCTCACTCTTCACAGCTTAACCCACCACTTGTTGTTACTTGTTTATGAGACATTTTTCTACTTTATAGTCTTTAATCTGAAATTATATCAAGTGCTGTAATAAAACTAAAGAGATAATATCTATGGCATTTCCATTCCTCTGCTCTGGTGATAACATTATTTAACAACACTAGGAAGTTAATTAAGAAAGACCTTGCTGTCATAAATCCATGTTGCCTTCCTCATTAAATTAGGCTTTGCAATGTATTGCTGAAGTTCAGAAAACTTTTCTGGACATTCAGCAATAGATACTTCACTAAATAGTCCACAATATGTTACTTACTCTTTTACACGATGAAGATCTATTTAACATTCATGCTTCTGGGGTTTCACATGTTTAGATCAGATTAATTCTGAATCTTTCTTTCCTTTGAAATCATTAAGAAAATATTTCTGTTTCTTGGGTATTTAAGGTATTTAATCTTTTCACAGCCATGTTTGTTCTCATTTACATGTTATATTATCCCTGTTCTATGTTTCCTTGAATCCTTGATTTATGTAGTTCTCTATCCCAGCTAACAGAAGTCAGCTACTGATTGAATATACTAGTTCCTTGCCCATTATCATTCATTGTGAACATGGGGTTTTTTCCTATCAACTGTAAATCCTGTCTGTAGTGCAGAAAAAAATGAAACTGGGCTTTATCTTTATGACTTTGTGAACCCTGCATTCTTTCATAATGCATTTGTAAACCATTTTCTGTAAGAATTTGGTTTAGGGCAATCAAAAAAGAACCAGCTCCATAGTTTAGATGGGGGTTCGAATTCAATTAAATCAGCCCTGTAGGAACTGATTCCCTGAGTATATTGCAAAGCAGAGCACTGGGACTGTTTGGGACCAGATTTGTGAAAATCCTTCTGTGGTCCGGAACTTTTCAAACATATAATCTGAGACTCTTTAGCTTATCTAGTCCTGAAAAAAGAATTGTTCAGTGAGATGGCTTAACCATCAAAGACAGTTGTAACCACACTGTGTGAGTACCACTGTTTAATATTTAATGCTGTTTCCATTCCTAAACATGTCTATATGACTCACAAATTCCTACTACAAATTGGAAAGGCTAAGTAAATAGACCTTGTATTAAATTATCATCTGCCTAAGTCATAGCAAATAATTTCAGTAATCATGAAAAACCACTGTGGAAGTGAATAAATGCAAAATTTGAGAGCTGGTACATACCTAGATCTGGTATTTACAACAACCCTTGGTTTGGGGTACCTTATATCAAAACCAGTGACTGTATAGGGTCAGGAGTGGATATTTGCATCCAAAGTGTATTGGTGGGACTGATCTTTAGCATAAATAGAGATTTCTGATAATTCTGCCAATAGGTAAAGATTCACATTTTGAAGAAGAGTAATCTAGGGCTCACTAGACATTTCCACTTTGGCAAGTCATTAAAAGGGACACAGCTCTGCCTCCTGACTTTAATGAAAGGGGCGCTATCTTTAGTAGCGCTGATTATTTTCTTAACTGGCATTAAGTAAGGTGTTCTCACCACCCATATTTGCTTCAGGTCTTTTCTCAAGAGATTAACAAAGCAGAACTTGACGAGACACTTCATTCTAAATAAGAGAGAGAACTATTTAGAAGTAATCTTTCTGTCTTACAGCTTAATTTTGTTCATCATTTTAAGACCTTCTCACTATGATTTTTACTTCAGCATTTACAGCATTTTTATTTTGTTTGCCCTCATTACTTCTGAGACTACTTTACCATACTGACTTTATAGTGGTTTGAAATACTCTCTCCCTTAGCTTCATTGCAGATTTTGGTCTTCAGGTATTGTCTGTAATTTTAGTTCTTGTTGGGGTATATCTGTTTGTTCTAATATGCATTCCATATTGTTTTTTCAGTCTTTTTCCACAATAGTTGTAAGATATTACAGACAACTCTTAAACGTTTGTCTGAAACATGGATTTTGCATTTCAGGAGCTTAAAGTAACATTTTGGTATGTTTACTGAAAGGTTAAGTTTCTTAAATTAGGCTTCAAATCAAATTCTAAGGAATATAATGGCAAAACTCTTTCTGACTCAATGAAAATAGGATTTTATATCCAAACATCTAGAAGATCGCATATAATATCTAGGAGAAGAAAATTGCTGTAATACTGTTTGGTTTTATTACTATGCATTGTGCTTGATGTCTGGAGACTGACCTGAAAACCCGTTGGTCCAATATCACTGTTCCTCTCTCTCCAGCACTTTGTTGTTACCTGAAATGCATTTTAAAAATCTTTTCAATCGTTTAATCTTTTCCATGGCTACCAATTTTAACTCTTTTTAATCTATCAGCAAAATTTAAGTCAACCTTTGAGTGTCTCTCACTTCTAATACATTCTGCCCTTCAACTGCAACAGAAATATTTTCAGTTATCTCAGCTAGCTTTATAGTCTTATGAATAGCAACCATAATATTTTCCTGTAGAGAAGTAGTTGCTGCATTTTCTTTTTTGTTGCCTTGGTTTTTTTGATTTTATTTTAAATCCATTGCTACCTTAAAAAGTTCACCATGAAACTTCCTACCATCCCCATCAGATATTCTTCCATTTTCCCCATAGATTCTTTTCTCCATTCATTATGTCAGACCATCCCAGAATTTATCCCACTTTCAGGGAACTCACTGCCCGAAAATTCAGAATTAAAAGACCAGAGCCAAAGTGTATGTTTATTCTTATGTGTCAAAACCCCTGAAATGTTTGATAGCTTTGCAAGAAATTGGGACAAGAGTAATATATTAATGTTTCCATCAGAAACTGCAGTTCTTCTCCACTGAAAATAGAGCCAAATTGTACTTGATGTGTGATAATGCTTATTGTCACCCTTCTTGTCCATATGAATAGTCCCCATTTTCAAAACCACTGTATGGGCTGATTACCCTCATTTTAATTTACTTGAAGGAAAATTTTCAGGGGGAGAATTTTTTATAAGAGATTACAAATTGTTTATCTTCCTACAGCACCAAAGAATATGGTTTTCTGTCATTGTTCTGTTTCCATTGTAATGATGGGAATTTTTTCTACAATATTGCCTGTTACTTTATTAATCATCTTTCTTCCCTTCCTTAGAATATCTACTTTTTTCCTGTAAATGTGCTTCTCAAGCTTTCGTTTTGCAAACCACACATCTGGTCATCTTTCTTTTCTGTTGTGTCTAAAAGCAGCCATATGTCATCAGCAACCCTCTCATGTATATTGAACTTCCTTAGCACATCAGCTTGTCTCTTTGATTCTGTTACCTGATGTCTTTAAAGTGGCAAAACACAGAAAAGTGGGTCCTCCTCGTCTTTTGTTCATCAGACAAGTAAGAGTGAGGAATATGGTAGAGATAGGGTGTTTACGCCCTTGTTCCATATCTGATCTATCTTTGCTTTTTAATTTCTCCTTGCCTTAGTTCAACTAGCAGAATATGGCTCAAATCAGCTCTACACTATCCAGCTGCTAAATATGGCTATCCTTTATTGATAGGGAGGCTATCCTTTATTGATAGGGAGGCTATCCTTTATTGATAGGGAGGCTATCCTTTATTGATAGGGAGGAACCAGGGCTACCAAGTGCTGGTGTGTTTTTTGTTAGATCTTCCACAACCACTCTGCTTCTCCAGCTCAGTCTGTCTGCCCAGGTACTTAATTAGGTGTGCACTAACACATTTTTAATGAGTGGTCTTCTCTGGGAATTAACAGAAGTATAACAACAGCCTTTCTGCCCAGAGTGTAGGCCTAGGTGCTTGAGAACCATTACAGTATGTCTGGCAGCATGTATATAATTAACAGAGAAGGATCATTATTCTAAAAGGTCTAGATTGAATGGGTAATCTTTAAAGTTTGAAAGACTTTTGGTTCAGGAGATACATTCAATCTTTTCTAAAAGCATCCTCAGTAATCTTGGTTCTGTGGTACTGTTTGTGAAGGTCCCTCTTCTCCTTCACCATTTAGAGTGGCATTACACAGTTAAGACATTAAAAAGGTTTTAGTGTGATGTGATGGGTGATATCTTAGGTAACTAGGACCATGATTTCAATTTAGCCCTACCAGTCTGTCAGGGGAATGGGCTCATAGCACTTTCTGTTGCTGGTGAATGTTGAAAATTCTGCAATGCAAGTGCTTTTTCTGCTTCCTAAAAGAATTGCAGTCTCACAGAAAAGCAGAAGTGCACCCATTTTGGAGCTCAGTTCATTCTCTGAAGCTTGGCTTGATCGTCCACAGATAGAGGACTGAGTGTCTTGTGGCACTGCTATTTGGCCATCCAGCAGCACTGAAGAGTTCATGAGATACCCATGGTTACCTTGGCAATAAAGTGATGAGATACTCTCAGTAGAATGGGAATTTTTAGAGGTGGTGAGATTTTCAAAGCTTTCTTTTTTTATGACTGTTAACTCATTTGTTACTGAGATTAACATTTAAACAGACAATTAAGGAATGCTTTTATTAGGCTGAGAAAAGTTAAAGGATGTCAGTGTATTCTTTAATCCTGCCTTTTGAAACAATCCCTAGCATTTTGTACTCATTATGCTTTTTAAGGGTGAATAATTTCGATTCTCCTTATTAGAAACTCCCCTCTGTGTTCCTTCCTCTGAATATAGCTTTCTAAATAAGAAAATAAATTAATCTTATATGAAATTCTATAACCTGTACCTCTGTCTTAGTAAAGTTATTACCTACATATATATAAACTCCCAAATCTACTACCAAATCCAGCTATGCTGGGCATGATTGTCATTTAATTTAATTTATTGGAAGCAAATTGACACATTTAAACAGAAAAAAACCAAAACCACTTTAAATTACACAGGAAAATGCTGAAAAGCCATCATTAAACATCTTGAAATCTTGCCTTCACATTTGCAATTCATTTGGCAGGGTTTGGGTCATGAAATCCCAACCCTTAGATGTTCAGAGCTTTGTGGTACCCTTCTTCAGTACATACCTGTGCATTTAAGGCTCTAATGACACTTCCCTGCAAGAGATTTGCAAAGCAGGTAAAGCTGTTAATTCATCTCAGGTAGTTATGTGATGATGAAGTGAATTATCATCTTTGCACGTGTATTCCTACCAGAGAGTTTAGCCACTGCAGGGGTGACTGGACTAACATCTCCTGGCATCCAGCAGTGTGTAGACTAAACTATAACTTTTAGTAAGATAATATGGAAACTGACAACAAATTATTACTTGTGGTCTTTTTCCAGTTTTCAAGTGCAGACATACCAAAGTTTATTTTAAATCTGAGCCAGTCAGACATTTAGCAATATAGATCAAAGCAGAAACGAAGGCCTCCCATGCTTATTATTTCAATATGATGTCTGTTCTAATAAAGTGTAAGAATGCCTGTGATAGACTAACTAGTAGGAATTTTCTGGTTCTGTAGTTTAGCCTTAAATATATACATGTATTTGTAAATTAACCAGAAACATATTGTCGTGGTTTCAGTTCCTCGGAAAGCTGATTGTTTTCAATCCTTTCTTTAATCTTAGAAATATGGTGGCAGTCTGCCAGCACACTTTCAGATAAACAGTCCACTTCAGATTTAAAAGCCGTAGAATCACTGATTTTGAAGGGGGGAAAAAATCAACAGACAACAACACCAGTTTTCTCTCTCTCTCTCTCTTCCCCAAAATGTAGAACATTATTTAAATAAGTTACAGTTGTTGTGCTATTGTCCCTCACTCTTAATTAGAAATCATAAAAGCCATCTGTGCAAGGTGAATTTTGATAAGATCTCAGCTTTTAAATGTTTGTTGATCTTGTGTGTACCAATTTTCAAATGTCTTAATAGCTCCAGGATGGCTATCACACTGAGTAGGCTCAGTGATTTCCATCAAGCTCTGTGCTGTTGAATG
>VZTZ01047248.1:33226-85726 GCA_013400955.1 Drymodes brunneopygia | reverse complement strand
TGAACCCTTATCTTTATTAACAATGGTTTAGGATTTTATACTAAGGCGATGTTACTCAGTAGGAATTCAGTGAATATCACATCTGTAGCCTTGTTATTTTATACTCTTCTAGAAAATGGAGGCTAAAAGGGTTCAAAGGCTTCTACATTACATTTTGAATGGCCTAGCACCTTTGTTCTAAAAATAAATACACGATTTAAAAATAAATAATTAAGTGGGTTCAAACCAGAAGCTTATATTGCTTTTGATGATATGCACATTTGATCAGCTGTTGAAAGAGTTGCAGTTCAGCTGTGCTCAGCTAAGATTTAGTGACAGGGGCACACAGGGATCAGACTCAAAGGCAGAAACTTAGCCTTTTCCTTAGTGAACCAGAAATGGGTATCAGACTAGTTGACACGGATAGATAACACACAGTACCAGAAGGTTTGGATACTTTCCAGTAGGGTGGAAGACTGGTATGGCCAATCTTGAGGCCAAGATTCAATGAAGAACACTAAGAACAATTGTTAAGCTCATCCTTACTTGGCAAATCATGTCAGTTTATGCTTATCTTTAGCTTGTGATTGTTGAAGATAATAAAATTTATGTGGGCACCTAAAATTAAGCAACGACTTTACTGTTTTGTTGAAAGGTTATCCATAATATACTGGGGAGAAAGTAGTCTGGCCTGCCATGGCCAGGAGAGGCTGCTTTTATATAAGGCTGCATATAAGGTAAAAAACAGGCAAAACTTTTTGAAGAAGATTTCCTCATCCTCACTTCCCACTCCATATCCTCCCACCTTCCTAAATTACCCTTTTTACATCTCAATTGATGGAAAGACAAAGAAACCACTGTAAGTGAGCAGAGCTGCAAAGTGAGGCAAAAATTGCAAGGGGCAAGACTGATGAAAACAAGTCTAGTCCAGTCTGAAAGTATGAGGCAAAATCAGCAGAAGGAGGCTAAAAATGTACATTGACAATGAAGGACAAAGAGTTTTATAAGCATTATTGCTGCAGTCTGTTAAAGCATTTGCAGCAGAAAAAAGATACAAGAAAAATTGACGAGTAGAATAAATAGAATAGAAAGGATTAAAAAAATAACAAAATTATTAATTTTTTTCATAATTATTTTAAACAATGGAGCACATGCTCTAGTGTTCTGAGAGTTAAGCATGTGTACACATCTTCCTCATTGTTCTGAATGAAGCTCAAGCATATGACTGAAATTCTTTGCTAGATAAGAGTATTTTTTCTGAAACCAGGCTGGAGAGCTACTTGAACAGGAATTGCATTTCCCGACATAGGTCCACGCCCATGTGTATGTGTGATGCTGTATTTGAAAATACTGTGCACATATCCCAGAGAGAGAGAATACTTAATGTGCTTGAAGCTGGCACCATGCTTGAGTACCCTGTTAGATTGTGGTGCGAGTGAGAAGGTAAAAGCTGTAAAGGAAAAAGAAAATACTTGTGAAAGATTTAGGCATTTCTCCAGATTGCTAGTGTACTGTAGAGTGCTTACTATTAATGCTGTAACTTGTTGTGTAAACACTTAAGAATTCTCCTCACATATCTGATATGACTTTGAAATTCAGACTTTGCCATTTCCAGGTCCAGGTAACATTTTAAAAAAAATAACTGGTTTTAATGAGAAGGGATAGAATTATATATCTTTTTCTGAGAGAAGATAGAAGATAGACAGCAGAGGATAGATAGGAGAGGACTCTGACAGCAGGTAAGAAGCCCTACACTAGGGTTTCAGAAAACTGAAATCTAAGCTTTAGAAAAAACTCCTAATTTAAAGATTAACTCTTCACTAGCAGATTCACTGAATCATTTATTTTTAATAAATATAGTGAGAATATGTTTGGGGTTAGAAAATTAGCATGCCAAAGAATACCTATTTTGGAGACAGAAAATATTAACTTATGGAGGTAATGCTATAAGGATTAAATGCCATACTTGACTAGTGCCATAGTCCTATAGAAAATAATGAGAAATTGAGGAACGCATTAGAAGCATGCATTTTAAATTTTTTCCTAAGTTAAACTTACTTGAAATTGAAACAACTCAGCTATCTTTTTTACATCTGTCTTTCCTTGGGTTTCTGTAAAATCAATATCTGCACAACCTTTTAGACATATGCATTTTCAGCTTTTCAATTATTTTTAATTTCCATTTGTTTATAGGCTTTATGTAGTTATTTACTTAGTCTAGATATATAGGACAAATCTCAAATAAAGAAGGTGCTCATGACTTTCTTGGTCTTATACTTCCATTTGGAAGCAAGTTTAACTGAATATTAAAACTTAGGAGGATTATCCAAATGATATCTGTAGATCAGTGATTTTCAACCTATAGTCCGCCACCTGGAAATCTCTGGATTATTCGTGAGCGATCTGTAAAAATTGAGGAAAGTCCCAGCTGACTTCAGTTGCTGAAATTCACTACACATCTTCAATGGAAATGTTTTACAACTTTGAAAATCAGAAAGGTTGCAAACCCATTTTTAGATATTTACTTACCACTTGCTTGGGATATTATTGATCTTTTCCAAAAAGCAACTGATAACTACGAAGTTTTTGCTTACGTTAAGCAGCAGATGGTTTATTCTGGATAGCTTATGACTGGAAAACATGAAAATGTTTTCTCAGAATATTTTCACTGAATTTTCCCTAGAATTTCTTGATATTTTCACTTTTGTAGGGAAATGTTTTTCAGAATATGGAAACCAGAACTTGGAATGGGCCTTGCTTCAACAAATTCACAGAAGACAAGTAAAAAAGCAAGCCTTGTGTCTGTAGATTAAATTGCCCTCTGCAGCACATGATTAAAATGTGCCATGGAAAATTAAGAGTCCACAAGTTAAAAATTGTTGATTTCTGATGGATATTTCTCAAACAGTGTTACTTCTCATGTTTACTATGTAACTGGGAAAAGAATTAACCTCACATATTTCGTGAGGAAGCCCCAACAGGAGTTAGATCAATCACCATGACCCAGAATTAAACCTTAAGACAGGGCAAAGTTCTGCTGATTTTGGGGAAAAGTGCCCAAGCCAAAATCAAACCCCAGACTTCAGCCCTTGGGCAGATTCTTGAGGAGATGGTATTTTTTGGTAGACTTTCATTTGCAGCAACTATTTTTTTTTAAAATTATGTGTCTTGTAATGCTATGTAAATGCTGCAGGGTTTAGCATAGGAAAAGTTCATGAACTGAGTCATGTGGTTTGCTTTGTAGCAATTGGTAACAAAATTCCACCTGAAGTTGTATGTAGGTGTCACTCTTTGATGACAGATAAGCTTCTAAGGAGAGCATCATCCCTTCTTAAAAAGAGAGAGAATGTGTTGTCCCCACTTTCATCAAGCCAAGAAACCCTTCCCTTTCTGGGGAAGTTAAGAGGACCAGTAACTTGCATGAGAAATGTCAGTTGCTGTTGCACCATCAGATGCTATTTGCAGAAGCCACCACACAGGTATAGCAGAAAGCAGAGAACAGACAGGTAACAGATGCCATGCAGGCATTGCGAAAAGAGCTATAACGAGGTGAGAAGTGATCTGGCAGTCACTGCACTTTCTGTCATAGCTCAACTTTGATATATCCCTTTAAGAAAATATTTAGCCCAAAAAAACCCAGAAAGGATAGGTCTGTTCTCACTGGCAAAGGAAAAAATGATAGGTGCCTCTGAGACGAACCTGCTCATTTGAGTGAGTGCCCCTGTCTCAAGCAGTCATTAGACAGCGCTCTTGCTTGAGAGCTTGGAGGGACTCCTTGAAAGAAGAAGAGGCTATAAACTCAGGAGGAAAAGAAAGCTAAAGACATGGATTTAGCCTTGATCTACTTCTGTTGTTCATAGAAAAGATGACTACTTATCTAACTATATGTAAGAACACTAAGGAATAGCTAAGGATACTAAAATTTTCTATATATTTTTAACAATGCAAAAGATGAACATTACTTCTTGAAATCAGTAGTCCAAGACCTTGGAAACATATTGCAAATCTAGGAAATCAAGAGTAAACTGGGAATTGAGTAACACAATTCTGCCTGAAACAGTAGTAAACATATGGAATAATTGGCCAGTGAAGCAAGTGATCTAAATGAGTTTAAGAGACAGCTGGACATTTTTATCTCAGGAGAGAAAGGACTGAAGGATATAGTGATAAACCAGGGAGTTGAGGATGAAATATACTGGAAGAAAAGGCTTGATGAACCAAAGGTTCCTTTCTCTAGTCAGCAATTTCTTATGTTTATAAATTTAATACGAAAAGCTGCTGTGTGAAATGCTATTTCTACATAGTGTCACCATGTCTAAAGAAGAAACATTTTGTTTCAGAAGATGAATTTTACTGATGCAGCCTCCACTGCCAGTAATAGATCTGCTTGATTCATCCACTTAAGACAAGCTCAACTGCCCCCACTCTCTCCAAAAACTGAATTATTTACACTGTACTTTATTGCTTCAACTTTCAAATTACTTCATGTAGTAGTGCCTTACAATCCTTTTCTTAGCAAATCTGTGGCTAGTGAAAGTGTCATGCACAGTTGTATGTTTCCAGTCCAGCTAGCCTGCAGGGAAAATTTCCTTTATTAGTGTTTTGTCTTCCAAAGATGACATTTTAGATGAGCCATCAAAAACATCATCATTAAAGATATTAAAAAATATAACCAAGTTCATTCCAAGTAGTGTGTCTAGCTAGTTCTGTCTCTAACTAGTTCTGATGCGCTCATAGTTTTCCTCCTTGTCATCGCAGTCACACCGTTACTTTCAGAAAATAGAAAATAAAAACCAAAAGATAGAAACAAGCATCAAATATTGAAAAATTGAAACAACATTCAATTTTTAGAACTAACTTTTGTATCCAGGCTCAAAGTTCACTTTCAATGCAAGTCCTATATGTGGTTACCTAACTACCCAAGTGCTTCACAAATCAGACATTTGGATGTGTAATTGGCAAGGTTTATGACTGTAATTAAATTGTGGTTTAAACTGATTGCAGATGCAAAACTGCATCTCTAGGAAAGGCGGCCAGGCTGAGGCCCTTTCAAAAGCCATGTTCTTCAGGTTGAACCAGAAAGATTGTACAGTCAGTTGAATCTTGGAGAAAAATACTCGATTTTCCATTAACTTGCAGTTTTGCTTTTGCTGGTGAAACATCACTGGCTTTAGCACAATTTTCCTGATTGATACTGGTGCAAGTGAAAAAAAAAAAGGTCTCTGTGTTTGGATTTAGGGGTGTGGGAGGAAGCTGGATGTATCAGCGCTGAGTGTGCAACTGCACCACTTGTGTTTGGAAAGAGAGGCAGCATTGCCAGCTTCCTGTGTTTGGAAGTGTTGGGACTGATTGTTGAAATGCCTATTCTGACACTAAAATTGCAATTTCTCTGTCCCCTGCTGTGCCAGATAAGCATTTCTGGAACAAGTAACCCTCGTTCAAAATAATGCTGTTTCCAGAAACACTGTGCAAATAACAACCAGAGTCTTTTAAAAATCAACAAAGCAGGGAGGAAAGGAGAAAGGAAAAGACTGCCAGCTTGAGTAGAGATTTAATAGAAACCTCCTTAAGTTTAACTGTATTGGCTCCTTTGTTCCTCATCATTTTACTGTGTGAAGGAAGTTGGAAATAAGGATCTCCTCTATATTATCACAGGGTATGTATTTATTTGAAGTGTTGTCATATCTAATTCATATTCCTGATTGCATTTAATAAAGAACAATAAAGGAATGTACCAAGTTTATGTAATTCAAATAAACTCACACAAAAATAGGCAGGTAGCCAGAACCTTTGGGGAGGAAGGAGAAATGTGGTCATCCCCAGCACATACACTGCAGCCCCTGTTCAGAAATCACCAATTATTTCATTGCCCCATTCAGATATACAACAAAGCTTTCTACTCCTCTTGATAATTGGGATTTTCATAATCCTTCTCCCACCCATCAGGAGAGAGGATAATAAATCCCACTGTCTAAAAATCATGCACTGGGCACAGGTTTCTCTTTCTGCAGTTCTGTGCAGAAGTATTTATAATAGAGACCATATTTGCTCACTTTTCTGTTTGGCAGGTTTTTCCTTTATGTGAAACCAAATCTACAGAAACCATTCCGTAATCAGGAAGTATATTGTTATCACTCTATATTTTCCATCAGACTTCAACTGCTGGAAACATCTCTCCTCTCCCACATTAGTTTTCTTTTCTGCACCTAGATTAATTTAAAAGGTTCCCTTTCTCTTGGGCTAGCACTGCAGGCAGGGACTCGCCAGAGACTGGTTCCCTGATGACAGCAATAAGTCTCACTGGGCTTGCTTGAGAAGACATTTGCCAAGCCTTTACTGCTCACCCAAAAGAAACTGCCTGAAAGTTGCTAATATTTTACTATTTTTATTTGAAGGTTTGTTTGTGTTAGCCGAGACAGTGCCAAGTTGTAGGGTAGGTAGAGAAAGGAGGGAGAACTCCAGAATACAGCCACAGGGCCTCGTTTGCTGCCTCACTGTTCTTGAGGGAGTTTTTCCTTGGAGATTTCCAGGCAAGAACTAGTTGAGGCAGCCCCGGAAGACAAGGGATTTGTTTCTGATTATGACATAGTCTGACCGTGTGAATCTGTTCAAGTATTTAAGTCTCTAACACACAATAAAGGTGAATTTTCTTCCTCTCCTACATATTTCTTCTTCTTTTTTTTTTAACTCCTGAGGCACCTCTTCTGGGTAATTTTTTCTAGATGGTTGGTGATGCTGGTCTGCTCAGCTCTCTCAGCCCAAATAGGTCCCCTGTGAACTGAGAACAGCCTCTTTATCTATGTCCCCTCCACTGGTCCCAGCCTGAAATACAACCAAGGGAGGGAATTTAGGGACACGGCACTGGGCCTGGACCTTTCATTGAAGAATTTCCAGAAGTTTAAGCTTTTTCACTTCTCTCAGCTTGATATACTCTAATAGCTCTCCTTGAGATTTGAAACATGTAAGTCACTGCTCTGAGAGGTAATTCCTCTTTAATTCAGTTCTTCCCCTTGCAAGAGAAAGGGTCTAGTAATACTTACCTGACACCTCACACTGCAGTGAAATCATATTGTTAATACAAATAGTTCACAGTTCATAAATGAAAATATTCGTTTCTGAGATTTATTTTAGTTATATTTTCTGCAGTTTCACATGGTTTGGAGAGCTTTGGAAATAGAAAAATGTCAGAATGAGAGAGTTTGCATGGCAGGAGAGGGGATTTCCTAGTCACAGACCAAGTTTTTTTGCAGGAGATATCTTAGATTACCAGCAAAGAGAGAAACATATCTTCTTTCTAGTGTGAACAATCCAAATTTCCTCATTTGATAAAAAAAAAAAAAGAAGAAAAGAAAACTATCAGCAGAGAAAATAGAAAAAGCAGTGCTTTAAAATTTCTATTTCAGAACACTTTTGCTGCGTTTGCTTCAAGTTTCATTTCCTACTTCATTGTTTTATTGTGATTGTAGTAGAAAACATATTCCCTTCTTTGTATGTGACTCATAATCATTGTTGCTGACTATTCATTTAGTTCAGACTTGCTGCTATGTCCCAGCCCTTGTCTGAGACCTGCTTTGTTCTAGTATTTGATTGGGAACGTGAACAGGTTTATTCCTCTTTTTCTAGCTCACAAGGTAAACAAGGGAAAGATATTTCCCACATTTTGCATGTGTTTCCAGACATATCTTATCTTTTATATTTGTCACTACAAGCTAATGCTTCAGTCTGTTTAAAGCTGACCTCTCAAGTTGTGAACTTCCTTGAAAAACACTGATAAGCAAAGAAACTTTAACGGCTATTAGTGAGGGAGTGGTGGTGCCATGAGTTAGCATTAGAGTTTTATCTCAAGAAAGCAGAAGGCAAATGTGGCAAAAGTTCCCACGTGAAGACATAAATATATTGACAAATCATCATGGTGGCTTCAGCACAGTACTCATTAGAGGAAGTGGCCTGTATTTCAGAAAGAGGATTGTTCCAAGGTGCTTGCCAAAAGATGTGATTTCTCTCTCAAGTCAGTGAAGGGAGGTGTGCTGCTGAGGAGCAGCATCAGCCACCATGGCATTGTAAAATGCTTTTCACCATTCTGAAATCCCATGAGGACCCTAACCTACTGAGAGCAGCCCTGCAGAGAAGGATACAGGAACACTGGTGGATCAGAGGCTGAACATGAACCAGCATTGTGAACTCAGCCCAGAAAGCCAAGTGTACCCTGGACTGCATCAAAAGGAGCGTGACCAGCAGCTTGAAGGTAGTGATCCTCCCCCTCAGCTTGTCCCTCAAGAGATTCCCCCCTGGAGTACTGTGTCCATCCCTGGGGCCCTCCACACAATCAGGACACAGATGTGCTCAAGCAGGTCCAGAGTCAAACCACAAAGATAATGAGGGGGCTGGAGCACCCTTCCTATGAAGGCAGTCTGAGAGGGTTGGGGTTCTTCAGCCTGGAGAAGAGAAGGCTCTGGGGAGACCCTACACACCTTCTAGTACCTAAGGGGGGCCTACAAGATAGATGGGGAGGAACTCTTTATCAGTGTGTGCAGTGATAGGACAAGAGGCAATGTTTGTCATGGTTGAACTTGAGCCATATCTCAGCCCCACTCATTCCCCCCTGCCAGTGGGGAGAGGCAGGATGGGGAAGGGGGAGAGAACTGGAAAAGTGAGAACACCCATGGGTTGAGATAAAGACAGTTTAATAGGTAAAGCAAAAGCTTCGCACAGGAAAACAAGGAATTAATTTCCCACTTCCCATGGGCAGGCAGGTGTTCAGGCATTCCCAGGACAGGCAGGGCTCTATCACGTGGAGCAGTGGCTTGGGAAGACAAACAGCATCACTCTGAACAGCCCTCCCTTCTTCTTCCCACCACTGTATGTTCTGAGCATGATGCCATATGGTGTGGGATATCCGTTTGGTCAGTTGGGGTCAGCTGTCCCACCTGTGTCCCCTCCCAGCTCCTTGTGCACCCCCAGTCCCCTTGCTGGTGGGGTGCAGTGAGAAGCAGAAATGGCCCTGACTCTGTAAGCACTGCACAGCAGTACTGAAAACAATGTTATCAACATTGTTTTCAGCACAAATCCAAAACATAACCCCACACTAGCTGCTGTGAAGAAAATTAACTCTATCCCAGACAAAACCAGCACATGGTTTTAAACTGAAAGGAGATAGGTTTAGATTAGATAGTAGGAAGAAATTCTTTACTGTGAGGGTGGTGAAACATTAGAACAGATTGTCCGGAGAAGTTATGAATGGTTATTTGTGACAAATTCTCCATGTTATTTTCACAAACACCAAGTAACTATTTTATGGGGACATTTGTTCATTCCTCACTTGCAAAGTTGCAGTTAGGGATTCCTTCAGCCTCCTGACTGGCTGGGAGAGGAGGGAAAGGACAGTACAAGAAATTTTAACTTCTCTCTTATTTCCAAAGCAGTGCAATAGCTGTACTTGTCTTCATATATTATCAATGTGTTCATGAGCCAGTCAGCAACGCAATAAGGTAGGGAGCTACAAGAATATAGTCCTGATATACAGTTTATGCCAGTCCTAATCCAGCAACAGAAAAGTCCTAACATAAGCAGTTCTAGGACAGCTGCTGCCTACCCTGCCTCTGCTGGGACTGCAAAGGTACGAGTCTGACAGCACAAATGTTCAAAGCAAGGCAAGAAAAAAATAGAGATTCCTCCCACTTGCTCCAGCTGAAAAACCACTGTTCTATTGCTAAGAGGATGAGCTTGGAAAGAGTTTATCAACAAACATTCATGGAGAAAAATTAAATTGTTCAAATGTTCATGAGAAAAAATGAATGAACCAGGGTTCAAAGTAATAGGCTGATCAGATTCACCTTCCTCTAAGAAACGCAACATATACCTTCATCCTCAGTTAGGATTCTTATTGCAGAATGGGTAGTTAAATGAGTATGAGTTTGATTGAAACTCTATATTTTATTAAAATGTGTTATTATTTTATTTTAATATGTTTAAGAGCATGTGATTTAATTCAAAGGTCTTTAAAAAATAAGTAAGCATCACGATTTGTAAAGAAACTGGAAAACTTGATGCAAAAGTCTAGCTTTTGGAACCAGAAAAAAACATTTTCCATTAACTAAAATAAATAAGATTCATATTGTTTTCTAGACAGAGGATGGTTAGGTATTTAGATCCCATTCCTGCAGGGTATTTGTGCATTCTCTTACTGATTAACAGCAGCTAGCAGAACAAAACCCAGACTGTTTTGTATCTGGCCCTTCTTCAGGTGTATAAAGGAAAGCAGTAAAAAAAGAAAAATCAGTTGAAAATTGCTGACCAAAAATCATCAGCAGCTCTGACCTTGCTGTCCCTAACAAGGCTGGTAGAGACTGGCTGCATCTCAAAAATAATCAAGGTCTAATATGATGCTGACCCTGTTGTGTCTTTTACATTTTGGCATGAAAAGGAAATTACAGAATCTCTCCACAGGCTACTCATTTATAATAAATACTGATTGGCTATACTGGTAATTTTATGTGATAAAGATATTAAATTGTGTCAATAAACCAGGAACAAGTGGTGTGTAAAATAATTAACACTAAAGGGAACGTAATAAGTTACTTATTAAAATCCATAGATGGACTATGTGACCCTGTGATTACAAAGCTATGGAGCACATGACTTGGTATACATCTTTTGGTCCAAACACCTCATTGCGCTCTGTCAGATTACTGGCTCCTGACACTAAATAAAATTCAGGTATGATTTATGGAGTGGCCTTCTGACAGGAGCTGGAATCAGAAATGGTTTAGGCTTTGCCAGTATTCAGCACTGTTTTCATTAGCTACTGATATAATGCAGGTATTACATTTAGTCAACTGAATTACATGTAGTTCTCCAAGATTCTCCCTCACTCCCTGTAGTCATTGTTCCACTCATAATAAAATTTTCCTATCAATTTGCCACAAGAGGAAGACTGAAGTTCACTAAATTACATCCATGTGCATTTGTGCACTACACAAAGTGATACCAATTAAAAGAAACAAAACAACAAACTCAACTTGATTCTATTTTTATATTGTTCATGGAGAACAGGGAAACTGCCTCACAGAGGAGGCCACCCCTGAATTTCAAGCACTGTAAATTTAATTTTCCTTAATTAGCAAAACAGCATCAGTCTAGAAAAGAATAAAACAAAGAGAGAGATGCTAAATAATATGTCAAAAATGACACCTGGCCTCTCCTATGACTGATTAGTTTGAGAGGTTTGCTATGTGAGGTGGAAGCATCATTTTCCACTTCTTTCTCCCTGCTCTCTGTATAATTTTATTTTTTTTACACAGGCTGAAAATGGTCTTTTTACACACAGACAGCAAAAGAACCCCATTTCTGACAGCTGAAGTGAAGCTATCTCAGTGGTTTAGCAGTACTGCCACATAGAAGACTTGAATTTGGGAGTGGCCTGGGGGCACTCTCTTTATGAGCCTTTGATGCTGTGATGTGTCACAGAGGTGAGGAGCTTTGACTTCAGGCAGCAGCGATTGCTGTTGGCTCCTGACTCTGTAAGCACCTCCTGATGACTGAATTATGACGTAGCACTCGCATGGCATGGCTGGAGATAGCTTAGCCCTGTCCTGACTGGGGAATGAATGAAGTTAATAGGTGTTTCAGGTGCTATGTGCTGGTACACAAAATCCATCCCAAATTAATCTGGCTGTGTATCAGAAGAGCTATTTACAGAGCTTCTGCAGCAATAGCCAGGCTTCATGCTACCTGTAATGCAGAATGACTTCCTGGGGTCATCTCCAAACCCTTTCTGCTTACAGCCTGTGATTATTCCTAAGTAACTTATTATTTTTTTTTAAACAGTTACTGGCTGTTGTGACTTTTGTGCCAACAAGAATTCAACAAAGGACCAGAAATTGCTAGCATACAGTTCAATCTGGAGACGTGGTACCCATGCCATCTCCTACAACTTTTGAGACATCAAAATACCTCAAGCGTGCTGACTTTTGGGCAGGTCTTCAAATCCTTATTTCCATGGATATTCCTTTTTTCTTCTACTTTGCTGCTGTCTTCATACCATTGGTTGGTTTTGTGCTGGAAGTCTATATTCTTTATATACCTCTTCTCACCAGGTGAAGGTAGTTCCAATGTGAATGAATCTTTTGGAGTCCCCCTTACCCTGGTACTGGCAGGGTGTTCTGGATGATGTTTTGTAGTTAAGTCAGTTTAGCTCTGTCAGAACTCTGTTCAGGTACTGTGTATGAGCTGGTAGTGATTATTACCTTGCTATTTATTGCTTTATGTGTCAATATTTTTGCTGGGGTGGAACCTATGCATTATGGCTGTAAGTCCCTGGTTTCTTTGGTGTGCAGCCTTTCCTGCCTAGCTGGTGTTTCTCTTTACTGATCTGTTGCCTGTCTATTGTCCTTCTGGATTGCAGCAGGCTAGACCCCAAGGAAATGATTCTGACTTACCTGTCTATGCTGGGCTCACATTTAGCTCCAGAAACAGTGGAGCTGTGGTGGTTCAATGCTGCAAAGTGGGGATTAGCTCTTACCTTTCCTACCTTTGCCATGTTTCTTCTGTCTGTCTCTGAAAACTGTTGATATGGAGGATAGAATGCTTGTCAATTTTTCAAGAAGAAGCTCCCAGTTTGGCACTGTATTATTAAAATTCTGCTGCTCTACATTAAGCCCAACATTGTAGCTCACGTAATACCTTGCAAAAGGTGACCTATGCTTTTGGTTAATTTTCTTGGTTCTCATCCACTCTTATTCAAGCTAACATTAAGCAGCTAAGTGAGCACTTAAATTAAGAGTACTGTTTCTCTATTCTAATCAACACAGATGGGGAAGAGTACTTCACAGGGCAGTTTGGATCACAGGTTAACCTGCTCTTTGGAAGTACCTAGTTTTCTTTGCTGCTCATGGGAGTGACTCTTCAATGTTTTACATTTCACAGGATGAACTCAGGCCCAATTCTGCTTACCCCAAATCAGAGTAATGATGCCCTGTCTCTGTTTAATTCTTATCCTCAAAAGTTCAGTCCAAAACAAGCTTTGGGCTAGGAGTTCATGAGACCATAGCATCCTTTGTCAAAGCACCCCACATTGTTCCATGCACATTGTTCACTTGTCTTTTACGTTTGATGCCTGGTTAGACACCACATTCCTCAATATCTCTTGTATTTATCCCCCAAGAAGTGGCGTATGCAAACAGATTTTACTGTATAACGAGCTCAGACCAGCAGTCACTTACTGAGGTGTAGCTGATGAGTGCTCTCTTATTGAGAAATAGTAAATCATTTGCTTATGATTGTCTCCCCATATCCTGAGTAGAAATAGAATCAAGATCAGAAAAATTCATTCTTAGCACAGTCAGGTGAAATCTTGGCTCTCCTGGAACTGGAAGAATCAAACTAATAAAAAACTGAGAAATCCTTCTACCTTTTACTTCATCCACCGCTTCCTGACTACATTTGTATTCCAGACACTACAGGTGACAATGCCAGCAAAGCAGGCTCAATCTCTCTTTCTTTTCTCTATCTTTGGTGAGTCACACAACAGGTTTTATGGGCACACAACCTACCATGAAGAAAAGTATAATGTGCACTTGTATCTTGACAGCCACTCTGTGGTAATTACTTATATGTGCATTCTCTCTTCATGATAAATGCAGCATTTCTGAGACAATTTACCTCTCGAAGGTGGGATAATTCTGATTTACTCTTTTAGAGAGCATGCACAGCTCATTAAGAAACATCTGATATAGTAAAAAAACACACTTCAAGTTGTCCTACTCAGTACTCACTGTGCCCTAACTTCTGGTCCATCACAAAGCTAATGAATCCAACCACTTCTTCAAGGAGGGCACAACAACTTCAAATTTTGAGACTGAATATCTCAGGAAGTCACTAACTGTGAGAGTTTGTGAGGGAATGTGATGTGAAACAATTATTCTATGTGTTATTTTAGTTTGTGTTTTCAATTTGCTTAGAAAAACAACAGAAACTGTGGCTGGAAGCGTGAAAATTTTTGCCAAGGTATTATTTTATGAATTAAGGAGAATTTAATATGTTAGCTCACAGTCACAGTGCTACATATCCAGGTCTGAGACAATATTTCTGTAACAAGTGCATATTGTTCTGAGATTTTTGGTTCATTTTTCCTATTTTCTTAGGCCATAATACTGAACTTGCAGTGCCAAAACCCAAGATTGTCTATGGGGAGTTCAGGTTCTGTTTACTTATGAGGATAGATTTGGTTTGGATGTGATCCTTGCCCAAATATTTTACCTGTCCTTTTTTCAGTGCAATATTTTTTGACACACCTTATACCTCAGCACAGTCTCCAGTTGTATTGTTCAGTCTACAGTTATATTGGTCTTGGTGAGCTGGATGAAAAGGCAGTCAGCCCTTTGTAAATTGTTCAAGCATGGATGTAAGGAGATAAGCATTTCTCTTTTCAGAATTTGTAACTGGGGAGAGGGGTGGGGTTGGGGATTGTTGGTTCCTTTTTTCTCTGCTCCTGTAAAATTTTTCGTTTCTAAGACAACAAAATCTATATGTCATGCAAAACCATTTGTTAATAAATGGGATTCATTACAATGCTTGGACTAGAGCAAAGGTAGAGGAGAGTGACATCCATAATCTCTTCAACTGGCCATGGAGTCAGGTGCAGCCTTCGAATGAAGTGGTGCATATCCTGCTGCAAGGATCTCCTCTCAGCACCAGGAATGGGGCAGATTCACCAGGACTGGTACCAGCTGTTAGCAAAATGAGCAGTAGCCCATGTCCCAGCATGGCAGAGAAGCTCAGTGATGAGTTGATGAGTCCTAGCTCAGTGATGGTACAGCTCCCACATCCAAGGGGGACTGCCTCCATCCCAGGGGAGCTCCTGCCAGGCCTTGCTCAAGTCAGAGGATACCTGTCTGAGTACACAACTGCATGAATTGGTTCCATGTTTATTTCCACTAACTGTAAGAAGGAGAGTCAGTTGAGATTGAGGAGTTGGTGCCAAAAGAACTTCTTTATTGCATGATATTTCTCACATCCACAAATCAGGCTGTTCATATCCATGATCAATGACAGAGAATAAGATTCAGAGAAAAGGATAATCTGGCAAATCCTTGAGACCAAAAGGTCTTAAAGAGAGGAAATTTTTATGTTCCCTACTGAATTCATATTTATGGAATACAGTTCCTATTCTTGGCAACACACAAACATTTGTATGGGTTTGGTTCTGACTTCTACAAGTTGCTTATTTTTAGATACCTAACCTTAAATAAGGCAATTGAAAATACATAAGATGTATTCTGGGATAAATAGAATTCATCCTATTGAGATCCTAGCATTTCAAATGCTAAGATCATAAGTAATCCATAATAGCAGCTACAAAAAGTGGCAGTGTAGCCAAGTGAATTGTACACTGGGACACAACAGACATGGAGCATTTTCTTTCTTGTGTCTCTGAGCTGCTTAGGCAGGTCACTTTACTTCTTTCTGCCTCAGTTATTCCATCTAAAAACGTCAATAATAATGCTGTCATACTTTGTGATGTTAGGTAGTACTACAGTAACCTCTTCTTTATATGCAGGAACTGAGAGCTATCAGAAATAAAAATATATTTTCTGTGATGGACTGTTGCTTTTAAGGCTCAGAGAAGACTGTCAGCAAAGTTGCTATTTTTGGCTGCAAAAATTGTGAGTCTGAGTTTATTGCCACAATGGATTATCTTACAATAAAAACTGAATTTCATTTAAAGCTTGCTTACTGAAGAATGTATACTACATTCACCATATCAAGTTTCATAATTTTTATTAATTTTAAATATAATTCTATTAGTCATTAGTTGTTCCTATTACAGCCATAGTGGATGACACATTTATTATAAGCAGCACCTATTTTCAGAGACCAGTAACTTCTTGAAATAACTAGATTCTGAGGGGAAATTTTCGTTCTTAATTTCACACCAGGTATGAATATTTTGGATGTTTAATTTTAAAAATCTGAAATCAAGCTGGATTATTTTTCAGGATAAGATGTTCAATAAATGGCAGGTATTATTTGGTTTGGTTTTTAGCAGTTGTGAAATACACCACTCAATCTGGTTTCCTTTCATAAACCTGTTGAGTATTGTATTTCATCTTGTGCAAGAAAAATAAGGGGAGAAAACCCCCAAGTTTGGGGTTTTTTTTAGAGTATATAGTGACTTAGTGGTTCAAGTTCTACAGAAAATCAACTAGGTATATTTGCATGNGTGCAAAACAATCCCGGCCGGTTAAGAAAAACAAGGACCGTGTTTACAGAACAAGCATGGGAAACTACAGTTACAGTGTTACAACTCATGGGGCCCTGTAAAACCAGGGCGACATATAGTGACTTAGCGGTTCAAGTTCTATAGAAAAACAACCAGGCATATTTGCATAAGTCACTGAAGCTCAAAGTGTCACAGGTATATATAGCTAGGTCTCATTGAAATAATTGCATTTTAGTTGAAATTAGTTAGTTGCAATGGTGTAAAGTGCTCTTGAAGTTTTGGGTTTTTTGAAAATTTTGCTTAGAACTGAGTGGCTAGCTTAACACCAAAAACCAGCTGATTACTAGTGTGGTCCCACTGTAAAGCCCATGCTAAGGCTTGTAAAAGGGGATAGGAGCAGCCTTGGGCACCAATGATTCCAACCAAGGCTCTCTATTGGTCAGGGAGAACAGCAAAAACAGTGAAGAGATATTTTTTAAATTCCTGTAAAAAATCTGGACTCCCCTCATGGAGAAGCTTGTGCTTCTCTCTTTGACTTTGGTAACCTGGTTTATTTATTTAGTGACTGGAAAATCAAACCAAGAACAGCAGCTTCATTGTAGTTGTACTGATGTCCCCCATCTTGTGTGGAGAGATTCTTCCCTGGCAACTGTGTAGAAATAACCTTTACACTCTTTGAAATGCTTCTTTGCAGCTTGCCTCTACCTGTGCCTTAAAATCACACCCATCTGTCTTTGGTTAGGCAAGTGACTCCTGCTTTTTATGCTAAATAGCTTGTTTTATTGTTACTTAATCCTCCCAAACCACCACCACCCCCTCACACACTCCCTGTGAGCTCTGATATGCAGATTGGGAAAGGTTTGGGGTGGGGACTCTATTATTTGATCAGTACATTTAGCCTAGCACAAGGAGACTGATCCCTAACTGACACCCTGTGCATCATCGTAACACAAGATAATAACAGAGGATTTTATAGGCTAGCAGGTATTTACAGGGCAAATGATAAATAACAAAGGGAGGTTGTGTTTTGTGTAAGCAAAGAAATATTATTAAATCTTCTGCAGGAACTTGAGCCTATTCAGTGCATAAATCTTTCCAAGCCTTTCTGCTACATTAATACACAATCAACTCCTGTGAAGACCTAACTCCATTGCTTTCAGTGATCCACAGTCCTTACCTGTAACAATAGCCAAGCTCAACTGAAGTTATATTTTAAATTTTTGCTAATCAGTATGGAATTGAAATCTTTCTCAGAAGTATTCTGCTCATTTTAAGTGCCGCAACTGGAGCTCTGTCATTAGAAAAGAAACATTTGGGGGTCTGGGAAACAAAACAGGAATGCCAGTAAGGTAATTATCATAACAGTCGACTCTGGGAGCGCAGGAAGTGGTGCTCTGTGGTGCGAACGCTGCTCCTCACAGCCCCCAGCTGAAATGAGACATTTCCACTAGATAACTCAAAGTAAGTTTTAATGTTATTTTTAATCATGAAAATGTTTCAAACACTCCTTGGTCTATTCATTACAGCAGGAGCGGTTATTTCATTTTTTAATAGGAGCACTTACAAACAATCCAAGTGTAATAACCAGCAGCATAAAATTATCAGTGATTGAGTCGACGCTGAACTTCTCACTTGTCAAACAGCGCAGATTGTTTTTTCCCCTTTTTCTTAGCTCTTAGGTAAATTTCACTGCTAGCTAGCATCTCACACCAGACAAAGAGCAGGGAAGGGATGAAAAAACATGAAGCATATGCGTTGCAAGGCCAACACAATTTCTTGTTTGTGAATGAAAACCAGGGCTGTAAGCTAAGTGGGAAATGCTGGCTGGGAGCTGTCTTGAATTCCTGCAAGTAAAAACATCAGGGATCAGAAAGCTGGTTCAAAAGGCAAGCGAAAGTTGATGAATTACTTTGTGCGTGTTTTAATTACCCTATCATCCTGAGATTTTTGTGTATTGATCTGAACAGTAGTAATAAAGCGCTTTCCTCCCCTCACTTGCTTCTAAGCATTAGAGCTTTGTTTATTAGGTATGCTTCTAAGGAGAGAAATTACTCATCTTCCAGACTAGCATGGAGAAAGGGGAAAAAAAATACAAATGGGCGGGCATGATCTCTTCTGCTATTCAATATGTTAAACCTAAATTGTTCATATAATTATTCCAGCATGTATTTTCTTCTAGGCTGCAGTCAGGCAGAAAAATTTAAAACATGAGAAATTGGACAATGCTAATGTGAAGTGAAACGTAGTTAAATGTTACATTCCTTTCAATGTCATTTACCAATAGTTATGTATCACGCTAAAATGAAAGGAAAAGATTAGCCTGAGAGTCAGTGTATTAGTGGGATTTACAAAAACTAATATTTGAATAACCCTGAAAATTAACCTAAAATGAATATTACCAACATTTGATCAAGAACAGCTATGGGCAAAGGTGACTGGGAAGGATACCTCAGAATAATTTCGAGAAGGTATATTTTGTGAGCTTGTCAAGGATCCCCTGTAATTTAAAACAATTCACTTTAAATATTAAATTGTATAAATCATGATCATAAGAGATAAGGTTAATGATCTCTATGAGGTAATGGCAAAAGAAGACAAAGAAAAAAAGTCGTTTCACAACAGCACTGAAAGAAAAGCATTTTGAATATCACATTACATGCAGATAAACTTGGACATTCATTTGAGCATCAGTTCCTTAAGGAACTTGCACTGAGAATTTGGCTTAGCTAAAAACTGCAAATTCTCTCATCAAATCACAAAACAAGACACTTACAAAACTGAAAATGAAGTCTCTCTATCCAACTTTTCACTCAGCCACCAGGACAAAGTGCCTAATGTCTCCCCATTTCCCTCCCCTTGGAATGGGGCTGCCAAACTCAGCTGAAGCTTGTGAGACACGCAGGCAAGCAGAGACCAGTGGGGCCCCCACGAAGCTCTTGCATGAAGGATGGGGCACATGTATGAGTGATGGGATTCCAAATCCCATCTTTACCCAATAATAATTAATAATTAATTAATACTTAACACCCATCTAGTGCTTTACAAGCATTAACTAATTAAGCTAATTCACCCAAGGTCAGTCCTTTGTATTCACACAATACCCGAGATCTTTTTGATCATACATCCTAAAGAGTAAAAACAGTATATCAGTAATGTTAGTTTTAGCCTAACATTATTTGGAGATTTTGATCATTAGGGATGGAATTAATCAAATATCTAATGTGTCCCATTTTTGCATTTTATCTTCCATTCTGCATTTACTATTTTTATCTTTATTAATAGCTACTGCTCAGTGGCCTTAAAGAATTTCTCCATTCAACAGAAACTTTTCTTTCCAGAGACTTATGCTAATTAGTACCTTGTTTGTGGCTTCAGTGTGATTTATGAGCTACTCTGAGCCCTGAATAACAAAATATCAGGCTATCTCCATAACTGTCTATTAATTTATCTTTCTGTCTACCTATCTGCAGAAATTTAAAACAGTGCAATAACTTTCAGATCAGTGACATTAATGCAGCATTAGATTAAAAGAATGTTACTTTATACAGGCATAAATGTAATTTAGAGGCACTTAGAGGAAGCTATATACTTAACATGATTCTTGGCCAGTGAAGACAGGTTGATCCCACTCATTTTGGGATTGCTAATTTGCAGTTAATTAGGAAGATTGATTCTGTTCTCTGATGCATAGGCCCAACCCTAAATGCATTTTTCCGGTTTCCGTGGCACCATGCTAGTTATCATTGTCAAGGTGCAAGTATAACTGAATGACACAGACCTATAAAACATAATACTTGGGGAGTTTGGGAAAGTAAATCTAGTAACCTTCAGCAAACATTTTTCTGGTTTACTCTGTAGACCAAAATCTAGTGTCATCTGCATTTAAAACAACTTTCAAATCACATTCCTTTGAGAAGGTTTATTGCAATTAGCAAATAAAACCAGAGACTCGCTTTAATGCTCAGCTAAAATAACATAGTTTCATAGTTTGAAGGAAATAAAATATTGACATTTTGCTTGAAGGAACTTGTATCCTTAAATAAATGCAGTGGGCATGGCATACTTAAGCTTGTACCTTTTATAGAAGCTAACATTTATTTTCAATGTGTTATCTCTTGAGGAGATTCTTCCCCTGTACTCTCAAAATACAAGCTGCTATGAACGGATTTGGGGGAGGAGTGAAGATGGAATTATCAGCATCTGGTGTGGGCTAGCAGTAAATTGCTGCTCCCTTAGAGGAGGGGGAAGCTGGGGGAGCTGTGCTTCAGGAGGGAGTCTCAGGGCACAGTGTCTTGTGGGACTGCCCTGGCCCACTGCAAGTCACACCTGACATGCATAAAGACCAAATCTATTCATGAAAAGTACATCAAATAAGCTGAGCTTTCTTTACACTTTACCTGATTTCAGACTGGTGATTTGTTCTCCATTTGGGTTCTGATACAGCTGTAGGTATCAGATCTCTGCAAAGATAAACTCAGACAATTTGTGCTGTGTCTGTCACACCAGACTCTGGCTGCAATGGTCCTCCCTGCCAATCCTCTTTCTCTGCTTCTGTACTTTCCCTTGCCACTGCACACAGCTGTTACAACAGATAGCTGTTGCACACATCATCCTACTCCTACCCTACCAAAGTTATAGCTACACTGGGGTATTCTTCTATGGTCAGACAACTTTTCTGGCCCAGTTGTTTAAATAAAAGCACATTTTCCAGCAATTTTGCATCAGAAAATCTGTTCCAGGTTATCTGCCATGGGAGTACTGCACTAATTACTCAAAAATAAACAATTCCTTCATTTATCATTTTACAAACAATGAGGAAACTTTTCAAAACAAGTCTATGGAAAATTCCTAGGTGTTCTAAGACAGCAAAATGAGGTATGTTGAGTCAGTCTCGAAAAACACAGATATCCTAAACCTGAGAACCTATAGAGGGCCAAAGGTATTTTGTTATCCATTTGAGGAAAGACAGATAAGCAGAAATTAGATACTTGCTACAGAATAGTTCCCAGATTCAGTAATTTTCTTTTCAAAATTTCATTGTCACTGTGTTCAACATCTTTCTCTCATCCCTTAACCTTTCTATTTTGCAGTCATCACTGCTCACAGTCCCAGATGCCACCAGTTGCAAATAAAAAATATATATATAAAAAAACCCAAAATATCGACCAGATGTAAGCATGCAGGGTAGCAAGAACAGGCAGTGGACACACCTCTCAGTCAGCCTCATCAGCTCATTCAATATACACATGTGGCTTGTTGTCAGAACTTGTGGTTGCAGCCCAAAAGGATCAGGATCAAAGCAAGAGCTTTCCTAGTTCAAAGCCAAATTTGTGTCTTTGCTGGCTCATTTGAATTTTTCATCCAGACTTTCATGGCTTCCTTGTGTGCTTGTAATTACCACATCTTTAAAACCTGACAATCCCTTCATATGGGCCAAATTCTTTTCTCAGACTGTGCTTGTGCTCTACACAGGGGTCCAAGAAAAGATAGACATATGCTTTCTAAAACACAAACTTTGGGCCTAGATTTGATCCATTAAAATGTGAATAGAAAAATAAGCAAGTTATGAGTGTATACTCCACAGACAGGAAAAGAAAGTAATTCAGAAGCTTCCCTATAGTATCCTTGGGGTCTGATATGTACTTCTAGGGTCTGCAGTAGACGTTAGGATAAGTAGATAGTTGAATATTTTCCCTTTGAACAGTAAATCAGCCCAAATCTGCCTAGCAGAAGAATTAAGCAGAAGCTTAATTAATCTTGCATTAGTATTTCCAGTGGATGCATTGTAGGTTTTCTCCTGTTTGGAATACGAAAGCTCTGATCTCCACATGTGTACTCCTAACTCCTGCTTAGGGCTTAGCTCCCATTGATTTCCATGACCAAGATGATGAGCACCTTTTCAACTCTAAAACATCACAAAAAGGGCATGAACTGCCAGCTTCCTCTGGAGTGGGGAAATCGCCGGCAAGCAGAGAGTCAGTGAATCTAAGACTCACAGCACCCACACCCACATGCTCAGGCTACACAAAGTTTGTAGGTCACTTGTTGGAAGGGAAGATTAGATAGCAGAGTTTAGAACAGGCAGTAGGAACTTTTAAACCTGGTGTGGAGAGAAAAAAGACCTGGAGATCATGGGGCATAATCCGTTTTAGCGTGCTTTCTACACTCCTTTTACTGGGCACAGAAAAAGATCATAGGGAAGCAGAGAACTGGAAAATACTTATAGAAGGCACTAAAAGGATCTACTTCTGTGATTTGAACCTTCTGTGATATGTGGGTTTTCACCTCATTAACTCTTCCTCAACCAACAGGATAATTGCCAGCCTTTCACAGGTTTTCCATTCCCACACTTCTGGAGGTCCTGTCTACCTCCTAGCAGCCAGTTAAATTGTCTTAAACATCAGCTTATCCTTTTCCTCTGACTCGCAGTTTCCTCTTTCCTCCATTTTATTTCCCTTTTCTTCCCTGATCTCCCAACATATTCCATGACCACCTCTGAGCAGAGTCAGCAGCCCAACTCAGCCGTAGTGACTCCCATTATCCCTCACTTTCCTCTGAGCGTGCTTAAATCCTTTCCTGACCTCCAGCAGGCCTTCCTACCTTGGATAATCCCACCGAGGGGTGCTCACTAGGCTGGGAGTCTCTCCTGGGCTTGCATCAGCCTGCTACATTCAAATCTCATGCTCTGAGGCTTCCTCAGGTCAGACACATTCTGCAATGAATCTGACCTGGGGAAGCCCTGAAGCACAAGATATTTGAGAGGATCAGTCTGAGGTTTGAAGCAGAGAAGGGGGGCAGCGGGGTGTGTGTGAGATTCATGTTCAGACCAGGTCTTATTGTTTCTGAACCAGTTTTTCCACTGCTAGTTAACCACCACAGATACCCAAACCACATTTCCTAAGCTACTCAGCAGGTCAAATTACCTGCTTTTGAAGTGGAAATAAGACATGGGAGTTTTTTCCCATTGTTTTCCTCTAAAAGTGCTTTATATAGGTGTGCACAAATGTACATATGTAAATGCAATGAAGCATTTAGAGATTACAATCATTCCCTGAACAAAAACTGATAAATATAAATGTTTAGCATGCTTGTTTAAAATGTGGAAGTAGTATTAAATTAGGACTGTTTGTTTACACTGTTTTGGTAGTGTCGAGATGCCTGACCATAACTATCAGGACCTGTCCACCTGTCAAAGATCAGGGCTGTTTTACCATTGTCTGCCAGCAGGAAATCTCTGGGTCCATACGGGCCTCACACAATTGAAAAAAGGAAAAGGGGTGTAAAGAAAAAGAAAAGGAAGACTTTCTAAAACATGCAGTTCTTTATGAAAACCACGTTTCTCAAAGCTTTTTGGTTGTAATTACTCTGCCATATTTTAGTATTTGTAGAATTTGAGTATGAAAAGTAACTAGGTATGATATAATTATTTTCATGCTTAAAACAGAAACCAAAAAATGCTTTTGCCTTAAAACCTTGACAGAAAATAGTTGCATTGCACAAATCAGTTCTTTAAAAAAGGAAACTCATTCTATAAGTAGTTCTCTTATCCAGCTATGCTTAAAATAGGACTAACTCTATCTAGTATCCCAATTACATAATACGGTATATTAAAATAAGTCTCCCTTAATGTTGCGTTGCAAAGGGTTTGGAGTCCAGGAACAACCTTGGAATAGGGACAGAGTGACGTTTTAAAAAGAAAAATGAAATGAAATACACTTTCATTTTCCAGAAATATGCATGAAAGTAAAAACTTGACAGCATGGAAGAACATAAGCAAATATATCTTTTTATTTGAAGATAAAAAGAAGCAGGGGCTAGATAGGGAAAGGAAAAAACCTGTGAAAAAAACAGATGATGCAGTTTTTACGAATAAGCAGCTTAATGTATCTTGGCACCCACAGTAAGCCTTGTAGGAGCTCAAAGTGCCTCAGGCAATCTGTGAGCAGAATAGCAATTTTATTACTTTGTCATTAAACCAATTTCACAGCAGTATTGTTTGTTAATGAGCAGCAGCAAACGAGCGAAGATGTCACACACTGGAATAGCAGTGAGATTTGTGACCCAAGCTCAGAGCACTAAGATGGAAAGACCATGGCTATAAAAAAGGAAATACTTTGGGATGAAATGCAAAGTCTATACAGCAGAGCTTGTGTTTATGAGCTACCATTTTGCTAAGAGCTGTGAGAGAAATAAAGGTCTGGAAATATGCAGTTAAAACAGGGCCTATAAAATTAAAACCAAATTAAAGTATAGCAGAGGATTACTGCACAGGCTGTACTCTACAAAATATATTTCAAGTGATGAGGTGAAATCTAAATCAGTTTTGTTTGAATTTGGTTGGTATTTATAAAATTCAATAAAGCAATACCAAATTCAAAACCAAAGCAGCAGCCCAAGTCCTGTGGTCTCTGATCTATAAGCTTCACTGAAGAAATTCAATTTACCAGTACTTAATTAGCAACTTGTCCTTTCTTTGTAAGCAAAGATAATATATAGGTTTTATATAGGAATATAAATACTGAGCAGACATAATCAGTGTGCCTGCACACATGCGCACACACGCACGCACACACACATGAACGGACACACTCTGATTCTGTACCAGTGAATCACAATCACCTAGAGAAAAGATTACATGAAGCTGAACTCTATCATTTCATGGGACTCCTTTTTTTGCTTCCTCTTCTGCTTCTTCATCTTCTTTGCTCTCTTTTTTTTTTTTTTTTTTTTTTTTTTTTTTTTTTTTTTGAGCCAGGGCTGATCTTACAAAGAGATTGGGAGAGAGCCTTGAGGGATACAAGAAACAGTGCCAAGCAGGCACATTATTGAATCCCTGCAAGGCATCCCGAGGTAAGTTTGCTGCCTGAGCTGTCTTTCCATGTTTATACACAGGGAAAACTAGTTCAAGCAATGCAATAAGTGGATCAGCATGACTGACTTAAAGGAAGAGGGGAAAATTAGCCCACCATTTTGCTCCATTTGCACTAGAGATGGGGAAATAATTTTGCTGTCAGGACTTGCTTCTGAGCCACCTCCTTTCTTTCCTGTAATAAAGCCCCACCCCATTTGTTTCTATTACAATCACATTACTTAGCATAATTATCCTCTTAAAAATATCTAGATCACTATGAACGCTTCCGTTCTTTTGCCTGTTTACTACCTCACCCATGAGGATTTCGGCACAGTAGCTACCATACATTTGTGGAATGCTTTAAGGGCTCTGGCAACAGAATAAATTTAGCATATTTGTGCATGTCTGTGTGCTGTGTGGATCTCACTCTCAGTTTCTCACTCTCCCTGTGCGTAGTCAATTTGAACAATGTATTTCACTTCAGTTCACAAGCATGCTGACCTCTCTATCCAGTGATTAATATTTTTAGATGCTTGGTTTCATAGCTTGGTAACTCGTGCATGTTTTCTGCTATTTAACTAAGTGGGTAAAGGGGACGCTGCAGGAAATGCTCATTGTTGAGCAGTAGGCGGTGCTCACAGTTCTGGGAGCTCAGCTTAAGACTGTTTTCTGCCTGACAGGGCAAGACCCCTAGACAAATCCCTGGCTGGGTCTATGGTAGTTGGCAGCCATTCAAAACTGGTTCTCTGCCAGCAGTATTACTAGATAGTCAGACAGATCAATTCACTTTTACATTCCCGCCATTATTTATAGCACACTGTATATCTGCTCTTGCTTATGAACTAATGATTAGCAAATACAGTACACATAAAACATAAGCATTTGTTCTGTGCAAGGCTTTCTGTTGCTGATATTGCAGATAGTTTTACAGGTCATGGAGCCTTAAAAAGGATTTAAAGGGCATGTCTTGTGTAACATTTGTTCCTTTGAAAATGATGCTCCCTTCCTATTTTTGTGTAATTGGAGAGGATAGAAAGGTTTACTTGCTGCTTATGTTTCACTGAATTCTTGCATTTCCCCCTTCTCCCACAGACTACTAAGGAAAACACGTAGGAAGAGCAGCTTATACAGTATTATTTGTTATTTAAGAACTGTAATTCTATGTAACACTTAGGTTTTTCTTTTCAAGAAGATCTATTGGTAAAAACAAACAAACAAAAATAAAATAAAAAAAATCCCATGAAAACCAACAGCCCTGCTTACATTTCACAAGATGTCAGGGCAACTCAATTTTGTAAACTGTAGAGGAAGACAGATGACTTGAAAACTTGGGAGAAAATACCACACCTTTACTAGGCCCTTGTGGCTGCTAAAATACTAGTTATAGTACTAAATTGCTTCAGTTATGTTTTTGAGCTAGAATAGGAAAGGTCACCCCCAATCTAAGGCCCTGGCTTCAAAGCAACACAGTTCTACTGAATTTTTAAATTCCAGATACAATCCAAATGTAATGGCCAAATTAATCCCTGGCATTAATTAACAGGTCTGCACAATCTGAGCATTTTTAGCTGATCGCTGCTACTGGTCTTGCCATAAGTTCCTGTCAGGTAGCAAGGTTTATGCTTGTTACACTGAACATTCTTTCTCTGGAGGGTTCACAAAAAGGGAGCAAACACACTTTTACTTCTCTGAAATGAAGTTCAAGACTACTGCAGCAAGTAAACTTTGAAAAGTTTCAAAACATGCTCACACTGGACTGACAGAATTAATTCAATGTGTGCTGCTGAGGGAGAAATGTTACATAATAAGGAAATTTGGTAATTTGGTTCCCTAAACTGTTAGCTAACCCATATTTTGGTCTGGGTGAGGTTTAAGGGAACATGATGTCAATATGCTCTTAAGAAGTTGTTCCCTTTCCATTTGGCACCAAGTGCACCAGAAAACTTTCTGCGTAGCCTCAATTCCCTTACTGGGAACTAAGCATTTACAGGTGCTCAAATTGAGGTACCCTAGGAGTGCAGTGCTGTGACAGGTGCTTTCTAGGACAGTGAGAATGCAAAAATTAACATTATAATAGCAATCAGCATAAATAAGCCAAAGTGATTTACATCCAGTGAAACCTGGCCCAATGGAACAGTAAAGGTATAATTAGCTTTTCTTATCACTTAGCATCAAAAATAAGTGAAGAGGAAAAATAGAAGTGCTTGAAGAACATAAGATCTATAAAGGGCACATGCTCTGATAAAACCTTTCTGATCAGAAAAATGTGACTAAAGCTGATTTGTGAATGTGTTGCACCTTAAGTGATCAACTCCATACTCAATGCATACATAAGAACACAGTACCTATTAAGACTATCTTATATTGGCTTTCTATTAAATGATGTATATATCCAAAATGTGGGTCAATGCAGAACCAGGAATGCTAGCTTGGCAAAAATCTTTCCAAGTCAGAATCTTCAGAGACAGTCATGTCTAGCAACTGCTATACAAAAGTGAATAATCCAGAATGATAGGCCTTTCTACACCTCTCTGAANCTGTAACAGGAGGAGAGAAATGAAGGCACAGTAGTTTAGAGTTCACTTCTACACAGGAGAACAGCACTGCTTTCTGGAGGGAAAGATGGAGTAGTGCTGATCCCCTGAAGTTCTTGCTACTTAGATCTGGGGAGTGAACTCAGGAAAAAGCCACTCATTTGATTCAAGATAAGACCTTTTCTCAGTTGCTTCCTGTATCATTAGCATTTTTCTTGATTCCTTATTTCTCAGACTTTACTCTCTTTACGGATGAAAAGTAGATGTCATCTTCCTCACATGTGTTTTTCCTGAAGTGAATCATTAGTTTAGTATTTTTCTAATAAAATAATGATTGATGTCTGTGGCCTTAATTATAATGAGCTAAAATAATTTTATGTAAAACCAAAAATTTTCACTGTTGCCGGGTATCCTGTTGCTAAGTTTAGTCAAAGGCCAGTGATACAGAGGACAAAGTAGTCTGCTCAGCAAAAACCAAGATGATTGTTGGCTGACTTATTCAAGAACTAACACTCAGAACTCATTCTTCAGGCAAGGCCTAACTCCATTAGGCTGTCATAGCATCTGCCTAACTCTCAGTCATGTTAATGAAGTTATCCATATGCTTAAGACAGGCACACGCTTAAGTAAACTGCTAAATCAGGGAGAGCAAGTCTCAACAGTCTTTGGCTCATTGAGGTTCTGGAGGGTCATGTTTGCATAAAAGCAGTTCTGAGGAAGAACTTTACTCCTCAGCCACACGACTTTCTGTTTATTTGTGTATGTCAAAATTCCCACTTATATGTAATTTTTTTTCTCTCCAAAAATCATAGACAAACCCAGAAACAGTGCTGTGGTTTGAGCATCAGTTTGACTACAACAATTCCTTTAGATTTGAAATATGATATGATAGTAAAGCAACATAAAACATGAGTCCAAAATCACATTATGAACCTTGGCTGAGGTGTGTGTTTTCTGCTGAAATCCAGCATTATATTAATTGTATTTGTTTGTGCTTACTGCAAGTATTTCCTACAACTCTACTCAGAAATTTCTGGTTTTCCTCTTATGGAGAACTAGTCCAAGACACCTAATCTGTGGACTTATAAGGCAGCTCCTAGAAGCTCCAGCTGAGATGCAAAGCTCACTGTGTACCACATCCATGTAGTAGTGGGTCCACTTTGAAACCCTCACATACTTTTATAAATACAATGCATATATCTGTTTTATGTACATGGATAGATTTGGAAATCTGTCCCCTNTGTTCGCTTTCCATTTGGCACCAAGTGCACCAGAAAACTTTCTGCGTAGACTCAATTCCCTTACTGGGAACTGAGCATTTACAGGTGCTCAAATTGAGGTACCCTAGGAGTGCAGGACAGTAAGAATGCAAAAATTAACATTATAATAGCAATCAGCATAAATAAGCCAAAGTGATTTACATCCAGTGAAACCTGGCCCAATGGAACAGTAAAGGTATAATTAGCTTTTCTTATCACTTAGCATCAAAAATAAGTGAAGAGGAAAAATAGAAGTGCTTGAAGAACATAAGATCTATAAAGGGCACATGCTCTGATAAAACCTTTCTGCTCAGAAAAATGTGACTAAAGCTGATTTGTGAATGTGTTGCACCTTACGTGATCAACTCCATACTCAATGCATACAAAAGCCCACAGTACCTATTAAGACTATCTTATATTGGCTTTCTTTTAAATGATGTATATATCCAAAATGTGGGTCAATGCAGAACCAGGAATGCTAGCTTGGCAAAAATCTTTCCAAGTCAGAATCTTCAGAGACAGTCATGTCTAGCAACTGCTATACAAAAGTGAATAATCCAGAATGATAGGCCTTTCTACACCTCTCTGAAAGCTCAGTTGTCTTCCCTTTTTCTTTTTTTTTTTTTTATTTCGAGAAAAAGGTTGGAATGGTGAACTTGTTAGTTTGATGTTACCAATGATAAAAGAGCAATTTCCAGGAGAAACTGAGCACTGGGAGATATTAGAAGATTTACTACATTTTGTCTTAAAAAATACCAATGAAAATAGAAAGATTAAAAATTTGGATCATAGGAGTGGAGCATTTCTGTATTATCAGGAAAATGATAGTCCAGAATGTGCTTCTCACCTTAAATAGATCGCAATAATTCTTTTATATCTACTGGTTCTATCACTTCTTCCTTTTTCTTCTGGATTCCTTACCTAAATTCAATGACTGATGTAAAACACAGTCCATACCGAGTTTCTCAAGTCAAAATTCTGTACTGCACTTGCATAGTAGAAGTCTCTTCTTGGCCAAGACTATCACTGAAGCAAGACTTATTAAAAATTTATTTTTCATTGTGGTTTTCAAAAACATTGCATTTTGAAGGGCTTTTTATAAACCATATTTTATCAGACAATATAAAATATGCTGTATTTCACTTGCTTGTTTCAACATAAATCAACCCCCAAAAAAGTTTCTGCATCTCTTTGTATTGTGTGGCCTTGTTCATTTGTAAGCCTGCAAGTTTAATAAAGACTACTTTCCCCGTGTAGGAAGAATTTGCCATTTTACATGGAGGGAACAAAGCGAAAGAAAACAAAACCTACATTTTAAAAGCAACGCTCTGTCTCAAAAATGAATATATTATATGTTGATGGGCAGAGTGTCCTGTAAAGCAGCCAGTAAGTGCTTTGGAAGACACTGAGAATATTTCTGGGGTTTATACTGAAAAATAAATCAGGATTTTTCTATTAACTTTAAAACCATGTGGAACTTCCTTAATACTGTGCTCTTCTGTGAAGGTCTTGAATGTGGTGAGGTCTGTCCATAGATGTTTTCCAGGATGCCTTTCTTTCTCCCAACTTTAACTTTTCAGTGCCTACTGAAACCCAGTAGTTTAGTCAATCGGAGCTGTCCTTTAGATTTGAAATATGATATGATAGTAAAGCAACATAAAACATGAGTCCAAAATCACATTATGAACCTTGGCTGAGGTGCATGTTTTCTGCTGAAATCCAGCATTATATTAATTGTATTTGTTTGTGCTTACTGCAAGTATTTCCTACAACTCTACTCAGAAATTTCTGGTTTTCCTCTTATGGAGAACTAGTCCAAGACACCTAATCTGTGGACTTATAAGGCAGCTCCTAGAAGCTCCAGCTGAGATGCAAAGCTCACTGTGTACCACATCCATGTAGTAGTGGGTCAACTTTGAAACCCTCACATACTTTTATAAATACAATGCATATATCTGTTTTATGTACATGGATAGATTTGGAAATCTGTCCCCTAAATTATTCAATCACCTGACAAGGTTATAATAGTCTGCACAGTCTTTTTCATAGGAAAAAGAGGATGCATGATGTTTATTACTTGTACTTCACTCCAAGGTCCAACAGTTACTGTACCTGCAATTTCTATACTGCAAAGTATAGAATCATAGAACATTCTGAGTTGGAGAGAACCCATATGATAGAAAATTTTGCGAGGTTCTGATCCAATGACTCTCCCGCTTGTCCCAAAGTAAATGAAGGGAAACTGTATTGTCATTGAGAGACTTTACATAGTGCAAAACCACGGAAAATTAGACTTACCATTCCTGTGATGGCCTAGAACTAGGTCCCTGAAAACTGCTGGATCCTGACACTCAGAATCATAAAACTGTTAAGGTTGGAAAAGACATCTAATATGACCAAGTCCAATTATCAACCTAGCACCACCACCATGTTCACTACTAAACCATGTCCTCAAGTGCCACTTCAGCACACTTCCACATCTTACTCTTTTGTTGGCCTTTGTTTCTTTCACTAGAAGCCAAAGTGAACTGACTTTGCTATGCCTCTCCATGGGGTTCACTTCATCAGATGATGGCATCTGTTTTCAAATGAGCCACACATTACAAAGCATCTCAAGTTATTCTGTTTAATAGGAAATATATCTAAAAGAAATCCATTAAAATAGACATTGATCAAAACTAAATAGAGCTGAAGTGAAATAAAATGCAGAGAAGCTTATGTATTTTCTCATCATAAGCACAAATAGTTGTTTTGCCTGCCGCCACAATTTCTGAAATCTACATCAACATTCTTCTCCTTTTTAAACTAGGGGCTCTAATAACTCGTATTTAAACAGGATAGGGAAGATACCACATTCTACCATATTCTGGTTTAATTGTGCTTCCTCAACACAAAATGTGGGTTTGCCCACAAATGTATTTGAACAAGAACCAGTCATTTCAGGTGTCTGACTTTTCTGTCCACACCAAAGAAGTAAACTCCTTCTGTATCTCTATATTCTGCCCTCCCACTTCCAGTGGTCATTTTTTTCCTCTTCTTTCTGATTGCTGAATTGCTTTTCTTTTTACTGTCTGCAAAGGTAAAAGATTATTTATTGGGTTTTTTCAAACCCTCTTCTTTCCTCCCCCCTTTCTGAGGGAGGCATTAATCCAGACAGTCATGACGACATTGTAATTTGTCCATCTACCACGTGGTAAGAGGTTTATCTTATGGATAAGAAAGTATTTCATATGCCAAAATATTTGAAATTTCAGCTTTAAGTTTTAGTCCAGTTCCTATCAGTACTTGCCAAAAGTCAATTACCAGCATTTGTTTTGTGGTTTGTAAAAAAAAAAGGTGAATTGGTGCATCTTGGAATACACATCCTACAGTCAGAAATAGTTGCTATTTTCTTTGGTAGTCCCTTAAGAGAGATAGCTAACTGACTGGGTCCTGAAATTGAAAATGTCTATTTTTGATTTAGGAATTAAATATACAAAATAAAAAGCACAAAATGAGAACAATATTCTTTTTGTAGATTTTTTAAAAGCAGTAAATCCACGCTTACAGAAGAAGATAAAGATATTAAGAAAAAAACCCCAGACACCAAAAATCAATTAAACATTCAAAAATAAAGAAAAAAGAGGAGAAAAAATGTATCCAATTCAAATGGTGAGGTAATGTACTCTTTTATGTTCCATTTCACATCCTGCAGGAACAATAACATTCTTTTGAGAATCAGAACTCAAATCTAGACATTTTTAGCTCACAGGAAAATATCTGTTTTGATTGAGCATTTATATGAGATTAGAATTCTTAAATATCAGTCTAATTATCCACATTAAAAAATCTTAGAGACTTTTGAAAAGTTACATGTGAATAACAGTTACAGAACAAATTGTAAACCAGACTCTAGTAATTGTAGCTAGTGCAATCAGGCCCTCAGCCATCATCAGAATTTCAATCAGAGGAAGGTAAATCCTGTGCAGTGTAGAGGAATGGATATATTAGTAGCTAGATATATTTGTGCCCTTTATTATCAAATTGTCTCAAAAACAATAGAAAATGTATCATGTCAAAATAAGGAAAATGAGAGGTGAGATAAGGAAAAAATAGTTATTAATATTATTAACCAGGAGGAAACTGAGCATCAGGTAGACTAGAGGTTTGGTTATTAGTGAAATTGTAGGAATAGCATAAAATATGTCTCTGAGGCATAACAATAGCAGAGTTTTGTTCTTTGTGTTTGCTCATTACGGTGATACGTATTCATTACTGACCACTATTGCTATAGATTTTGATCATTTCAGTGCTGGATGTTTCCCTGGCTTCAAGGAGGTGTGGGTAGAAAAGGAGTCAATTCTAAACTCCACTCACTCCCACTCATTCTTTATTTACTTGCTTCTAAAAGAGCAAGTCTTATACCTCTCCCTTCTTTTCATAATCAGAGTCATCATCTACTATTAATTGGTTTATACAGATTAAGAAAGATAATAGATAACAGACTCAGAAACCAGACACGATTCACTCAAAGTCCTTCACTCCACAGTCTCTCCTTCCTTTGTATTGCCATCAAGGAAGAGTAAAATAAACATCCATCATTCCTTTCCAGGTTCACCACAGTGAGTCTGAGTTTCTGTCCCCAAGGATTTTGCATTATATGTCTGCACTCTCCACTTTACAAGCAGTTATTTTAGTAGCTGGTGGGACCTCCAATGGCAGACTATCCCCTACTCTTGCTGAAGGATGACAACAGTGATTTATTAGGTCTTTCTTTTTTGTAACTACCATGATACTGTAATGAGCAAGTATTCACACTTCTCTTCCTGATAATCTGCTGGTATAGATCTGTGGTTTCCTTTTAATGTCTGGTTCATTAGATGGTATAAATGTGTGTAGCATTTTTAGCTGTGGTTGAGGAAAGCAGGGAATGTTGAGGTTAAGGTTTATTATGACTGTCATGTTCAGGAATGGAGAGCTATATACTATTTCTGCTCTGAGTGTCTGCACATAACTCCAATTGACACTGGAGTTATGCATTTGCCTGAAAGCTGTTCATCACTTTGTGAGTACTTTCTGTTTCTAGGGGTGATCCAAACAGAATAGATCTGAGTACCAATTATTTTGCACTTCCTTGAAACTTTCTGTGCAGCTTGGTTAAGGACATGATAGCATAGTATCCTTTACTATATTTTACACAGCATGTAAATTCCAACAGGTAGTAGTTCTGTCCCTAAAACCACAAACACAAAAACATTAAGAATATTCAACAGTGTCATTTATTATGTAGAGGGCACCATACAGTTGCCCTCCCCTGACACTTGAAATACAAGTGCTTCATGAGGGAATAAACCCCTGAAAGCTTGGTTGCAATTTACTTCTTTACTTCCTGCACACAGTAACATTGATAATTGAATTGAAAAGTATTTTAAAATTCATAAATATATAAGTAGCCATTATCTAGTGGAAAACATATGTCTGACTATAGGACCTGATCCACTACTCACTTACTCCAGTTTTAAACCAATGTAACTCGACGGTAATCAATGAGGGGGCTGTTGTGCAACTGAAGTAGCATAAGGCAAAAAACATTTTTAGTACATGTAAGGGTCATTTTGCTTAAAAAGAATGCTAGCATTTTCATTGTGTGTTTATTTTGGGTACCTTAAACCAAATGCCCAGAAAAAGAGGCACTCAGAATAACTGGGTACTTTTAAAACCTGCTGCTATTCTGACTGACAAAAAGCTGAGAGCATTTAGCTACATCTATAACAGGGGGAAAAACATGCTGGAGTTTTTCCTTTTTGAGGGGTTGAAATTTATTTTTGAAGTAACTAAATGTAGCTGCTCAGTAATCTAATAAGAAAGTGATTTCAGCTGGAATTTGTTTTGATGGTTAAAACAAAACTTCATAGGTTGGTTAATGGAAAGTGAACAGGATGATCTTTATATGTTCATAAATGCAAACAGTTTAAGACCAGAAGGAGACCATTAGAGTCTTCAGTCTGAGCTATTTTCTTTTCAATTTAACTCAAATTATCTCTGCACTGAGCAGACTTGAGTTTGGCTGAAGGGTTATTTTTTTTTAAAAAAAGGCATCCCACCTCAATTTTTCTGAAAATCATTGACTCCTGAAGTGCTAATCATTACACTGTGCATTAGTAAAGCATGTGTGGAAAGCAGAATCAGTAATTCACAACGCTAAGTTTATATAAAACTAACAATCCTCCCCTGCTGCTCCCCCTCAACTCCTATGCAAACCTAGCACCATAACCTAGGGGATGAACATAAGAGAACACAAGGCTCTGGTGTTATTTGCACCCTTCTGATAGCTAAGCTTTTTGTGGAGGGTCTGCTGTGGAATTTCAAAGACAATAAGCAAACTTGCACCAGACAAATAAAGTTGCATTCCTTTACATTTTAGATGTGAGACATAAAACAGATACAGTGCTGTTCAGTCCTTTATCAAGGTGACACAACCCCAGAAAGCTTTGATGCTGTCTATTGCAAATCTCATGAGAATTTGAGTAGGAAACAAAATCTGATTAGTTTGTTTGACTCGCCTTTCTAACTACATATATTCAGAAAAGGTTTCTCTACAATTCTCTTCCCCTCTCTTTATTGTGTGGTTTGCTTTGTTTGCTTGAATTTAAAACTGCCATTACGTGAAAGTGTTGCAAGTATAAATAATTTAGAAGATAACTCTGTGGGGATACTAGTAATAAGTCCCTGCTTTTTCTAATAGCTACTCATTACGGCTCTGAGAACTAATATTCAAGTTACACAACATCACCATGTCACAGATATTGTGGATGTTGACAATAAAATAATTTTGACATCTTTTTAATTAAGCGTATTTTCCTTCTTTAAAATGCCCCTTTGTTTGCAACTGATTTAAATTCTCTAAAAATACCCAAAGGCTTCTTGAGTACAGAGATTGATGGACAGACAGATACATCCATCTGGTTTTATCTATCTTAAGTGTGTGGATGTAATGCTTTTCCCCAATAAGAAGCCACAATGATACAATTATCTATCAATGCACAATTACTTCTAAGGGAAATCTAATCAGTTAATAGAAGTTAAGAAAGACAAATGTACAAAGGTAATAAGTGGTTCAAATTCAAACAGTTCTACTCTGTTCAGTCTCATTTAAAGAAAAGAAAAAGCTTTTAATGGGACTTCTCTTACTTTTACCCCATCATTTTATAAATTACTTTGCAAACCCTTCACAGCAAAACAGTAATTTTAAGTAGGCCAATATCGAGCTCAGGTTTTATGCACTTGGTGGTAATGATAGTATAGGTGCCCTTTCAGACTTAAGTCCAACTGTTGAGTCTTTTTTCTTATTTTTATATTTTTTGTATGGCCTCCAGTAAATGAATAGGTGACATCAGTCTGAATAACTGTTTCTCAGAGAAATCAAGCTCCTTATCATGCTAACCTCATCCTGGGATCTTTTGAAAAATCATAGGGCAGGCAGGCACTGTTAAAGCAGTCATAAGTAACAGCCTACTTCACGCTCCGCACACAGCAAACAGAGAGGTTTAAAAACTGATGGCATGTAGGGGCCATCCTCTCACAGAGATGCACACTGTGTCAGGACTTGGTTCTTTGGACTATATTATGGAGAAAAATATTGATTATAGATAATCATAAACTGTTCAAAGCTACATTTTGGGTTTGTGGTTTGTTTGGGGGATTTTTTAACAAATATTGCAAAGGTTAATCAGAACCATATTCACATCTTCTGTTCCAAAGTGTAGCTGTGTTGTGATGATTCTCGGGGCAAATTATTTAGATGTTAGAGGATACATAGTCCATTCAAATAAAATAGAACTCAAGAAGTGGGAGAAAAGTGTCACTTTAAAATACTGTGGAAAGCTTCCCACTAATGACTATTAGACTTGAAATTACTGATGAGATGGAACAAGCCACAGCTGCAGCTACTGCAGATTGCTTGGCTAAGAAATTTACAATAAACAGAGTATTGTCTAAATGAAGTTCATGTTTTAGTATCATTTTATATATAAAAATGATACTAAATTATACTAAGGGTTTATAAACTGGCAAGCAAAATTGACAGTGAACCCCGAGTAATATTACTCTCTCAGGCATTCTTAAATATGAGTTTTTCTTCTCAATACTCCTCACACATTTATTCCCACTGTCCCAAACCCACATGCATTTCCTAGTGTTCTTTTTCTCACACCTCCAGTGTCCACCCCTCTTCCTATTTCCACTTCAACGATAAGTTTCTTTTGCTTCTGCCTTCATTTCTTCCCACCTTGACAATTGTATTCCCCTTCTCCCAGGACTCTTAAGTCCCAGTTCTTCATCCCCTCTTAAGGTATCAAATGATGGTGCTTCACACACACATGAAAAAAATCCCCTCCTACTTTAGGCACTTCAGCAACCTTCTTCCACCCTTTTCTGGATCAATTTCAAAATTGTCTTCTTTAAAAAAATGTTGAAGCCTACTTCAACACAAATGTCTCTTCNTCCTCTCTTCTCACTTCATCTAATGCTGTCCTCCCATCATTTCAGCAATCTCAGTTGAAAAATACTTCCTTTCTACCATAGCTCCTATCTAAAGTCTTTCTGTATCTGAAGAGCCTTTCTGTATCATTGGCTAGCCATATATTTTCTCCTTTGCCTGTACATACCTCTTAATTTCTCTCCATGGAAACTGGTTTGGGACAGCGTTCATGAGGAAGATTAATACTGTATGGCATGCTTAAGCAGTTATTATAGGCCTGTGCTGTATTGGAAAAAAACAGAGCATGATCTTGGTAGCACTTGGAATAAATTTGGCAGAAGGATTAAATTGGGGGTTTTGGTCTGGATGCAAAAACATGCCCAAAAGGATTATCCCTTTCCAATTTTTAATCTGTTTTTACTACGCTTGAAAATGAAGTGTAGGCACCCATCTTAGCTGCACGTATTTGTATCAGATTTGTCCTAGCAATCAGGTACATGGAACAGTGAAATTTGTGTAATTTCACATTATGATGTTTTCATATTTGTTCTTTTATAGACTGTAGTTTCTTGACCTAAAGGAACACAGGTCATTTTTTTTTTACTGGGAACACATGTGGTCAGGCATCAAAAATTAGGCAGCTAACTGGACCACTCATCTCAGCAAAACTGATTGGTGGTTAAGGGACATACATAAAATACAGCTGGATTTTCCAACTCAGGCTTCTGTCAAAATCTTTTTAGAGTGCTAAATTTTTCTTTTGTTATTGACCACTGTATTTGTTTTTATTTATTTCACTGACTCATAGAGCTAATGCACTTCCTGAAACATCTCTGAGAACCCAGGTGAGACAACACAGGCTATGCTGTCTTAGGCTACAATTTACTAGGATTAAAACATATGTGGCATTACTAGGGTCTGCTAAATTTCATGTGATTTATAAAGACATAAAGCATAGCTTTTATGATTACAATGATGCTGAAAATTTTGTGGATGACAATATAGTCACACTGGAAAGACTGATTATGGCAACTGGGGAAGAATCAAGAAAAGGAAATGGAAACTTAAATATCCTTTATTATTCAATCTGAATGGGTGTCCGCATTTGTTGCTTTTATTATTCTGTTTTATATGGATGCAAGTCTACAAGTTTGGAGGTAGAAAGGCATATTTGATTTCCAAAATAGTTAAATGCGACAAGATTTTCACTATCAAATTAAAGATTTGATTATTCCTAATAATCTTTAGGATAAAGGGAATAACTTTCCCTCCTCTAACTAACTGATTTATTTTCCTAAGTTTTCTTCAATTTGGACAATAAATTAGAATAAAAACATTGCTTTTCTTCCATTTACAGTTAATTTCTTATCAAATTAATTTTTAAATTCTTATGCATTCTTATTAAGAGTCCAATGCTGAACTACTTTGCTTGAAGATGTTCCCTGTGAATTTGGTGCATTCTTTTCTCTTTTCACTGTTTTTTTTTTGTTTTACATATTATTTCTATTGATCTTAAATTTTTTGTTTCTTTCAAAGGTTGGTTAAAGATGCTGTAAAACTTGCCTTGAACTTCTTATGAAAGTGTTATTATAATATTGGCTTATGAACTAATTGCACCACAATAAAAGATCTGTGTAGCATATTTTATAAAATATTTCCTCATTAATATATATGTATCTGTTAGATATGTATCACATTTGAGTTGCGTATGAGTGTCAAGTACAAACCCTGCAATCATTAGTTTAAGTTAATCTTTACTTTGTGCCGCCACTGAATTTTCCATCATCATCTAGTTGCCATCTAGTCCCAAGAAGCTTAAGAACTTTTGGCCCACGTATACTTTTTTTCACTGGTGAGCATGCACAAAACTGCTTAGAATGGGATATAATTGAGAAATCTGGAACTGTAACCTGAGCAGTACTGTAAAGTGAGTTATTGCTCTGTCCATGGTTATTTTATTGTATAAAGGACCTCCAGGACAGAGTAGGAACACAAATACATATACAATGGCAAATAGACAGTAACCTGTTCCACAGTGACACAACTTTCAACACAAAATCAGCCTTGCCTTACTGTATTTCCCCAAGGGCCAAACTCAGCCAAAGTTCTTGTCATACATCAGCCATACCAAGCTTTACACAAAAGAGTCAAATGGGGTAGAGGGACTGCTATCCTCAATGGCTCATTGGCTAGAAAATTCACTTTTTAAATAGAATATATGTTTGCAGGTCTTCTCTTCGTCTTGATTTAAATCAATGTCTTAACTGTTCCAATTGAGTTGAGTTTCTCAATCAATGGGCTATTGAACATAGTGCTCCATCTTTACTCTTCTTCACTATTGTGCCTTTCTTGTCCTCCTGACTTCCAGTTCTTTTGTGTATGTAATGACTAGTCACTAGAACAAAATTAATTAAGAACATGGGCTTGACTGTACAGCCTCTTGGTTAAGGCTCCAACTTCAGATGTGTGAAAGTTAAGTGCAGGTTAATTATGACTGTAAAATTGCTTAATTTGGGTGGAACACCTTCAGAACATGAACTAAAAGGGCTTTGTTTACTGTACTGAATCTGTGGGTGATTCAGGTATTCTTCTAGAATGTGATGGACCCATGCTCATGTCTCTGTTCCAAATCAAGCAGGATAGGGAGGTAAAACTTGATCTCCTTCTTTCCAGATAAACAGTCAAATAATTATGGTGTCAGCTAAAAAGGAGAGATATTTATCTGTGTTATTATAAGGAAGAACAGGCCAGTCCTAAGATGTCTGTCTAAAAGGATCTGTAGGAATCCTGATGGGACATAAGTGTCTAACTCAGAGACAGAGCACAGTTAGTGCAGAAAGTAACTGACTGTTAGGAAACAGAAATACACAGCAGCAAAAATGATCATGGGATAGGATCTTAAAAAGTAGAAATCTGCATGCCTAAAGAATTTAGGCATTTTCAGTATTAAGCAAAGGGTTTTTTTCTTTTCTTTTTTTAACAAAAAAAATGTAGTTAGGTATCTAAGTCCACCTTCTGGTGATTCCTGGAACATCTAACCAGAGACAGAAAATTCCTTGAAAGCAGATCACCTACAATTTAGGCACTAGTGTCAACACCCATTTGCTAGTATTGCCTTCTAACTCAGAAATTCCCTGAACATTTCAGATTAGCTTTACAGGGCCTACAATGACTTTGATTACAGAACTTGATAATTTTGAAAATTTGCCTTATACATCTGAGTGCTTTACTAGACCAGGATGAAGTGATGAACTTCGTTGGATACAGCCCTGCCATTATCAGTTTTGTGGGCTCAAATGCAGGTTTATACACATATTCCTAGATGCCTTTACCCCTACACAGTGTTGGAACAATTAGTGAAATTCTGAAAATTAAGTCTCAACATCCTATCAGTCAGAACAGTCAGAGCTAATATTGAAATCCGTCAGCAACCAGTTATTAAAATTATGTAAGATCACACACAGTTTCCAAACTGCCCTCATAAAGGAAGAAAGGTAAACATTAGATAGGTTATACAGATTGGGTTTCATTTCATGACAAATATCTCAATTGTATGCAAAATATGGGATAGTGGAACACATTACAGAACTAGCCAGTTTTGACTGAAGAAATGCGTGCATAGTTTCAAGTTTCTTTCTGTGGTAGGATTTCATTTTCACATAAGCTATTTAAATGGCACTGACTGCATAAAAAAATAAACCCTTCTCCAGCTACCCATCCTTTAACAGAAGAGAGAAAAATACATTAAAACACCTCTCATTAGCTGAGAAAGCCAACAACTGAAACATGGTGCACTTGAGCACATGCTTCTCCAATGCTCTGCTCTTCCCATAAGCCAGCTGAGTACTGAAATCAAGACAATTCAGCCATTCAAATGTTCTAGAAAGAGCAAACCTTCACAGTTTCAGTCCTTGCTTGTTCAGAAGACAGGAGCTTGTTCAAAATAGCAGAGAGACAAGAAATGGTGTAAAATTCACATATATGGCCTCAATCACAGCATATCTGGCCATCTAGGACCCTTACAGAGCGCCAGCAAGCTTTATCACTGACTTGCCAGCTCTACTTTGCAATTATCTCTGGGGAGCCAGCAAGGTAGGCTAGGGAGCAAGACTGAGCCCTGACAGGCTGAAACTGCTCCACTGTTTTTTAATTTTTCCATCCCAAACCAGTTTGGCTTACAAGTAAGACACAAACACCCATGAAACACTTTCATATGTAACAAACTCTCAAAAATGTTTTTAGAACACTTCCCCCTGATTCATGTGGAATACAGAGAACACAAGATGGGATGAGAGATAGCAAAAGTTTCACCACTATGACACTGGGAAGATCTGTATATTTACCTCTTCATTTTAGCATACTTAATATACTTGTCCCACACTTGTTCTGCTACCAGCTCATCACTGTGAAGCATATATTCCATAACATGGCAGGCTGCAGCATCATGGTGTCCATGGTATTGACACATCTTTAACTACCAAGACATTAGACCCTCTGGTTTAATAATGTCTTGCCACCAGTATTGTAAAAATTAAAGAGAAAACATTTAACATCTGCATCTACAGAAAGAGAGATTTGCATAAGCAGAATCTCCAGTACCCAGACAGTGCAAAGAGCAAAACACAAGGGATATCAGCATGTAGGTTATTAGGTGTATCTAGATAAGAGCTATAACTTGGGAAAGGGGGAGATGTATTTATACACAGTGTATTATTTATGCCCATTATTTCTAATTGCCTAACTAGTTCTCTTTCCTCTCACGTATATGTTAGTACCCACCAACCAAAGAAAGATGTCTACAGCTAAATATCTGCCAATTATTATGGACTTTTGCTTAATATTCTATTGTTCCACTGACAGCACAGTTTTTAATATATCATTTTATACTATCCTGTACATCATCATTTTCCTGCCTCCCTTAGGGCTCTGGCTGTAATAGTTCTTATTTATTTCCACAAGCTAACATATATGCAAAAGATCTTGTAGTCATGATGTCGCCCCCACCATCCTCACCTCTTCCCATCTTTGTTTTTGTAATCCTTTTTTGTCTGTTTTTAAAGTTACAGTATAAAGGAATGTGAACACAGCATGTGTGTAGACACAAACCAGAGTCAAACACACAGCTTCTCTCCTCTTCAGCAGCGTTACACTGCAGCCTTTTATTGTGCCCTGTAGGTTAGGGGTTTTAGCTAATAAACTTGAAAACAGAACATAAGGGAAATAAAGGAAAACTCTCTTGCTATACCAATGGGTGAAGCAGGACTTTAACAGCCTGTGTAGTAACAGATCACCTTACAGAATCTGCTCAGCACCTCCTAAGAGAACGAATGGAGCATTGACTCCAGGCTGGCAGCACTGCAGTCTGGTTAGTTGCATCAAATGCTATTTCTTGAGTTCTTATTTTGCCAAATGCTTTTTTTGAGGAGGATCTGCAGCAGTAAAAGCTGGAGGTGCTTGCAACTGCATCACTATGTCTGAAACAGAACAGACATCTTTAGGATCCTAGTTTTCAAACTTTCAGCAGTGTGTTTCTATAAATATATTTTGGCTGTGTTTTTTTTAAAGTGGGCTCTTTGGATCCAATTTCCTGACGTTCCCTGGTTGACAGGTAGAAAAATACACTTTTTTTTTTTCTTCAGATTTTAATAACAATGAAAATGTGTACAAGCTTCATGGTCAAGACAGGACAGCGGGTACAAAAAGTAGTTATCTTAAGGCAAAATTTACTGTCAGGGAAAATGGAACATTCCTTCTGAACTCACGAACTGGTAGTGCATGTGCAGGTTGGTTGTAGATGGTTGCTACAATAAGGCTTCTTTCATACAGGTGTGTTTATGCCCCAGGCTTGCTGGCCACAGTCCATTCCATTTACAGAAGCTGAATTAAACAATAACTACCGCATTGCAAAAAGAAGAAGGAAAAAAAAAGGTGAGCGTCAAAGGAGATGCCTGAGAGCTTTGTTAGGGCCAAGAAAAACCCTGTTGCAGTTGTCAGAGCTTGTTGATGTTGCAGAGAATGGCACTTTTTTTTTTTCTGCTGGATTTTGTGGTTCTGCCTTAGGAAAGAAAGTAAAATAGAACGGAAGAACAAAGTCCTACTCTATAAATCAGCAGCTGCTCCTTGCCAGATCAAAGGAGTGACATTTTTGCTCCTGGACTACTTGTCCACTTTAGGTGCTTGACAGACAGCTAACAGCTGGCCTGTTACATAGTATAGGAGAGTTGGGCTACATCTTCTTCAGAGTAGATGACAAGCTAATCAGAGATACCCATAGCACAGGACATGTGACTGCACCTTGATCTCTTCAAACATACCCACTACATAATTGCTAAACACCTTTATGCATTTTTGGCAAGTTGCTACTTAGGTAGTTTCCACTGAAAATAAAAAGGAGAATAAGTGCCTTAATCTTATTTGATCAGGGAAGTTAAACAGATGTTAAATTTGTTGACAACTCTCCTTTTCGGTTACTTTAGAATTGATAAAAAAATTAATATGTTAAATATTGATAAGTTTAAAATAGGTGTAAAATACTTGAATGTGATATATTAAAAAACTACACTTTGTCTGAGTTTTTTTTAAAGTTATCTAAACACAGGACCCTCAACTCCTGATTGCATTTTCAAGACTCTTGGACCCTAATTAGTTTTGAAAATCTTTTCCTAGTAGTTTAGATGACAAATTAGCACATCTTTAAATGGATGAGGTACTTAAGATTTTAGAGGAAATTTGTCGTCTACCTTTAACACGAATTTCTAAGTGCTAGCAAATCAAAGTGCATGCCAAATTAGCTAAAATTGTATTTAGCATCTCCACAAGACCTATGTATACAAACTTGGAATTTTAATGTCAGTAGTAAAAATTTCAAAGTGATTCAGTTTCTAGTTGATTCCCATCTGCAATAAATCAAGTACAGGACGAGGTTAAATACTATGGCTTGTGTCTATTGACTTTACATTTTATCTGTAAAATATGAATAGCTAAGGAAGTACGTCTGTTTGTCTCCTCCCTTCCTTTCAAGTATCTTTAGAAGATCATTTTTACGGTGCGTGGTAAAAAACCAAATATGAACAGCCTGATGGCACTGTCAAAGGAGGAACAGCCTCCTCCGGCGTGTGTTCTGTGGTTTCAGGTGGCATGCACCAAAAGGCGCTTGTTTCGCACCAGGAACCAAGGGGGAATGAGGGATGATACTTTTCCCCCTAGGCTGAGTTTTGCTGGGAGCTCGTGAGGAAGGAGCACTGTGCCCAAGCGGAGCAGTGCCGTGTGTGGAGCGGCACTGCCCGGGCACACCGCCCCGCGCTGGGGCCCGCAGCGAGCACGGGCGGCCCGGGCCATGGCGCGGCCCGNNNNGGCCCGGCCCCGCGGGGCAGCGGCACCCCCGGCCTGGCAGCGGCGCTCTGGCCCCACCTCATGGCACCCTGCTGCACAGCGGGAGGCCTCCCCTGGGGCCACCCAGGCTGGACCTCGAGGCCAGCCCGGGTCTGCGGCCGGGAGGGACAGCTCTTCCCTGCCCGGCGCTGCTGCCTTGGCGCGGGGCCGTGAGGGCCGCGGGGCAGGAGCGGCGGTGCTGCGGGGTGCCGGGTTTCTGGGGAGCCCCAGCTGCGGCTGGGCCTTCCCTCCCTGCCGGAGAAGGCCCAGCGCACAAAGCCCTGCCCCGGGGCGAAGGCAGGGCGGCTCCCCCGCTTTGTGCTGCAGTGCAGGTGCTCCCCGGGACAGCCACCAGGCCCTTCCTCGGCACAGCCAAAGCGTTTCCCCGCGCATCCAAGCAGTAATCTCCTAATCGAGAGTTACGCGTTTAAAGAGGCGGATTTTCTTCTGAGGTGAATAGATGCCCGTCTTGCCAATTCTCATGATTTTATCACAAGGCTCAAGTTAGTTCATGTTAACTCGAGGTCCCAGTTCCAGGAGACAATGGTTATGTGAGAATCTTTTCAAGTAAGTTTCTAGATTTTGTGGCTGAGAAGAGCATTTTAAAAATGTGGCGCAATGACTGAAAAACTCGCAAAGTAAACACTGGGAAGAGCGCTATTTAAATTTCTGATTTTTTTAGGACAGTCTCACAGTTACAGGATGAGCAAAATCATGATTTCCAACAACTGGCAGCTCCAAATGGCACGACGTATTTTTAGGAGGTCCAACATAAATACAGAAGATGCGGCAGAAGTCTTTGGGATGGTTAACACCTACCTCAGGCTGCCTCAGGCACCCAGCTAAGTTGTTCTCTGTCATCTTCTGGAGCCTTCACCAAACGTGGATGGTGACTTAGGTCCTTTGAATTGCACCTTTGACAGATGCGAGATGTCTGAATAAGCTTTAGAAAGTCGGTGTAAAAAGCCTTTAACCCCCCTTCTCTAAAAAGGCCATACAAAACTAGGTGAAGCTTTGCCAGGGAATAAACTTGCCTGTCCCTCTCACTTCCTCTCAAAAGCAATCATGTAACTGACTCCATTTCTCAATATTCATGACTTAGGGAAGCCTTATTCAGATGTCTCATTTCCAGGTGACTAACTCAGCTTTTTTTAATTTCCTATAAGGAATGCTGCAAATATGAGTTGGTAACCAGGTGTGGCATAGATTCAGTGAAGCATAAACAAGGGCTTTTTCAACTATTTTTGTACATACAGATACTGAAGGATGCCTAAACCCAATTCTGTCAGTTTAGAATACATAGTGGAGGGAGAAATTAAATAAACGAAGATAAATAAATTTTACTTGCTCAGATAAAATTTTAGGTGATAGACAAAGACTGCTGTAAATTTAGGGAGGTGGATATTGATAAAAGTGTTTCTGCAAATTAGTCTTTTCTAATGCATTCTTTCAGACTGCTCTGAGCAGCTCATGACTTTTAAAATTATTTTTTCTGCTTGGGAAAGAAATAATTTTCTAGGTTACTTAGGAAAACATTTTTGTGACTCTTTCATTGGTTATTTTCCCTTTAAAATTAGGGCATTCTTGGGAAACAAGGGATCAGTGTAGCATATGCACTTGAGCTAAACACTGACATGTTCATAGTCCAAATACTGAAATATCATTTAGGCAAGGATTTATTTCCCCTTCCAAGGTGAAAACATTTGGATTATTTTTTAGAATGCATTCTTAGACTCTTACTCAGCAAAAACATTGAAGCAGGTGCTTAGACCCCATTTATTCTTCAAGCTTTGCTCCCATTTATGTAGTTTAATAAGAGTTGAGCTTCTTGTCTACATTTGGCAGGTTTTTGAAAAAACAGTCTTGCAAGGCTGTTCCCCCAGGCACCTAAAAATTTTAAAAATTATCCTTTTTTATTCAGGTGACAGAAAGCAAACTATTCTAACCCCAAATTAGTGTTGCTGTTGTTGCTACTTGTATTTTTATTATTTCTATGACTAAGTCTGCAACAATGTTCTTTCAGTGCTTCTGTCCTTTTCAAGTCTAAGAGCAGAAGTGTCGTGGGCTACAACTGAGTCAGAACTTTCCTTGTCATTAATCCTTTTAAAGAACTGATTGTGAATTCATCTCACAAATTTGTTTATTTCTCTGGTTTTCACATAAAGAATTGAGAACCAATTTATGCGGTGGCTGGATGGTTAAATAAATTCAATATTTTAGCACCTCGTTTTCTGGGATGGATCTTTTAAGTGGAAATCCAGATTGAAGACTGACACTGAAGTTTTGTGTTGTACGTGGTGGCTCCAGGTTGTTCCTCAGTTTCTCATGGGGAGCAGCCGACGCTGCTGGGGCGGGATTGGTTCAGTTTGGCACCAGTTCATCTCACAGAAGATGTTAGACATACAGACAAGTGACGGGAGTTAAATAGCACTCTCTGCTTGAGTTCAGATTAGGCCCCAAGTTGAGAATGAGTTGTAGTTTCCTGAGCATCCATGCACTTCATCCTCCTGGAACAAGACCTGTTGTGACCCTACATACTTAAAGTGAATTTTCCATGATAACCATAAAGTAAAGCTGGAGATGTTTCTAATTCTGATTGCCAATCAGTGCAGTCACTAACAGTTCATTTCAAGAACTAATCTTAAGTAGATTCAGTTTTGGTGTGGTCACGGTGTTTCAAAATATATGTACAATATGTATAAAAAAGACAATGGAAACAACAACAAAATTATTTTTGAGTGTGCCAGATTTGAAGAAGCAGATTAAGAGATCACAAATTGCTATTTATTCTCTTTGCACTTTGCAGAAATATGTCCCTATGACTTTATTGGAACATTATTTTATTATAAGAATAAAATGTGTTATGCAAATTTGAATTTAACATAATTTGATATGACTTGAGATAAAATACGATAAATATATAAAGAAGATTAATTACAGGGCTCCCTATAAAGTACAGAATGCATATTTATTTTGGACAAAGAAAACCAAGCCTCTACTTGAAGAGATGTGATTAAATGCATATATTTAGATTATATTGTCATGCTAATTATCAATGGTAGGAACCAATTAGGACTAGTGCTACCAAATCACCAGACTACATTGCATATTCACTAGTGTACCTTTACTGCTCTACTGGGTTTTGCTGTAAGCAAATAAAAGTGAAATTACTTCCTTTAAAAGTCCATACTGTTATACATTTTGAGACAGATCTTGTTCATTTGTGCTTTCATAGACTGTCCCACAGAAGTTACCAGAACGACTCGTGTGAGAGACTCTGGTTATAGGAAATAGATGTGGCTGCTTTAGCTAGCAATTAAAGAAAAAATACAAGATGCAAAAACCCCTTTGATTCAAATGGCTATTGTTTGAATAAGCAAGGTTGGTAATCTGTCATGTGCAAAATGCTGGGAGTGAGTTTTTTATTGAGCCTGCTATGTCAATGACATGTATTTCTCAGCATTACACACCTCATTTATCATTCTGGAATGAGGACCAAGTACCATATGAATGTAGAGTTTGTGAAGGTATTGCCTCACAGCCCTGCAGGCTGATGACCCCTCTTTATCTACACAGCAGGTAAGGCACAAACAGTGGCAATGTGAGCTCTCTTTGCAGTCCCCTGCCAGTGTGCCTGACTGTTAAACTGGGGGAACAAAGGAAAGATAGCATATGGATAGCAGATTGTAGGAGCGCTGAAAGAGGACTGAGGAAATCTATGTTGGGTGTGTGGCTCTGCCAAAGATCTCTTGTATGACTTTGGCCTTGTCACTTAATCTCCTTCTGTCTCTGTTCCCCTCTGCAAACAGGGAGAAAGCATCTCTCCTCTCCCCCAGGCTTTGCCTGGAAATCTGTTCAGACTCTGAGTTCTCTTGGACAGTGTGCTTGTGAAGCATGGGGTGGAGTAAGACTGAGCTTCATTGGGTCCTCTAACTGCTGCTATCATCCAAATAATAGGAATAACTATTAACATCGGAGTAACAAAGAAGTCCATGTCTTTTTGATAGATTTTACTCATCTTTTCAGGCCATTCAATCTTTGGCCTCTGGGTGAAGGGTATGAACAAGGTAAGCAATTAGTGTCAGGAGCAGAGCTGTGAATTCTTCTTTTATAGGGTACCAAATAATGCTGAAAACAGTGGCATTGGTGTTATCTTTTTTCACCTGTCTCTTAATGCCTTTTGAAGACATTTGTGCCTAAATAACATCAGAGTGTTTCTGCAACACAAACTGAAGTGCTGTGCAAAAGGCTGTATTTTGCTTTACTTTGGCCCTGGATATGGCTCTCCGAGGAATTCAAAAACAGCCCTCAAAAAATGTGAAGGCTAGGGCAGGGACGCTGTTTTCTACATCTCTATTATGCACTGTGCATATTTATGGGGCACTATAAGGAATAAATAATAATGCACAAACACTGCATTCTGTGCCCTTGTCTACCAATTGTGCTGATGCATTACATGATGTAGCTACTGCTAGTGAAACTAGGATTCTATTTTTAGCTTCACCTGAAATGTATGTCTGTTTTGCACCTGCAATCTTGCAAATATAAATAATTTCGTATGTAATTTTTCAGACATACCCACTGGTGGGTATAACTGATGCTGTTTATGAACAAGATTTTTCAGAGGAACCATAGAAATGGAATTTCAAAATTACCTGGATGCATAAAACCTGTTCTCCTATATATTTCCAAGTATGCATCAGTGTATCTTCTCTCTAGATGAAGTGTTGCTGGTCTAGAGGACATTGCTTGCACCTGCTGTTATGCAGATGTGCAAAAGAAAAATGGAGAAACAATGAAATCAGAAATCAAACCCAAGAGCTATTTTTCACAAGTTTTAACTGGACAAATTGTATCACTTTTATTGTTTGGGGGTTTTTTTTGGGGAGGAGGTAGGAAAACAAATATGGAGGACTCACTTTCAGGACTTGAACTCCCATTCCCAAAACAACTAGTGAATTGCCTCTAGGTAAAGTTTGCAGTGAAAGACTGCCTTTATTCACATCAGCAGGATAAAATAAGGCCACTCCTCTGGGAGGGAATGGCTGGGCAAGATGGGGTTTTCAACACCTGTCCCAAAGGCTTAGTCTGTGGAGACTGTCGAATATGTAAGGCTGGAGCACAGTTTCCCAGTCTCCCTGCTCAGAGGTAAAGCAGGTGTCACCTGAAACCCTTAAGGATGTAGAATTTTCTTAATGTTCTGCCTTGTTGTTCGAGCCCATTGAAAGAACACTTCAGAGGGCACCCATTTCTTGCTAATGTAAACTTTCTGAGGAGTATCCAAAGATATGACCTCTGGGTGAACCTTTAACCTTCCCCTTAATTATTTGTTTGAAGACAGTGTGGAGTTCTCCTGCTGAGAGCCAAGGCCCATAATGCTTCGCAGCCCTGTGAGCAGGGGTGTGTGTGCAGGGAAGTGGAGAGGGACATAAATAAGGGGACCACCAGATGTAAATAATAAAAGTGGTTGGGGTTTAAATAAAAAAAACGAAAGAGCAATTTGGTTTTCCTGAAGAGTGGCCTGATTGAAGAAAAGGGGTTAGTAAGATGGAAAGTGTGTGCGTGTATGGGGGGGTGTTTCTGTGATTTTTTACAGGCCTAAATAAGTGTTCATTCCATTCTTTAAAACCTTGCCATCTGTATACACCATTTGAAGCTCATAGGAGAAGAGAAAACAGTCTTATCAGGCTTTCCTGTTAATCTCTATTGGCTTTAACTTTAGCTGATAAAAGGCGTGCTGGATGGAGGAGGTTCAGGTCGGGCTCCATTTGGTCAGTGCAGCAACATTACTGGAAAGTAACTCAGCAAATAAGTCCTATCGGGGACCTTTGTCTCTGAGGATGGAAACACACTTCAAAATCACAGCACTGGTGTAGGAGATGCCTTCACTGTGCCACAGTCAGAAAGGAATAAACAAATATATTGACTGCGTCTGAGTTTTTGTTTTAATACCTGAAGTCATGACTAATTCTGAGGCAGGATGACATTTCTGACAACTGAATGATACTTTTCCTAAAAAATTAAGAATGCCTTTTGGATGTAAACAGAAAGATGCAAAAGAGCCCTTTAGTATTACTTGTAGCATTTATGCATCTGTCTAATGAAATTTCCACGACTGTGATTACAGAAGATGCAATCGAAGGTGTGCCACCATCCTTTATTATCTGCGAAGGAATTTAACCAGAGGGTGGGAGAGAGTGAGGGAAGCATGACAAAAGGCCTTGCGGGGTTGATGCTATATAAAGGCTAGCAATTTACTAAATGAGCAGATGAACTTAGTTTTCAGTTAACTGACTGAAAGACTTTGCTAGGCGTTGGATCGGGCCCAATGGCAATTATTGGAGGCTGTTTTGGATGATGGGCATGTTAGTATTTCTGAAGAGGATTAAACGCTAGTATTCGACTTCATTAGCACTCCTTAAGGATCACCAGGCGAAAGCCTGCGCTGTGAAATAGCACACAAAACCTGCGCGAAGGCTCCAAAGTGTTCTCAAACACAAAGAGAAGGGACAAAAACAAGTGTGGCTCCCAAGTGATAGAAAATTGCCCTGTTTTCAAAGATATTTTGTGAATAGGCAAGTTTTAAAATTATTTTAGAGAAATTAATTTAGCTTAGCTTGTGCTGATGTGGATTGCTGTGCATTAAGCTAATAAGAAATATGCAAGCACTTATTTTTGGATTACTAGCAAAATTAAATCCAGGCTCCGCAGCCAACTAACTGCCTTTACCAGTGCTCAAAAGCCTCAGCAACCACCCCAGTTTGAGATTAAAAAAAAAGGTTATTTTGGGCCTAATATTTACCACATGTACCTGTGACTAGGGGTTTCTAACAAGTTGAAAGGTGCCTGAGTTGAGGGTAGGCGGGCGGTCGCCTTGCACGGGGTGTCCCTGCTTGGACACAGAGGTGGACCCCAGCTGGCACTGACCTCCAAACGACCCTCGCCTTTACAGGCTCCAACTGCAGGAGTTGTAGAAGAGCAGAAGTCTTTCTAGGCCGGCACTTATTACTGCTGCGCTGGTGATAAAACTTCAGACAGCCTAATTGATGGCTTTGCTGACCTAACGATACCTTGTGAAAGCACGGAGCGGCAAAGCCTGGTCCTCATTTATGGACAGCTGCAAGGAGAGCTGGATCCCTAAGCTGGAAAGGGGAAAAGAAAGTCTCCCAGCCTGTGAACTTTAACCAAGATCTGAGCCACTTAGATGAAGTTAAAGAAACAATTGTCTTTTAACACAAGTTTTCGGTCGCATTTACTTGTTCAAAGCCTTCTGGCAAATCCAGCTTTAAGCTGGCTAGTAAGATAAGCATGTTACCGGTTACAATTTCTGAGCACTTAGAGGAAAATCCTTTAAAGTGAAATTATACTCTTTTAAAAAAGCAACGTGAAGCAAAACACATTTCCACAGCACGCTAAAATCCTGTCAGTTTTAAAGCAGAGGTGTTCTCAAAACAGAGAAGCAAGCTGATGAAAGGACTTCTATTCTTTGTATTCTGTTGCAGGTTTATTAATGCCAGAAGAAGAATAGTACAGCCTATGATTGACCAGTCAAATCGAGCAGGCAAGTTCCAAGTAGTATCTGTATTCAAGTCCCACAGGCGCAAATCCTCATCAAGTTATTCTTCAGGAGTCCCATCACCTGGTAAATAAATGCTCCAACCAGGCATTCTGGGAGATTATTTTTTTTTCTTATGTCCCCAGAATTCCGCTGTAGGAAGCAACTTCGCTAATTGGTGCTAATTGGAGATTTCCCACCCTGACTCTACTGAAACTGCTTTTTATTTTCTCTCTGAATTGGTAATTGGGTACAAGTAGTAGTGCCACAAGCA
>VZTZ01047248.1:20726-28226 GCA_013400955.1 Drymodes brunneopygia | reverse complement strand
ATGTTAAATTCTGTAGACCCCAGTGTTGGTGGACAGGTTATGGACATTCATGCCCAATAGAATAAGGGAACTCAAGGGAAAAACAAAACAAAAACAAACAGAAACTATTTTAAGACTTTTGAACTTTGACCAGATGTTGACATTTAATACGAAATTCCAGACAGCTGTGATTATTTTTTACTTTTTGTCATTTTTCATCAACAACAGAGGACCAATGAAACAAGAACACAAATGTGAAGTCATGGGCTCACTGAAATGAATATGTCCATGTACAGATCCTCTGGAAAAAAAAAAGACTCCAAGAGTTATAACTACTGTAGTATAAACATAGGAACTAAGTTAACTTGTACATTTCTGTTGATCACTCCGTTATGTTGCCTCAAATAGTTTTAGAAGAAAAAAAATCCTTGTTTTCCACACTATGTGTGTTGTTCCCAAAAGAATGACTGTTTTGGTTCAGCAGTGAAGTCACTATTCATGAAAGACCTGTTTTGGCCAGTGAGAAAAGAACTGCCCTGGAGATGAAGATGAAAAGTCTTGCTGGGTCTCTCATCACTCAGAAGACTGTTCCAAGAAGGCCTTGCCATTCCCTCATTTTGTTCCTTCATAAAATGTGTCCTTTAGTTTCAAACAGATCTTTATAGTTCGTGCTTCATTAAGTCTCTCCCCATTCCTCCCAATCTATTTTTTTTTTTTTGGACTCTTCTTCAAAGAGCTTGCAGGTGAAGATTTAAAAGACAGAACAGACAGAGCAGAAGCTTCTTCCAGTAGTTCTGAGCCTTGGCTTTGGACAAAACAAAATTAAAAGTTGGGCAGCTTTCCTCAATGAAAGAAGTTACTAACGGTCTTTGCACCAAACCTAGGACTTTATCATGAACTCAAAGCTTGGGAAAAAAAAAGCAAGAGAATACTGTAACAAACTTCGTACAGAGTTCGGTCTATTAATTGTTTCATGTTAGATATTCTATGTGTTTACCTCAATTGAAAAAAAAAAGAATGTTTTTGCTAGTATCAGATCTGCTGTGGAATTGGTATTGTATGTCCATGAATTCTTCCTTTCTCAGCACGTGTTCCTCACTAGAAGAAAATGCTGTTACCTTTAAGCTTTGTCAAAATTTACATTAAAATACTTGTATGAGGACTGTGACGTTATGTTTTAAAAAGAAAAAAAAGGTGTTAAGTCACAAAATGCGGTAATAAATATTTCATTTTTGATTTTTTGCTAGGCTTTTGTGTTTTTAATTATGTTTAGGAGTGTCTGAGGTTATCATGAGAGGTGTCTCAAACATATTTCATAGCAGCATTGAGAAGAAAGGCTGGAAAAATCAGAAACAAGCTTCGCATCGCATTAATAGATTAATTGAAGGATCATCTGAGGTTATATATTTCTGCTGATTACTGATATTAGATTTTTGCCAGATTAAACAAAATTTGAAATATTGTCTGAGCAGCTTGCACTTCAGAGAGATGTGTCTAATATTTGTAGTACCTGCTAATAACGTAGAAGCTGAGCTTGAGTTGTGAAGGCCCAGACATGAGATGATTAATGCCATGTGTGTACCTATATGTGTGTGTACATCCATAACCACAGCGGATCTCAGCTCCAGGTATTTAGCTCAGAGGTGAAGAATGGCTTTATTGCAGGAGTAAGTTTGGAAGTTTTAGGAGGAGAAAAGAAGCTTTGACTCCAATGGGAATTTTTCCTGTGTGAGGATGGCATAAGCTAGTTTTTGAGATGGTTTTACTCCTTTTGTTGTCTTCAGCTGTTTTCAGAAAAAAAAAAACAAACCGAAGCAACAAACCATCAGCTAATAACAGAAAATGTTGATTTGACATTTTGTATACAAATAGCCAGAGTAGAATCATGGTTAAAGGTTTGTTTTTTCTTAAACAAAAGCTTCTGGCATTTTGAAGCAACTAAAGGGGAGTTTGAACTAGGAAGAGCAATGAGCAATGGTAGAAAAAGCAGTCTCTCACCTTCCTCAGTGACACTGCTAAGTCAGCAAGAGCAGGATGGGACCCAAAGAGCAGGAGAAAAACCTGCCTTTATTCCTGGGAGGAGGGGAGTGGGAAAGGACTTGTAATTAACTCAACTTTCCAGGAAACAAAAATTTCTAACTTCAACATCTGTAAATTTGTAACCCTTCTCATTGTTCCAACTGGCTAAGGTGTTATTAAAAACTTTGAGTGGCAACTTTTACCCTTGGAATGTGGAAAGAGGCTCAGCCTCATAGTTAATGTTTAATTTCTGAGCTGAGTAAATGGACCCACGCTGCTGGTGACAGAAGGAAGGATGCCAGTAGAATGGGTGTGAGGATTTATTTAGCAATCGGGTCCTGCTTTGTGGGCGTCTCTTATAAGGCTTTCGTATGAAATTTAGATTATAATTCCCTGCTCGGCTTTGATGCTCTGTGTCCTGGTTAAAATCACATCGACCCTTCAGTCGCATAAGAAGACCACAGCCTGGGTGCTCATTTCCAAATGGTCTGATTTTTGTGGATGCAGAATTTAAGAAGGCAAGATTATTTGTGTTAGCACTTTAAAGGGGAGGCTTTTATTTTTATTTTTTTTAAACCAGTACTTTATTTCCTTGCAGATCTTTTCTCTAGAATTTGAGGAGAAATGTCAGAAATCACGTTGGTAGAAGGACAGCGAAGAATGTAGCCATAGTAGATTATTTGTTTTTGTAATGAACTAAATATGTGCATTGCTGTGTTGTCTTTTATTTTTTTTTCTCACCCTTTTGGGCTGTGCTTTCCGTGAGATGTCTTGCTGAAATCCAAGGTACAATATCGTGCAGAGATTTCTCCGTCTGAGATTTTCTGTTTAGCATGGAAGGTTCCGATTTTGGTATTTTAAAGAACTGCTCAGCTGTCAAAAGCAAACAAAACGGGAATAATGTTTTGACAGCGGTATAGTGTTAAAGAAAATACTCGAGTCTGAATAAAAATTGCTTATGCTGTGGGAAACGAAGGGTAACAGAAGAAACACCTTTTGTTTACATACACACATGTTTATAATCCAAAATTTCCATTTCGCCGAGCGGGTCTGCGTTGGGAGTTGTAGTCACCATAAATGAGGGATTTTTCTTCCAGATTTTGCTGCCTTTAAGGCGAAGAGAGGAGGGGAGCGCACCTCCGGCAGCGCTGCCGCCCGAGCCCTGCCCGTTGCGGCGAGCGGGCACCGCAGGGCCGAAGAGGAGATACCGGGGGGAGCCGGGCGCTCCCCACCTTTCACTCATAGCCGGAGAGAGAGCGAGGGAGAGAAAATTGCCCCAGACCAGGTTTGCGAGGGCCGGGGAGTGGGCCGGGAGGGGCCTGTGCCGGGCCGGGCAGGGGAAGGGGTGCGGCGGGGCACGGGCTGGACCCGCTCTCCCTTGTAGGTTTTGCTCATCGCTCCAGCGGCTCTCCAGGCTTCCCGAAGGGCGTGAGGGTCTGCCGGCGGCGCCTTTGCGGGGGTCGATGCGGAGCCACTAGCCCCACTATAAGCCTGATGCGTGTGCTAGGAAAAAAACCCCAGGAGCTCGGAAAACGCCCGAATCTTTTCCCCAGGCACGACCGCGTCCCCGCGCTGCGCGGAGCGGCAGGAGAGGGCTCCGCTGCGCGGAGGGACGGCTGCGCCCCACATGTCTCCACTACCATATCCCTGGGCTCAGCCGAGAGGAAACGGGGCCGGCCTTTTAACTCTCCTGACAGCACTTGGGGAAAAATCAAGCCCGCTGGCGCTGCGCGGGAGAGAGCCAGCTCCAGGCTGGGCAGCGCAGCCGCTGCGGGCTGATCAGGGCCGGATGGGATGAGGGGCGGTGGGGGCAAGGTTTGCAGGCAGATTTTAATATTAATAGTTTTGGTGGCGAGAAAGAGACAGACAGAAGGGAGGTTGCTCCTCTGGGCAGAGTCTCTGCGACAGTGATGATGGATGACCCCGTACGGCTAAACAACTCCTCCCCTTCATCCCCACACGGTGTCAAAGCTACTTTGCTTGCAGCTTTAGGAATAAAAAAAAATAACCACCTTCATCCCATTCCTTGCATCGATTTATGGATCGTTATGAATCAGTTACTGCTCTCAATATTTTAGAATTTGCTTACAAAATAGGAGGGTCTGCGGCTGGAGAAAAAAAAAATCTTTGCCTTCGTAAGAAATACAGAATCTTCTTGTATAGGCCTGTGACTTAAAAATCGCTGCTAATAATCACTGTTTAACCATTTTCCATGAGCTGTGTCGCCCTGATTTTTTAGAGTGCTGTGTTTATAGTTGGTAGCAAAGGTTCTCATGGATTTTGTGTAAACAATCCATGTTTCTATAACCGACCAAAGACTGTTTTGTACTTTGGATGTTGTTTTTCATTCTTCTTTCTAGAGTGAAGAATGTGATAAACTGTGTTTCTCACCTATGGAATTTGAGAGGTGACGGCCTCTTTGTCCAATCCATAACTGTCTATAAAAAGGTATAAATATAAAAATAAAGAAAAGCTAAGTCTCTTTTGCTCTCTGCCGGGCCTTGGTCCGGCTGACCTCCTGAGTTGCCTATTTGTCTCGTGTCCGACAGAGCAACAGAGCTGCATTACTGGGGACGGGGTGAATATCTTTGGTGTGCATCTCCAAGAGCGCCATTAAAACTAGGGGGCTCCGCAATGCGCGTAGGATACGTATGGTGCACGCAACCTCATTGCTTAACTACTCCAGGGAAAGAGAGAAAGAAAGAAAGAAAGAAAGAAAGAAAGAAAGAAAGAAAGAAAGAAAGAAAGAAAGAAAGAAAGAAAGAAAGAAAGAAAGAAAGAAAGAAAGAAAGAAAGAGAAAAAAATTTAAAGAGCCCAGAAGCAAACTCCGTAAAACACCCCTCCCCCCAAATACTGGATAGGGTGCCGTGAGAGGGCGCGGGGCCGGGACCGGGCTGCCCACGGGGCAGGACAGCGGAGCCCGGCTCGGGAGCTGCGTGCAATGGGAAGGAGGCTTCAGCAGGGACAGAAAGTGTGTGAAGTTGGATTTCTCTCGCTTTTTCTGTATTCTCCCATTTGCAGCAGTGTTTGAGGATCTCAAGGTGTTTCTATGGCTACCTTGTGTATGTGGGAGGGTCATATGTGGGGGTGCCCAAGAGAAAAGGCAGCTCTTAGGTGATCATTTATCAATGTCACCCACATAATGATTCTCTCTGCAGCCTTCTATTGATGAGGATAATTACATTAGCTCAGAGTGACTGATCAATGAAAAACCACCAAACAAAAACTTCTTTACTCTTCTATAATACCAAAAACCGATACAGAAATAAGATAGAAAGGGAGGGTGGGATTTCCCTTTCCTTCCCTTTAGCAATTATTTTTGTAACGAACAAGGGAAAGCAAGGAAGTTTTATCCGATTAGTTTCCTTTTAAGAGGCTACCATTTTGTGAAAATGTTCCCTTAAACCTCTTGGCATCACCCCGTGCCTAGTAAAAGCAAATCGTTACTTAAAATATTAACTGCTGCTTCTTTCCTAGACCCTAAATCCTTTGCTTTTACAGTTGTGTTTTGTGATCGGAGGGCGGGGGTTGGAGGGGTAGGGAAGAGCGGGACAGTTTGGAGCTGCGAAGAGGGAAAGGGAAGGCAAATAACTTTTCTTGCGCAATTTCAACTGTCTCTGTCAGGTTTTCTTTGGTTTTATCACTTCATAAAGTGGCTCTATTAAAGATGGAATGTGGCCTCCCTGAGATGCTGCTCTGTCGGTGAAAGCTTGCAATTAAATTACGGGTTCGTTCTTTCCAGAGTTAAAAATCAATGTTTTCTCAATTAAAGGGAATTTTAATGCTTTTATTGGGAGTTGTTAAGGACGCCGTAAATTTTACCGTAATGCCTCTAAGCTGCGAAGCCCTGCCAGTGGACAGGTTGATATTCATGTTGGTTTTGGCGGAAGAGGTTGTTGCTGGTTTTGTTTTCTCTCTAAAGAGCCTTCTTCGGAAAACTCAATCATTTTGAATAACTGCAAGACAAACTGGTGCAAAGGGGCGGGGGAACGCAGGCTCTTCCTGCTGCCCTCCCCTCTCCATTTCGTGCTGCCGTCAGCTCCTCTCGCTGAGGCGGGCAGCTCTGCCTCGCCGCTCTCTCACCGGGTGCCAGGGCGGGTTTCCAGCCGCTTGTGCTGGGAGCGGAGAAACGCTGCAGTTTGGGAGCACGTGTTCCTGCCCCTCTCTGGAGGCCGGGGGTGCTGAGCGCGGGGGGGCCGGGGCTCCCCTGGGGGACAGCGAGCTGCCCGCCCGGCCGGCCGGCCCGCACCCCGCGGGCAGAGCCAGCGCTGGGGAAGGAGCGTGTCCGGTCCTGTTCAAGAAAGACCTTACATTTCTGTAAGCAGCTGCTTACAGAGGTGACTACAAGTTAGCCCTGGGACGTAAATGAATGGAAGTCGGAATAGGGCTGGCAGAGACACTTTTTTCTTGCCCAAATATTGTTTCTTCACAGGCTACTGTCAAGTGAAATCCCCACCAGGATGCTGATCTTGAACACATTTACACGAGGTTAATTCCCCGAGCCGCAGGATAGATCGTTCCCGGGCCGTCAGATCAGAAATAGGCCCCTGTCGCCTGGTTTTGTCCGAAGCCTGTTTAAAATTCCCTAAATTACCTCCATGAAGGACCAGTGCAAACTCCTTTAGAACCAGTGCAAACTCCTTTGATTAAAGCGACTGTCAGATTCTTCGAGATTAGGAGAGAGAAAACGCAGAGTAGGATGTATTTATTATTTATACTATAGTCCACTGTGAACAGTTGGAAGGGGAGGATTAGAGAGCGCGTTTGAAAGAGAAGACAAGAGAAAGCGAGAGAGAGATGTAACCCTCTGTGGTTTGGACCAAGCTGCTTCATTTCTCCCCCCACCTGTCGAGCTCCCTGTGCCGCCACCCTGGCTGCGCTCCCCAAAGCGGGGCCGCCTGCTCGCCCTCCCGTTCGCCGCACTGGCCAGCAGCGTCCCGCACCACTTGGTGAAGGACCCGGCATCAGTAACCCGATCGCTCTGATTTTCACTCAAGTTTGTATTGTTCTGCTTGAGCCTGGTGCGTGGCACTAAACACAGCCGGTCCCCAGGGGGAAAAAAAAGGAGGGGGACGACGACGGATGCTTTCCACTCTCAGGCTTGTGTCTGTGTTTAGAAATACAGGGCAGGGGAGAAAAACAAAGCCATAACCGGGTTCTCACCAAGCAGATTTGCTTTAGGACCTCCTGTTAGTGGGGGGATGGGGCAGTGCAGCCCTTGTCTTTAGCTAAGNCCTTGTCTTTGGCTAAGGCGGAACTGAGGAGTTCGGGATTTTATGTTATTTTGTTTTATTTTATTTTATTTTACTTTAATATTATATATATTTTTTCCCCTGTGGCTGCGACTCTCCAATTCGGAAACATTTTCAAATCTATGAGCCTTGAATGGACAAATACTCGCTATTAATATGGGACATGGACGAGTGGCAAAAAACCTGAATGGAAACTGTGCGGTAGCTTTAGGAGAAACTAACGATGTGCTTCAGCTCTTGCCATTACAG
>VZTZ01047248.1:341-15912 GCA_013400955.1 Drymodes brunneopygia | reverse complement strand
GTCACCGGGGCGGGGGAGCCTTTCCCGGAGGGGGCGGCGGGCAGTTGCAGAGTCTCTGCACGCACAAAACGCCGCAACCCCCGGGCGACCTGTCAGCTCCGCCACTCCTCGGCCCCGGCTCCCCGCCTCGCCTCTCACCAGAGTCAACACAGAGCTGCGATCCANGAAGGCCAGTGACACCGCTCCTGCTGACGCTGGTCGGCAACTTCTGCGTGTGGTTTTGAAAACCTGAGGCTGCTTTTTATCCCCGGCGAGTTTGCGGTGTTTACCTGCAAGGCACCCAAAGGCTTCGGGCACTCGGCAGGCGAGCACTGCCCTGGCCGTGCGGCACCAGCGCAGCTGCAGGCTCGGGGTGACGCCCCAGACTCCCGCGGCCGCGGCCCAAACTTCGGCTCTGATGTGAGCGTGAATAAACACGAGAAACGCTGTGAAGTTCAGCGGGCAGAAGAAGCGCTGGGCTGGCTCTGCCATCAGCGCTGCACAAGGGGATGGCCGGCTGCCGCTTCCTGCCCGGCTGTCCCTGGCGCAGAGCGGGATCATCCCGGGAACCTCTCGCCCCGCTGGGCCGGCGGGGAGAGCTCTGACCCTCATCTCTCTNCACCGCTCTCTAGTGACCGTCAACTTGAGGAAGCCTCTAACGGGCCGGTTTTTAACCCTTTTTGAAACAGTCATCCTTTGCCTTTCCCTCCCTTGCCCCCCGCCTTCCCCTGCGGCCGGAGAGAGCGGCCTGGCCGGGGGATGCTCCGCTCCGGCCGGAGCCTGCGCTCGGTTCTTCCTTACAAGGGCGCCTACGGCCGAGCTGGGGGGAGGAGGAGGAGGAAGGGGAGGGGGGAGTCGGGGCAGCTCCGCTGCGGCCACCCGGCCTTTGGAGTCCCCCCAGCGTCGTAATTTTCATTTTAAACAGTCCAGCTCTGAGGAGATCCCTGCCTCTAACTAGTGACGCACTCTCATAAAGTAAAATCGTGAAATAACCGCAATTCTGTGCCCCATTTCAATCCCTCTGGCTCAGCCCTTATCGCTNAAATAAACCCGCGAAGATTCACTAGCGAGCGATGCATCATCGACCCGGAGGTTTATTAAGAGGCTCGTTACAGCCGCGGCTGCAGCCCCTGCTCCGTCGGAGCGGGGGAGGCCGGGGGGTGGTGCTGGGGGAAAGCTGCGGCAGTCCGGGTCGCCCCCGATGCTCCGTAGCAGCCCCCGGCAGGGACAGACACCCTCTGCTCAGCCCTGTCGCCACAGAGCCCGCGGGGAGGGGAAAGCGGCCCACCCGACGGCTGCTGCAGAGCACTGGTTCTTATTTCCCTCTATGTTTGAGGGAGGGAGAAGAGGGTCGGGAGACATTGTTGTCACTGGCGATTGTTAACCCAAATAATAATAATAAAGAAAAATCGTTACAGCTGGGTGCTGGCTGAATATGGCAATTACTATTATTGCCAATCACGATTAGAAATAATTATCCTGAAAGCGGGGAGGGTTCAGCTGCCAAGGTGTTTTGAATAATCGCTTCAAAATGAACAGCAAAATATTAGGTTCCCACACAGGGACGATAGCAAACTTTCAGTTGCAGCAGTATATGAAGGAGATCTTATCACGGGTGAGCTCGTTTACTTGTGAAGCTTCAATTTCCCACCTCGTACAGGTCCAGTGCCGCTCTGCTCCCCCACCACCCTGCACACTGGCCCTCCTAGGGAGCCCATCCTGCTCCCCTCCACCAAGTTCCCTGAACACACCCAGTGGCCAAACCCCTTCTCGAGGCAGTGGTGCTCGAGTCCCTCCATCTTCTATAAAAACGAGGCAGACTGCGAGGGATGACACGAGTCCAGGCTGAAACTCCTCTCGCTGTATTTATTTTGTGCAGCTCCATGTAGGCCCTCTCATTTCAGCTGTTTGAAACGATGTGTCACTAGGAAGAGGTCACAGGTGACTGGCAAGTTCAGCCTACTTAGCTCAATTATCCAAGTTTCATTTCCAAATTGTGTTCAATTTGATCTTCCTGCTTCCCTCCAAATTATCTCAGAGAGAAAAAAAATCAAATGAAAGCAGACAATTTAAGCCAAATCCTGTATACCATTATTTATATGCAAAACCATTTTTGTGATATATACTCTCCTTAATGACTATGGAATGCCAGATCTTTCCAAGCAAATTTACAAACCTAGCCATCAAATTATTTCAAAGGCAGGCCTATTAGGGACAAAAATAATTACGAACTTTCAGAAGCTTTGTAAAAACATAAGTTTCTGAATGTTGTCTCTTTAAATTTTTCTTAAGTTTGTTTTTAATTTAAGCCTGGAGGCACAGTAGAGAGATATGCAGAGTCTAATAAGGAGTTTGGAAAATAATGTGCTGTAATCCGGTGCTGAGCTATTTCTCCATAAAATATGGATAAGGAATCAATTCATAAGCACAAATATCTACTAGGATGGAGTTTTAGCAAACATTTCACATGAGCATTCTTATATGCATTATTAAGGAGATAACAAAAGTGCTTCAAATCAAGCCCTATACAGTCACATCTGGAAATGGTCTTTTCTGTCTAATTTTCATTTTTTTCTCTCAAAAAAATGTTAGAAGAAAAACTAGTCTGTCCCCTTATATATTAATTGTTACCATCAGCTTTTAATCAGCAACATATATAGTCAGATTTACAGAATCCATTCCATGTTGCCCCTTTAGAGAACAGTAAAAGGGAGATAGTATCTTTATTCATTTATGGAATCTGATGTTAAAACCAAACCCACACATAAACAGCATATACATTGCTCTATGCCTACAGACAGGCGTGTGGATGCATAGACACAACACACTTATACATGGAAACGAGTCATGACCATGTGTTGGAAAACATAATAAAAAGTATCTGTGCCTTTCACCACATCCTGAGTCAGACATCATCAGATAAGAAGCAACCTAGGGAGAACTAGCTTAAAATCAGACACAGCTAATTTCTGAAAGCATTGGATCCATAGCAAGATTTGCTGTATGATGCTTAAGCACAATTTTAAAGAAAGCTTTTCAGGCTTTTTAGTCAAATAAAGCATTACTATGAAGGAAAGAAGGGTAAATAAACTCCCCTTAGGTTGCAAAGAGTTCATAGAAGTTTGCTTATTTTTTTTCCTAATGTATAGGAGTATTTTTTTCTAATGTATTATTAATGGAACTACATTCAGAGGACACAGATAAAAGAAGTATCTAAGATCTACTACTACTATTTTTATTTTTTTAAAATAAATATTATATTTTTCCTTTGAAAGAAAAGCCAAGCAAAGTATTTTCCAAACAGAAGCAGCAAAAACTATTTAGAAGAAAAACCATAAGCAATTTTTTTTTTAAATACTCTGGAGTTTTCTGAACAACTCTGATGTACTCACATTCTTATCACAACTATTTTCTTTTTACTATTGTAAGTGGATATTCAAGCTAAATTGATGCTTTATGTATATCCTGTCTCAATTTGTAATACACTATTCTCTGTAAGGAGATAATTTGAAAAAAAACCACAAAAAAGAAGTGATACCACTGACAACAATTTACTTAAATTCACAAACCTTGAAATTGATGCATCTCCTATCAATCATAGTCAGAAGCCACAGTAAAACACATCCAACATTTGTATATCAAAACTGGGACTAAAAAAACCCTGTTTTGTTCAATTTAAATGTCCTTCAACATGTTGTCATTTTATACACTGATACTGCTGGGGATTTTTGCTATAGGTTGGCTTTCTTCTGTCAAACATGCAAGACAGTAACCTTGCAAAATTAAAGTGCATGCCATTATACTGCACAGATGTTTGTTCTCACTCAGTTACTGACAATGAAATACTTATTAAATAATAATAAGGTGATATTGACTTCTTTATTCTGTCGATATGAAGATCTGTTGATCTGTGAGGTTAATATTGATGAGGCAGAGTGAGGTAAACATTTCATCAGGAGGGCAAATAAATTCCAATACTGGCATAAAAAATAACCCCCCCAACTTTCTTCTGTTAAAGAAGCTAATTCTTTTTTGTATTGGTGCATGAGCACCAATTCCACCTATCAGCATGTGCAAGCTCCTGCTGAAGTAAATCCTTGATATTACTTTCAGGAAACATATTCCAAAAATGTCCATCACAGGTACTTAGAACTAAGCTCAAATGATGCCAAGCACTTAAGGTCTTCAGTCATACTGCATGTTCTGCTGCAAATGGCACATTTCCTTTAAGTATTACTGTAAGGCTCCACATGCACCCTCAATAAGGAGATTTCTGTTTGAGTCAGAGAAACAAGAGAAATGCTTTTTTTTTAATAGGATGAGCTCCCTGTCAAAATATTATTTTTATTTGTTGTTTCATCAAAATGTCACTAGAAGTTGCCTCTCTTTACCCTCTGCCACAGAACACAATATTGTACACATTTTGAACAATACAAAGAGCCATTTAACTTGATGGGTCTGGCAGAAGAAGCTACTTTCTTATTCATTATTATCTTTAGATTTTCCTTCATTCTCTTTAAGGGAAGCTTAGAGCTACTCTTTATAGAAGAATATTTCATCAGTCAGGTAGGTCTCATCCTTTGATAACATTATTTCAGCATGTTATTTTTAATGTATGGTACTTAAACATGTATAGAGAATCCATGTAACTTGCTTCTGGGCTTTTGGATAGAAACTGAAATGATGTGACCTAATATGTAAGAAAATAAGAGGCCATATGTTTTTCGATATTAGTGCCAAAAGAAGTGCTTGTCAATTTTCCCCTTTTGATTATTAATTAGGGCCTCAATCCTGCCCTTAGATTTGCAGAAGTAAAACACAGGTGTGAGGCAACTGTGCTTGTCTCTTTGCCAGAGAAGACAACTCTGCCTTGTCAACAGTGTGATATTGACAAGGGAAGAGCTCAGTCACGCAGAGCTTACCATGAGGCAGCAACATGAAATTCAAAACATTACTTCATCTGCTCTTACCAGAGACCACAGCCTGGTTTCTGGGGCAGAAGAGCCTCCTCTCTCTTGCCTGTCTGTAGTAGAACTGCTGTGCCTCAGCAAGGAAAGCTGGGCAAGGACTTGGCACCTTCTCTGCATTATGGTGACATCTCGTTGGTGGGACAGTGCAGGAAAAAACATGTTCTTACTATTTGTGCTACTTCTCTTCTGAAGGTGTGAGGCTGGCCATCTGCTGCTCCTTCCAGGGATCACTTAGGGGTCTAATACCTTTTATTTTGTTGTTTGTAAAATGTGATGACTTATGTCTGGGAAAGGTAACAAAACCATTTATTTTTTGACCTCATGCTTTCTTGTTCTTCCCAGTGTGTGCTCAGCAGAACACTGTTGCTGGGCTTTTTGCACCTCAGGCCATGGTGCTGTTTGAAGGCTCCTGTCTCTGCAAATTCCTTCATTCACCCAGATCTCTGTTAAAGGAAGTGGGATTTTGTGCACTTGTGTTTTGCCATGCTGTCTGCTTTTGTCTGTTTTTTAGATATTTTTATCCTTGCATGTCTTCAGGAACTTTCTCCTACAATTATCTGAAGTATTTCCCAATATCTGTGTAATGATAGTCAGATGGCAGAGCATCTGGGAGCAGTGCTTTGGTTCATGGGTACCTTGTTTTCTACCATGTGGTTGGATGGTCTTAAATTTTTTTTTTTCTAGTGCACATGTCAAGAAATTCTGGTAATAAAATCACCAGAATAAGAAACTTTTCAAGCTTTAATTCACACCGAGATTTTCTGAAAGTTTGCTAAAACTTTCAAAAAAACACTTAGGCAATTTGAAGGCACAGTTTTTAGTAACCTCAGGACTCTGGGTCAGAGTTCTACACGTACAATATAAGAACTAGACTAGGGTCTTGTGCTACAGAATATCTTTGTATGTGTTTATCTGAAACAACCTTGGTTTTGCAGACCTTGTGTATGCAAAAGGATCCAGCAAATAAGTTTAATGCTTTTAGTAATAACTGTATTTGAGAAATATTACTGTATAGCACTATTTCAGTGCATGCCTTTGCAAGGGCAAGGTATATTCTCTTTAAAATTCTCCTTAACGTTTCAAGCTCATTCTTCTCTGCAGTTTCAAGGCTGGAGATTCTGTACCTGCACTTCTTACATGGCAATAAGGATATTGAAGGAACAACTATTCTGCTAGTGAATTAAGCTGAATAAGAGAAGAAATCTGTAATGATTGGGGGCTCCCATCTCTGGTCATGTGCTTCACGGCACAGATTGCAAGAGAAGGAATAGGCAGCAAACTGTGTAAAATGAGCACAGGTAATTCCAACGCTGTGAAAAGACTCCTGCCTTGAGAGCACTAGCAATGAAAAGGTTACAAGAAAGGGGGTAATAAAAATATCAAAAGAAACCAAATAGAGATAGGTTTCTCTGCAAGTAGAGAAGCCGCTTTATAAGATGGTGGCCTTATATGCAAGTACATTTGTCTTCCAGACCCACTGCTGTTGATTACAATCCTGATGCCACTGGAGGGGTTACAGTTTTGTTGAGTTTCTGGATCTCAATTGCGCTGTCAAGGGGTCATTCTTTCTGGTAATAAGGTAGCAAGTGACCCCTGGGAGAGAAGGAAAACAACTGACTCTTGAAAGCAGAAACATACTGAAGTCTAGAGTAGATTTCTGGCAGTGGCCCAGGTCTTTTCTCATAGCATTTGTCATTGTAGAAATGAAAAAATTGTGGGAGCTCTACAGGCAGCCAAAAAAGGAAAACAGAGCACAACAAGAACAACAAACCAGCTAGATGTAATTTCTTTTGGAATTATATAGTAGAGCAGGTTGTTTTTTGTTTGTCACAATGCTGGTTCACTTCTTTAAGATGTGGATCCCATTAGATAGAAATCTGTTGCTTATTTTAAAGCAAATGATTATCAAATGATGACACTTCAAAACATTTTTTGCTTTAATTTGAAGTCATTTGAGTTTGAAACATATGCCTTTGCTAAATGCAGAATATTTTGTTGTCAAAACCAGAAAACTTCATTTTGTGTCCACTGCTTTTAACCACCGTTGATCCTGGATGTCACTGACAATATTAGTCTTGGCAATAGGTCTTTACAGAGGTTGCTTTATTTATTATTACTATTATTATTATTATTATTATTACCATTATTATTATTGCTATTGTTGTTATTGTTATTATTATTTTATTATTGTTACTGTTATTATTGAGTCAAACGATCTCAACATATAATTATACTTAACCAGAAAATGCAATATTGCATTTGATTGGCTTTATAAGTATTATTCCACTTTGTATAACTGGATAACTATACTTCTAAGAAATAATTTAAGCTGAGGTCTGCATGCAAAGGTTTCCCACATCTTTCTGAAAACTGGCTTCACTATTTCACAGACAATGTTACCACGTTGTTTTATTTTGTTGTAGTAGAAGCATACAAAAACTGTGCATGCATACATATAGTACATATACCCCACACAAAAACATGTCTGACACATATGATTTATATTATACTTGCAAGATTTAAATGTGGAGTTCAAATTTATTCCAAGCCCAGCATTGCAGCTGATATACATGGATTCACCCATCATTTAACTGAAGTACACAAGGTGGGACTGTAGAAGCTTCAGTCTTCCTCTGCTGTCACTGGAGAAAGGCAGGCACACCCAGAGACACCACTCTTAAGATATTTGCCTTTTCTTCACTGGCTGTAGAGCAAGTCTAGAGCAAAACTACTCCTAATTTTGAACAAATGACTGAAATTCCAAGGAATCATTGCTGACACACGCAAAGTGACATCTGCTATTGTCTGTATATTCTGGGCTGAATAAGATCTTCCAATTTAGCATCCAAAATACCTCATATAGATAATCATGTGAAGACTTACACAGAAAGAAAGTGAACAAAGCTTGGTATTGGTATTTTTTAATTTTAGTTGTCTAAAAATCAGACATCTAGTCTGTACTGGCAACCATTTACTCTGTAGTCCACTTATTTAACTCATTTGTTTTAGAATTGGATGAAATATGCTGAGGAGGAGGATACTGAGACAAATGTATGGTAGGTGAGATATGATGGTAAGGGTGCATTAATTACAGAACAAAATTAGATGCCTAAATTAGAAGAAGTGACCTTTGGATTAGGATTTTACGTACCTAGGGATACCTTTTAGAAGGCTAAAGCAAAGAAAAATGAAATGAAACTTTTGCTAAGGGATTTGTGTGACAACATGCAGAGAGGGAGGTATTTGCGGATCTAGATTAAAAAAAAATAGTTGTATTATTGCCTGGTAAAATCCTGCCAACCCCCTGCCTTGTCGCATTAGGGAAAATGGGAAGAACAAAGAACATCTTGAAGAAGCCCTAATCTCACACCACACAGAGAACCATGCAACAGACTGGGAGACAGAAAGGTGTTACTCGTAAAGCAGTATGAGAGAGGCTGGCTACAGAAATGACTTTTCCTCATGACCCTANTTGCCCACGGTCCCGACACCGATGGACTGATATTAAATAGGTGGTTTTGCCTTAACTTCTCTGTTTCTCCCTCCTCATGTTCCCCACCAGGAAATAGCAATAGGTTTGTATATATATTTTTCAGTATCCAGGAGAGTGTCAGATTTATCTTGTTTATCTCTTTCTCAGCACAGCTTGTGGAAAATAATTTTCATACAACTATGTTGTCTCATGTTTAATTCCATCACAAAAGCAAATTTAAAAGCTCTAGTGTGATTAAAATTACTAATCTACATTCATTCTAAAGAGCCTTCCTCTACTATTTTTTTAGTTAAGACTAATTGTGATGTCTGATGTTATAATTCTTGTAAGGATGAACTTCTGTCCCAAGCAGATTATTTTAACTGGAATTTGTACGTATTTATAATTACATTTATAATTTAGGATCCTAGAATCCACTGTTTGCTTAAAGAATAGGAATGTTACTTTCAGATCTTTTAATTTATAGCATCTGTTGTTGAAGGAGCTGCAAGTTTGTTCACTCATTAAGTAAAATTCTCAACAGGTAATATTAAAAACAGTAAGTTGCTGTCCAGAATAACAGTGACAGAAAACAAAAAACAAATGCTAATGTTAGCCATAAGATAAACTAACTGGTGACATGCTCTATTGTGAGCTGAAGCTCTGTCAGGTTGTCAAGAGGAATGAGTTCTCAGGCAAGGTATTTATAGCAACATAAGACTGGAAGGCATCACCAGGGTCACAGAATCATTGTAATAGAAGAGAATTTGTTAAATAACGTTCCTGCGTGATCCTATGAAAATTTTCCCCTTAGCTTCTCTGAAACTCCCTGCTGGTCCATTTTTACTGCAAAGCTGGCATTCAGCTTTTCCTGACCATAGGATCAAGATTTACTGGCCAGACACTGAAGCAATTTAATACCTCTAGGTGCATTGGTTCACCCTGACCTACATCCTGGTTCTGGTGTGTAACTGCCTGAGCAAAGAAGGGTGAACACTCATTGCTCCTTTCGGAAAATCAAGAAATGTACCAGAAAGAATAAAAATTCTTCCTGGATATTATAGCTAATCAAGAAATGCCTTGCAGTAGGATAAATACAGTATAACTACAGCACAGATACACACTCGATGGACATAGTTTAGTAACTGAGAGCAAGGGCTGCTCTTCTGTCCTTATCTCTTATAATGAGACTTTCAAGATTTTGAAGCAGCTGGTGTCCAGATAATTTAGAGTTTTGCAGGCAGAATTGCAGACAGAAATGAGGAGGAATCTATTGCAAATGCCCGAGCAACTGAGGTCTGTGGTGATTCATCCCCCTCACAAGGCAGACAGCTGTTTTCAGCAGGATCTGCAGCTTTTGGGTGTACTTACTGGGCCAGTATCCTTCCTCCTGCAAAGCTATTAAAGTGAGGGGAATTACATATGGGATGAACTTGGCTCTTTAGGTGTGGGAAAAACCATTTCCAGTACTGACATATGGATATTAGCACTTCTTTATGCAGGGCTTACAGACAGGCTTTAGGAATGTTTACAAGGTGGGAAGGACAATGAAAAAACATGTAAAATCATTTCATCGTGATTCATCTTTGGAAGGAACTGTGCATGTGGATCACTCTCTTCCAGCTGGCTGTGTCTGTCAGAACCTTTTTCCCAAATCTCAACCTTGTAGCCCTCCTACACCGAGGAACTTGGGCTCTGTCCAAGAGAGGTCTGGGAAGAACATATATATTTCGTCCGCACTCCCACAGACTTCTTATTCTTGGGGACTAAGGATAACACTGCTGAAAAGTCCATGTGAACCAAGCAAAATTTTCTGAAGAGTTTTTCTGAAATAGGACTGAGCCAAATCCTCCTGGCATCCATGTATACTGTGGGTACTGCCCTGAGTCTCAGAACCAGAGCCCTCAGTCCTATCCTGGCAATCAAAGGATGAAATCTGTACCCCACCTGCAGAAGAACTTTAAGAAGACCAAGTCATTTGCTCTTATTAGCCCCTGTGTCTCTGTCCAGACTGATAATACCTCTCCTGAGTCCATTTAAATTAAAATAATAAGTGGAACCCAGTGAGCTAGCTGCGTTTCAAGGCTGCAGAATGTGGAGTGCCAGTGGAGTTACACAGCTGGCCAAACCAATTCCTTTCTTTCATGGATGCCACAGCATCAACAATCCATCCACTGGACAATGACTGCTAGAGGAGCTGACCACAACATAACCCTGCTCCCTAGGTACACCTCGTTTAACATTTATTTGCTTTCTCCATTGTGGGGTCTCTGCATTCCAGAAGGCTGCTGTAGTGGCAAAAGGGTGTGATCTAAACTTATTTTACACTGGCTACCTTTGTAAACGGGGGGCTTTAACCATTTCTGTAATACACTATCATACATCCAGGAGTGTGGGAAGCTCTTAACTGTCAATGATACAAAGACACAGTGTCAGACCTCAGACAAAAGTGAGTTCAGCTTTCACAAAGAGGTGCAAACCATTTCACTTCATCCCACAGCAGAATTTGGCCAGATACCCTCAAAATTTTGTCCCAATTAGTCTCAGTGTATGAGGCATAGAAAGCATTTGGATACATGGGAACAATTGCAAAATGCTATTCACTTCAGCATTCATATCTTTCTGCTGCTGCTTGATTTAATGATTTTCTGCTAATGCATCTCCAGATGCATGTTTGGAAGAGATGGATAACTGCTTGGCTTGAATCTTGAAAATCAAATATCAAGATGAAACCAGCATGAAAGTGCTTAATTTATTTGTCTGTTTGCTAAACGTAATACAGAAAAGGGGTAACAAGGTGTTTCTGAAACAGCACCAAGGAGCTGTTGATCTGAGTGGTCATCTGTGAGTTAGGGCTCAGAGGTTTGATGTCTCATTTGGCCACTGCCACCTGAATAAACTTGGCTACACCATTAGCCTATTTTTACACAAATCCTCTCTTAAATGACACTAATCATTACAGTCTTTACATGTTTTTTTTTCCTGAAAATTCATTAATGTTCAATGAAACAGTCAAACAAAATGTATTAGATATGTGAAAACTGGATACTGTTTCTGAAGGAAAATTTTAAAAAAAGTAAACTCCTGAATTTCAAACACTATTTTGATTCCGAAAACAACGTCAAGACCATCTCAGGTAAGAGCATACCTCAGGTTTATTTACATTTATATACAGGAACCTACATAAAGATAAGGACATAGGAAGTAACAGCTGTAAATATGATTATTCTAACTATCCCTGTTAAAAGTGAGAGAGATGAGAAAGGACAGAATGGTGTTTGACAGTGCAAAAATGCCAACTCATGACTTTCATTTCCTTTCCAAACAACTCAGCAGTGTAAAACTTCCCCATTGCAATTCAGCCAAGGTCACCAAGACCCTCTGTGATGTGCTGAGCAAGACCAACTTGTACAAGTCAACAGTGTTTGAGGGAGAATTACTTCATGTGTAAAATATGTAAAAAAATGAAACTAAGTTACAGCTTTGGGAAGAGCCTGTGGACCACAGCAATAAATGAAAAATGCTTCACTGCCTTTAAGCTGGTAGGACATGGAGCTTATTCAGAAAGTTCCTTTTTTATTTTCTTTATCCCTGCTTCCTATACTCCCTATGCTCTTTCTCTCTTCTGTCTTGGTGTAGGCCTCTTCCTGGAAATAGTGACTTTCGGAAGACACTAAAAATTCTGAGGATAAACTTCATTAATCTAATTTTAATTAAGAATAAGCAAACCCTTGAGATGCATACAGTGTAAGTAGTAGCAAAAATGTTACATGCACTTTACACTAAAAGCAACAGAGGCTGGAACCCAGAAGAGAAACATATCTTGCAGATGACAACAACGGCACCTTAGAATTTCCTTCTGTACATACTTACACATTTTCATAACCCTTTGTTCTATCTTCATATTCTCAAATCCTATGGCTCCTTTCTCAGAGATATTTGATATCTACTTTCAAGCAGCATATAGGGATTATGGAACTTTGTTCAGCTTGATATGAAGAACCTGTATGGCAACTCTTTTCTATTGTTGCTTTTTTTACCTCCAGATGTTCAACTTCCTGTGAGAGTACTCAAGGAAACATAGCTATGCTCTATTCCAATAGAATCAGTTTAATTGAAAAAATATCAGGTGACATGTAAGGGAATTTAAAATTAATTCCCTAGCATATTCATGGTTAAATACAATGGCTTTGCTTTCTAACAGGACATAATACAGTGCCTCAAAATGATTCTTACTAAAAAAAGTGAACTTAATATTCATACCAGTGTTTTGCAGGGAGCCAAGCACATATCACAGAGTGTACCATATAACAGAGAGGACAGCAGGCTGCCCTGTCACCCACCTGAAGCCCAACCCCCATCATTTTGTTCTTTCAGAAATAGTTCAATTCTTATGCTCATGGAAACATGCTGTAGCAAGGGCAACCCGATCTTAGGCAGTAACTTGTCATGCCTGATGGATGCTGACGACTGGCTGGAGTTACATGGCAGTGAAAGCTGCTCTGTGCTAAGCACATCCGTGCACAGATAGACACAGTGCAAGCTTATTGCAAAGCTTATGTGGCTACTGCCACTGCCTTTGTTGTTCTGCTTACGTAGCACAGAACTATGCTGATAAATACCCAGATAAGACAGATATAAATTTGATGGATGAAGTACTGTTTTCTTTAATAATCTAGATTGAAATGTTAAATTTTGCTCTGCATTTATCATGCTCTTCTAGTTTGTATTGGCAATAGGCTCACTCATTGTTCTAAATGGCTGTAAATTGCTGTCAGGTTCACAGCACTCAGGGCCTTTGTGTGTTGGTTTTATTGAAAGCAGGTCTACTACTGGCTGCTTTTTAACCTGGAAGATTTAAGAAAAGAGTCTATTCCTTTTAGCTCAGGAGGTTCCTAAGCTGCAGAAAGCGTTAGGGATTGTAGGGAAAGAAGTTTTATGTACGCATGTTGTACAGTAAGCTTCTGTTCCTACGCTTTTCCCTCAAATACACTCCATTAGCCACTCAGAGAGGGGCTGAACTAAATAGCTCTTGCTCTGTCTGAAGAGGGCTTTATTTATGGACTCCCTTTATTCTCAGTTATTGCAGCAACCCTTGGGCTTGATTCTATAAAACACTAGCTCAGGGCAACCTCCCCCCAGTAATATCAGGGCAGCAATTAAGCAATTAACACGAGTGTTTGCAGCTCTCAGCAGAGGGTTGATACCATGCAGACCTTGCTTCTTATGGAGAAAGACTTTTACAAGGAAATATCATTCCTCCCTGCAGCAGCAGTAAATAGCTGGAAGTGCAGCAGGCAATTGGTTTTAAAGGTCAAGAGAAAATCCCACCCAGGCTTCCAGCGGCCAGGCAACTTTCAGCGAACCTCAGCTCCAAGATGAGCACAGCCTGTGAGTGGGGTGGCCAACACCTGTCACTTGAGTCCCAGGGTTTGGCAGGGGGAATGCATGTGCTCTTACTTCTAAGAGACATTTCAAATGGTGTCCCTGGTTGGGGTTTGGGTAAACCATTTGGAGAGCCTTTTGCAGGAGTAAGCTAGAGAATTTATCCGGGCTAGTTTAAAGGAAGCCTCTTTACTGCAGCACTCAAGGAAACAGAAACTCATGATACCACACTCTATTTACCAAACCAGAAAAATAAAGGAAATATCTTTGTGGGGCAGATTAAAAGGATTTTTCTATTTCTTACTTGGCTTAAAGTGTGCATCTATATGCTGAAAATGAAATTGTTTTGCTGTTGCTGAATAGTTCCTTCTATCTTTAGATAGAAACACCCTTTTGAAAAGACTTAACTTGAAGCATATTACTGTGTTTCACTGATGCCTTCAGCTCTTTGTTTTTCCTAAAGTTTGTGGAAACAATAAATTGGGAATGAGTCCATTGCTTGTGATTTGCAACTCTAATAAAGCCTGGTGGGCACACAGCATTCTTCTGTGGCCATGATTATTTGCTGACTGCTTCTGGCTTATGATTGTTAATGAACACTTTAAAGTACACCAATGACACTTTGCTTTCTAAAGAACAATTTGTATTCCTAGAATGATCAACAAATTATTTTCTTTAACAAAAATCTAGTACAAGTTTGTCAGAAGACATAAAATCTTATATTTGTACTAATAAAGTACTGCATCTAGCAGTGTTTCTGGTTTAGCTAATATTAAGGGTTAACTAATCTTCTATCTGCTGTGCTTACCTTGCAGCATAATAATATTCTCAAAATAACAATTATAAGATCATTTGTTTACTGAAGTACAGGTATAGCATTTGGAGGACTTGTAAAAACATTTTTCCTTTTGTTTCCTTTCTCAGAAGAGTATTGGAATACTGGAGAAATTGAATTAAAACATGTTAATTGAAACAATGCTTAATATATTTCAGCAGTGTGGTGTACACTAAATATAATTCTTTAGAGAGAATTGAATTTTATATTTTATATTTTTGAAATTAATAAATGTATATATAGTGTATTTCTAATTCTTGGGGTTACATGGGAAATACCTGCTCACTCATTTTGAAAATAAGAAGGAAATAAAAAAAAAAAAAAAATTTGAAACAATGGAAGACTTCCAGTAACTCAGCTTTGGAACGGATCTAGTGTTCTGGCTGGAGATGAAATATGTTCTCACTTCTAGCCCTGGAAGTCTCATTTTTTGTGGCTTTCTATAATGCCAGGACTTAAATTAAATATTATTCTTCGAGATCTAGTGAAAGGAAGGTTGTTGGTTTTGGCTGCCAGCTCCCATAGTATGGTCCCTCTTTCTCATTAACACTGACTTGTCCTTCTGCACATTGAATCCTATGCACTGCTCTTACTTTGATGCTGCAGCGCAGTTGTGTGGAATGCTTTTTGAACAGAAGTTTTTCAATATGTAAGTTTACAGTCCCAAAGAGTATTCAGATGCTCTGTTGTATTATTACATGCATTTAATTTTTAGTTTCTGGTTGGATCCAAGTAAAATATCTATACATTTCTCTGGCAAAACAAATTCACAATTCCTGAGTAGTGTCTGTATCTATCTGTTTATTGTCCTAGTTTATTTGGATCTTCCATAAAGATAGCAAAACTGTGTTTTCTTCAGAAGTCCCATTGTCTTTTTTCTTCCTTTTTTTTCCCCCTTCTTTTTGTTTTTGTCTTTTAAATTATTTCTTC
>VZTZ01047246.1:0-10702 GCA_013400955.1 Drymodes brunneopygia | reverse complement strand
AGAAATACAAGTTTACACTGAAACCTCGTCAGAGAAGAGGAAACCTGACTTTTACTTGGAAGAGGAGATGCTTAGGCCTTGATAAGAGACACTCATTTGGAAATGTGAATTGAGTTTACAAAAATATAGGGTCAGAGTCTTGCTAACCCTCCTAGCTGTGATTGTTGCGTTACTGCCTGTAAGGTGGGCTTCTCTGGAAACAAGGGGAGACACATATTCATCCCTCAGAATTATCAGTAGATTTCACTTCAAAGTTACTTCAGTGATAACACTGGGCACTAATTCAGGTTTACCCACTCTTGTCCTCCAGGCTACACCTTTGCCTTGAGAATAACTTACCCAGGACACTTTCTAAACTAGGCAAGGAATATTCTTTACAACACTTGATCTGGATGGGTTGTTTTGGTACTCTGCACTTTTTTTTTCTTTTCCATCCCACAAAAACTATGGAAAAAAAAATAATTACATAACCTTGTGCTGTCACATATCCAAATGAGCTAGCACGTGGCAGGAATGCCTGTATTTTTGTTTTATGCCAGTCACACCTCCAGAAAGAGGATAAGAAAGAGGATATAGACTGTTGATCTGTATCCAGGCTTGTTTATAGGTAGTCCAAACATAAGATCTTGTTCGGATTCAGTATATATTAAGGTTTAAACATTATCTATATAGTTGTTCAAGCAAGAATTCAATTGCTTGATGGCTTTGAACATAGCTTTCATAATAAGGAGAAGATACTGGGTTTTTTCAAGTTTTAGGATGGACTTAATGAGACTTAGTGTTGAAAGCGATGGCTTATGTAAAGATAGAAAAATACAAGCAGAAAGATAGCTAGTGCCTCAGTTTGGGGAGGAAACCTGTATCACTCAAATATTCATCCCACTGGAAAGCACAGCCTAAACAGTATGTCAGAAATTATGCAGGTNAAATGTAAATGTACTTATAGTAAATGTACATATATTAAACCCAAATTACTTTGTAGTTTGAGATGCATTTCACTTTTCTCCTACAAAACATAAGATCAAAAAATAATACGTAGGTGTCTTCAACATTAGAGTAAGAAAAATAGAAAAGGAAAAAAACAAAGACAATTTCAAGTTGTTTTTTCAGAATCCATTTGAACTTTCATATGATACATTTAAACATTTTGCTGTAATCTGCTCTGAGTTGTTAGCCTTGGCAGAATGGACACTGCACAGAAAATGTGCAAGCAGCATTTAATTATAAAATTGTGTTCTGAACACCAAATAACATAGCTTCAGCACATGATTCTTTTTGATAATAATTTTAATTACCTTGTAGAAGCTTGAACATGATTAAGACTGTGAGCAATGAGCTGGATTAGAATACCTTGCTGAAAGCAACAGATTTTATTTCATTTCTTCTCTGTCTTCTTCATACAGCTAGAAATCACACTCCTGTTTTCTCCATTAAGATATTTTAGACCAATACATTTTACATAGAAGAATTCAGCTTTAGTTTGGAAACTGATAATCCATGAAGAACCTAGAATAACTTGAAGAAAATGGCAAAATTTGGTCCATCAATGCTATATTTTATTTTTCCTTATCTTTCACATATCATTATAGTTGATGAAAGGATATCCTGGAGCCTCTGCTTACCTTGCATCTATGTAACCTTGATTCCAAAGCTGTTTAAACTCTTAATAAGATGGCGTGGATAAATGTCTCAAGTATTTTTTTAATTTTCCTGAAATTCACAGTTTTAGTGACCAAAATAAAATCTGACAAAAAATACTCCTCCTATAAAGCCTTTCCACAAATATTTAAATACTTTCTCCTTAGCAGCTCCTCTGTCTAAAATAGCCTAAACCCAAAAGAAGCAGGGCTGTAATACATTTAGAGGACAGCAGAAGTACTTATTCCCCTTCAAATGCTCTGTTTGGTCCTAAGAGAATACACCTGCCTCTCTGAAGCAGTTTCATTCACTCCCCAAAGAACAACGCGGAGAATGTGGCTGCAGTTATATTTAAACCACACATGTAGGTTCTCCTGGTCCCCAAAGAGCATCATGAATTGAAACAGGCTTCAGGGAAAATAGCATATTTGATAATTAGTCCCTTTGAAACAGCCTCTCTTTCTCTAAATGCAGCATACTTCAGAATATTTTGATGACTGTAATAGGAATGTGAAGACCATGAAGTGCCAAAAATTGTCTCATGGAACCATTCAGCCTTTCTGAAGACCTTCAGAGTATATAATTTGTCTTCAGGTGACACAGCAGCCTCCTTGCACTCATCCCCCAGACTTCTCAGGCTCAAGCTATTAAAAAAGATGCCATGTTCAATTTCATGTTGAAAATTACAGTGTCTTATTCTAGTAGCAGCACTTATCCTTAGAGGGTGTCTTCCTCATATCTTATCCCTCAATGCAGGAGACTTTTCTACCCATTTTCAAAGACTAACCCACATAACTCCCTTGAAAAGTAAGTTGATAGCTATATATACACCATAAATTAAAGCCTTGAGCTCAGTGTGTGGCTCAACAAGCTGCAGACTGATGTGTCCCCTGCAATCAGCACAAATCTCTGCACGGATGTTGCAGCTATTCACATCCTGGAGCAGGTGAGCTCTGAGCCTGGCAGCCTTCTATTCCTCTACATCTATCCTGGGAAGATCTGGAATGGTTTTGCAACACTATTAGTTGCCTCCATTCCATTCACCCTTGGAAAATGCCTTCCAGAAATGGCAGAATAGGTTCTGAAATCGATGACTCTGGAGCACACTGGGATTCCTCCTTCATTCCTGAGGTCTAGGGTCTTATCTGAGCTGACCTGCAATTCTCCTTAGAATGACTTCTCTACCTGCTTGCCAATCATATTCTGAGCTAGCCAACTGTTTCCTGGGCTGTATCAAAGAAGTGGGACCAGCACTTTGAGGTAGGTGAGTCTCCCCCTTTACTCTGCTCTCNATATCAAACCTGCTCACCCTGCACACAGACCTAAAGAACACCAGAGTGCACAGCACCATGCTAAAAGGGTGCAAGCTTTTTGCTGGAGGAAAGGGAGACTGGCTCCTATTTTCATATTTGCTGGGGAAAACAAGCATACTTTTGAAGAACTGAGTTTTTATGTTTTCAAAAGCTCTCCCATTTTTTGCTTTAAAAATAAGCAGCCATAGCAGCTTATTTTTGGAATAATAAGAAGAGAAATATCTAACCTCAAAAAATGCAAAAATAGCCTTAGATCTTAAGTGGATTTGCATTTTTCTTATAAATATTTTGCTTGGTGTTATTAATTTGGATGTGAATGAGTTCTATTTAGGTATACTGAAAATCTAAAAGGTTCCTTTTTAGTACTAGTTCAATTATCATGGCACAACCCAAAACTCTGAGACTAGGGAAGTAAAATTTACTGGCATTCTGCCTTCTCTACTGATGGAGCCATCCTCCAGTTATATTTATAGCCTAGGGAAGTCCCAATGCTGCTTTTACCACATATGTGCAGTACAAGTGAGAATCTTTTGTTGCTGGGTTTCTCTCCAAAGCTGTTAACTTGGGACGCTACAGCAGGCACTGTCTGGGAAGTCACCTACCAGATAAACCTCCCAGTCACAGCAAGAGATTTAATGGAAATTCCACAGAATGCATTGCACCAGTTTTCTGTTTAAATTATGCTGCAATTTGACTGGAGCAGAAAGTGGGAGTTAGACTAGAGCTTTCATTATAGGTTTTAGTTTATATTTTGCAGTTTGCCACAAATTGTTTGGTATTTCAATACAAAATATGTTTTTACAGTTCTTTATTAATTCATAATACATGCAACTCTCTAAGGTGCACAGACTGTGTGTGTGTCTGTAATACAAAGCTTTTGCTTAGTAAGCTGCAAATTAAGTATTCCAGGTATTCACTACATAACATCCTATGCTTAACTATTGTAAGGTACAAGGTAATTCAATCTATTCTTAGAGGCATCATAACAAATTGAATTAATTTATGTCTACAGATTTCTGAAACCAATTAAAGCATTTTAACAGTGTGCAAACAAATAATAAAAAAAACCAAACATTCCTACGAATACTATTGTAATTTACTTTGATATGTTCTTAAAACTAATCTGAACCATGACAGATTAGAAACTGCAGGACAATACACATTATTAAGCTCTTGCTTACAGACTGGCTGCTGTGATTCTGCTGTCATGCAAGGCTGTTATTTGAGCAAGGACAGAGCAAGAACTGTCCTTTAAAAACCTAATAGCAGCATGCAGCTTGGGTTTTGTTATGTTTTTTTTGGAGAATAGTCATAAAATAAAATAAAATAGTCATAAATACAGATGCTGTAATTTTTTATTTATTGTGTTTAATTTTTTTATTTTTGATTTTTACAGAGATAATGTAGAAAAGACATTTGTCTCATATACAAATAATTTCCTAGCAGCCGAAATACTGAAGAATGAGTTCTTACATAATGTTGAGAAGCATGTTAAATTGTCCTTATCACAAATGGACCAATACAGAATTCTGCAAAGGGATCCTGGGCTGTCCTCATGATAAATGGAAAAAAAGGAAGCAATAGAAGGTAACTGTGACAGCAACAGTGATGTAGCTCTAATGTAACTGAATTTAAGTGAAAAATTAATTACTGCAATTTAGAAAGTGCTGCACTAGACACTACATTCATGATTATGTGACAAGATGAGTGTGCTGGTTCATCATAGAGCAAGAAGGCAGTTAACATTTCTTGGGTGCTTCGGTGCTAAAAAAGTGTTTTAAGAATCCACAATCAGAAAAATAACACTGCCATTGAAACTGGAACTGAGTAATGCTGTCAGTCTTCCTAGCAGCCCTAATGACACATAAAGAGCAAAAGCGAGAGGGATTTCCATATCTATGATATTCATTACGAAAACCCTTATCCATAACCCTGATCCATATGTGTCTGAGCTCTGAAGCATGGAACCATACAGAGTACACAAAGTCCTTTTGAAATGCACTATTATATGGAGCATGGAAAGAAGAGATACTGTACACAATTGTATTTTACTAAACAAAGTTTAAACCCTTAAAAACCCCTCAATTTTCTTTAAGGCTAATTTTCAAGATAATAAATTAAGTAAATCATAAAAAGAGGCAGGAAAGTTGTTCAGAATTTATTAACATTGGAAACACAAGAATCCACTTCCATACTTCTGTACAGGAAGCTGAAGGAAAATGAAAATGGTACTCTTTATAGGGCTGTTCAGATTCAAGAGGGTTGACATATAGAATTTGGAGCTCTATTCCCATGTTGAGTAAAATGAAACATTTAGAATTTACTGGATTTCTGCTTTTCTGTTCAGAAGTTTCAGTTTTGTGCTATCAAGATGTGACATTAATTAATTGGTTGAATACTTTGGATTCTTGAATGGAAGATTCTATACTAGTGCACACCTTATTACTGAATATATGATATCTCAAACAGAAAAAAAATCAGCACAAAACTATACAGACTGAGAATTTCTATAAATAAAAAATTTTTAACCGACCCTTCTCTATCCTTAACTTGATTTTACATGTAGGTCCTCTCTCATTCATTAATCAGATACTTCTTACTCAGCCAAGTATCTACAATTTTCAAACATTTATGTGGGTCTTTTGCAAATGTAGTCTTGGTCAAACTTAAGGATAGTACCTGTCACAAAGCAGAATCCTACATCAGTTGCAAACAAGGGTGTATGCCCAACTGACTTTAAAAGCAGACCTGTTCTGTTATCAAGCAAGTGGTACTGCCCTTGAGGAAGGCTCAACTTCCAAATTCATCGCTTTTTTTTGGTTCACTGTTAGATTCAAGGTGTAACACAAGGCCCATATTTTTATACCAGCTTATTGGATACATAGGGTAAAGGAAGGGAAAAATATATTTATTTATAATTTGCATGATAATGTCCATTGCATTTCAAAGATTGTCTCTTATTGCTGTCCTGAAGATCAGCTGAAGCCACAAACAGATAGTTCTCTTTTGAAGCTCAAGAAATACATGTCATAACATGCTTATGTAAAAAAATATTTTAATATGGTTTGCTATTAAAATTCATTGCAACATCTTTTCAGTGGCGCAATACTCTGTAAAATTGAGTTATCAGAATTTCTACAAACCCCAAATATACAAGACATGAAACTACAAAATTCTTTTTCTGATAGGGAAAAAAAAAAAGAAAATCTTTAAAAGTAAGTTTCTAGTCACACTTCTGGCAGGTAGCTGGGTTGATGTTTTAAGCAGCTCAGTGTCCGATTTTAATTCTCCAGACTTTCACTAAAGAGATTGCATCAAATCATCAAATTCTGATTAAAACAGAAAACATCTGGATATTAAAGCAATAATGCATGTAACTGGCTTTGAACTTGAAGACAGGTCAGGTTTCCCCTCTTTTTAAATAGAAATATTTGCAGTATTCTTTCAGAAAATATTGCAGAGTGTTTTGCTATCATGTGCTTCTGTTCACTCATACAAGGTGTCTTTTGCTATTTGTTGCTTCTGAGGAAAAACTGCTAGGACACCACTCTATTTAATGCCAAATCACTGTAACGGGAATTTAATCTGAGTGTGACAAAGATTTTATATTTTAGATAGAAAGAAATGCTGTAGAAATTCCCTCCAGCTAAATTATTTCTTTCTCCAAACAGAGAAGGACTTGAGTTCTTGTAGCACAGTGTGTTATAACGGGAAACATTGTCTTGATCTTGTGAAGACTGTTCCTGTCCTTCCAGCTCTCCTTTTCACCATCCCAGCCTCTTTCTCACCATCACCCAGCTACATCCACACCAGTGAGGGGAAAAAATTCCTCATGTTGCCATTTGCAACTTGCTTTTCCTGCAGTTTTTTGTCCTCTTTATTGCCACTTGATTTAGGGTCAGCCTTTCAGAAGGGTGAGACAACAGCATTCAGGAGACATAACCATACTCTGCAGAAGTCTCTTAGTCAAATGCTCTGCTTTGTTTCAGCAAGCATTCCAAACCAACAAATTACTGAGGAAAAAGGAGGAAGAGGGGAAAAGACATCAAAGATTCACTTGGTTTTGAAATGCTAATGAACATAAAAGAATTAAAAGTGTTCCTCTTACAGAGCAAACTGCTAATGTTTTGTACCTGCTACACATAGAATTAATTTCAAAATAATTAACTGGTTACTTCTGGGATGTTTTAAAAAGGATTATGCAGACCTGCAGTTGACAATTCAAAGAATATTATTAACACATGGTATCAAAAAATAGGGTGGGCTGTAAAATTAAGCTATTTTTAAAAAAAGGTAATACTATTACTGGTTGGTTGTGGTGGCTAATAAATAGGATGCAATCATGAGAAAATTAGATATATAAAAATATTTTAGACAGAAATTAAAGATTGTTTATGACATAATTGGAGAATAAAATTACAGACTTGAGAGTACTGCTTCTTTTCTGTTATTGAGTTAATATTAATTATTACCATGCTGAATTATTTGCAAATACTATTTATATTTTAAGACAACTATTTTATGATTTTAAATGTAGATAAATAATTTCTTTAAATGAAAATAATTTCAATTTAAATTAAATGCCAAGTAAATTCTCTAAATTCTGGTAAGATTTGTTAGCTGAAATGTGGAGTAATAAAATCCCCTGTTGGTATAAAAAAGCATCGGGAACAATTTCTCTTTCTCCAGATGATGTTTTAAAACATTGGTTCCCAACCACATTTGCAAAATGAATGCATGGTTTATTGTAGGAATCAGTCAAGCACTTAGAAATTCATTAGTTGTAGTAGAAAAAATACCTTAGGAAAAAAATAAAGGAATAATAGATTTGGGATCAAGCACTGGATAAGGCTTGGGAAAGAAGGTTTCAGTCACTGGGTCTTTTGCAGATTCCCTCTGGGCATTTGCTGAATTTCATTGCTTTAATCAGTGCCCTAACACATAAGAACTGCAGCCAGGGAGCCACACTGCACTAAATGCTCTGCAGCTCATAAAGGAAACTGAACTGAGAAGAGCTTAGTTACTCTGTGTTTCCATTATCTACCAGTAAAATAATAACTACTTTTTTCTATAGATGCATGCAGATACAATAAGTGGAGAAATATTTTGTTGTTGCTGTTGATAAGATGCATTTTCCTGATGGGATTTTGTTACTCACTTCTGTCGTCTGCCATCACTTAGATTTCCCTATTCTTCTCTGGTCCTCATATTGTTACTCTTTTTTACTCTTTTCCTTTGCTAATGTTTTACAATGCATTTCTCTTTCTTCCAGAAGATGTTTCTCTCTTACTCAACTCCTCTTTTTCTTTATAAATTTATTAGAAAGTTAATTTTTTTTAAATCCCTCTGAAAATCACTTTGAAATTGGTGATATTTTATTGACTGTGTAGGGAAATGGAGCTCAGTCTGCAGTGTTTCTTCCTGATCCCAGGATATGACTTCCTCTTGATCTCAACAGAGAATATTGTGGTAGAACTGTGGAATTCAGATTATTTTCCTGGAACTCCATAGATAGGTTGCTAAGAGCTTTGTAGTGCACACTGCACAAAACCCTCTGCACTGTGTTCACTAGATCTTCATCCAAATGAACTGTCTAGGGAGAGAGCTATTAATACTACCATGTAAGGAGTTAGAAAACTCTGGAAAGGGAATAGACAAATAAAATTCCAGGAATTTTTTCCTATAAAGGACTCAAAACTATTTAAGACATTGGTGCAATCACATTAATAAGAAATGTTTCCTTCAAGTTTTTATGATTTTTCTTTACACTATGGTTCTCCAAGTGTGTTCAGATATTATGCTATAGCAGTGATTTTCAGCAAATTATTTTCTATTAACTCATTGAAGTTTGATAAGTTGACGAACCTTTGTGACAAACATACAATACTTTGAAACCTGTGAGTAGATAATAATTTTCACTGCCTGTGCAAGATTAGCAAGAGTTTCAGTGTTCCTCTTAGAATGAAGACCTAATTTTTTCAGACTGATTAATCTGTAACAAGTTTTATTTAATAAAACATTCTACAGTGTCATTCCAGGACCTCAGAAACCAGCCAGGGCCTCTGTGGAAACCAGCCATTTTTACATCAACATTGAATGATTTATGAATATGCTTTGGGGCAGAAGATAATTCTGAGAACCCAGAAAAGTATCTTGCCAAGATCTGGGGGGTGTATATTAAAATGTTCACTTTCCATCAATCACATACTCATTTTCCTAATAGAAGAGGATCAGATATTCAAGTCTAATCATGTGCTATGAAAAATTAATTTAAACCTAACTCATAGTAGTATCTTTCACTTTAATTTCCCCCTTTATTCTAGCAGTGGTTTTTTCCCCTTAGATCTGGATTATGTACTACAATGCCCATTTTTACAGCAGTCTCAATATCTACGGTGGCTTTATTAGGGCTTTTTAAAAAACTATTTTTCTCATAGAACCTGCAAAATTTTCTTTAGCAGTGATCAAATCACTGCTAAATTACTATGTCAAGTAGAAACAGACGATATTCAAATGCACCCTGCTTTAACTTTGAGAAATTCAGACTGTAGTTAATGTATTTTTTTATTAGTCAGGATTGTAGGAGTGGACTTGTGTAACTTTGCCTTACTGAAATACTACTAAATGAATCTGAATGTGCTAAAAAGTGGAGAGTGCTCTGTGAGTAAACCTGAAAGTTCCTGTTTCTCTTTAAAGAAATTCTAAGTTCAGTAACTGTGGTACTACAGCTGCCATTGTTACCATACTACACAGGTGATGTTAGAGACAAAGGTGTTGAGTGAAGCAAAGTCCAGCCTATAACACCAGCAGGGGGACGAGGTGGTGTTATAGACAGCAGGTCACAGGTGTCCCCCAGCTGCCTTCAGAGGGAGGGAGTCAGTCAGCAGCAGGAGAACAGCAGGAGTCTTGGGCAATAAAAAGCCTTTCAGATGGTCTGGTGCTTCCAGAAGCTGCCTCCATTCTTGCTGCTGAGAGAATATGGAGACCTCACCTCAGCTTTAAGAGGCAAGGAGGCCTAAATTTTTAAGGGAATGAGAACCTCTAGCTTGTAGCTTCTTTCTTCTTTGTTATTTGAGTTGCCAAAGACTTATGTTTCCAATAAAACATCTTTGCCTTGTGATCAGACTTTAAATATAGGCTATATAGCACTTAGTAACTAAACCCTGCTTGAAGTCTAAAGAAGGAGGGTTTCATACTGTTCTCTTTTAACTACCTTAAAATGGTACTAAAAAAGCATAACAATAGTACAGAAAGTACTATTTTAAACTAGCTTAAATTTGTTTCTATGGCTTTAATGTTATTTGTCTATGTGCTGTTTTGGTTTTTTTTCCTGCATTATGACGTTATTTAAATGCATATTCATTTTTCTTCATACAAAACAATGCATTTAAAACCCCATATCTAACCTTTTTCTGAAGATTTTCTCCTGCTTCTTATTTTCACTTCGCATGCTTTATGTTTGTTATCTTTTTCTTTGAATCACTCCTTTCTTTATTTGAAAGAAAAAACATTATATTTTTTGAAGTGATCCTGAATTTTAGAAATGGCAACTCAAGGAGTCCTTAAAGATAAATATTGATTTAAGGCATCCTCATACAAATAAAGCAAAATAGGCTCTTACAGCTTCATAAAATCCATAGCTTTAAGTGACCCAAGAACAAAAAAATTGATTAGTTTCCTTAGTCTGCTTACTAAAGATATTCAAAATGCACTTTTACAAATGTACTGTTTCTGAGGACCTGATGACAATT
>VZTZ01047245.1:0-12564 GCA_013400955.1 Drymodes brunneopygia | reverse complement strand
CATTCATGCTTCTCTCATTTTCTGCTAGAAAGTTTCCATGTACATACTTCTTCAGAGTATTGTTCTGAATATAGCTTGTGAGCTGTGTTGCATTAATCCATCACCTATTTTGAAGATATGATATTTGGACAGCTGCTAAAAATCACAGTACCTCATATTATGGAATTTTAATTCCTTATAGTGTTACAGATGCTACTGTTAAATGACTAATGCGTAAAAATAAAATGTAAGATTAGTGAACTGTATGTACCACATCCAAGTCGCAGCAAGCATTTTTGAGCAGTTGAGCAAATTTACAAAACACATTTCTGGTCACAAGAGTGTTGGCAGAATTAGAGGGCCTTGCATATGCTTACACAGCCATGCTTTCCTGAAAATATCTTCACTCTAAGTTGTAACACAGCTGTGCTGGGAAGCATGAATTTGGGGACCCATCTGGAGGTGAAACAAATAGTATGTAGGTGGCATAAGGTTATGAATAGCTTTCATTCAAAGCAGTAGTTCATAAGTAGTAATAGATTCACACATAGCATTCATCAGACTACTGAAAATGGCAGAACGAATTTGGAATATTCAGGAACAAAAAAATTTTAGTTATAATACTAGAACTAAATTCTTCCTCTCAAGATATGCTTCTAAATGCTGCATCTAAGATACAGTTAGAATCTACCACAGAATAAACTTTCATTCCTGAGCTCTAGTATAAAATGTGTCAAATTTTACAGGTAATTCAATACTTTACCCTTCTTTGCACATATTTCAACAAGAGTAGGTGCAGTCCTTGTGTTAGAGGAAAACATTGAGACGAGACAGGCTTAACTTGGTTAAACTTAGCTCTTCTTGGACTGTATCTGGTTCTCTGCCTCCTGTGTTGGACATCAGGGAGCTGGCATGAAGTGGTGTCATGCTGTGAAAAAAATTATTTCCCAGTGCCACTACAGAGAACTAGGAGGTGAATGTCAGTTGACCTACACATTGACAATTAACAAAGTGCAATCATACACAAGAGAATAAATTGCAGCATATAATGTTTCGCACTTCAGTGAGAAGTTCGTGGAAAGTCATCTCAAAGACACTTTTATCCAATGTTTAGCATTAAGCATTCTCTTAGATCAGTAATGTCTCATAATGAATTACATATTTTACACCAGACTACCCAAAGAATCAAGAAATGTTTTTTGCATCAAACCGGAAGGCTCCATTTTTTTCTCCCCTCAATTTTTTCCCTCCCATTAACTTAAAGCTACTTGTAGACCATACTTTTTGGTATCAAACACTAACATATTTACTCATCTATTCTGTCCTAGCAAAATATTAAGTAGGTGATAGTGAATTAGAATTCTGATTAAATCAGAAATTATCTGTATATGGTTTACAGTGCAGTGTTTGGATGTAAAAAAAAAAGAAGTAGAGGAAAATAAAGTAGAGGAAACTTTAAGTGCTGGAATATACCTTAGTGCAGAAAAGTTACAGAAACATTTCAGTGAAGTGCATAATAGATTATTTTAAGAAAAGTTTAGACAAAATATGGCAATTCTTATTTCCCACTTATTCATGTGATGGCTTTACAAGTCACCAAGGTAGAAAAATTTCAAGCATAAAGAAAAAGAAAAAAAGATATGAAATAAAAAATATAAAACGGATCCTATGTAGGCACATTTGCTACATTAAATACATGGTAAAAGTAGGAGGTCTCGCTGATAAACTTTCACAAGATGAATATGCATCCTATAAAACTAGAAATGGTACAGTGAAAATGGCTGTTCTTGAGTCTCCCATTCCTTGCATGGCTGACCACGTGGTATAGCAGTCTATTACACTCATCTGAGAGTTTGAACCTGGGTTTTCTCCTGTCTCTGTGATTGTCTTTGTTGCAGGAATATGAATATCTGATGATTTTGGTCAGAATTAGCTGCTCTTGAAATGTTTCTTTACAGCTGATAGTTACTGAGGGGGAGCATGGTGTGTGATGCTCCATATAAAACATTGACAGTGCATACAAAAAAACATTCTCTTGAAATACGTTCTGGAGAGTAATCAAAAGAAGTCCAAGCACAAAACACACAGAATTGGTGCTTTGGTACTGGTACCTAGAACCCAGCAATGCTGATCTTGAGATCACAGCCCTTGTTCTTTCTTTTTGCAGCCTTCCTGAGCAGCTATCATTCAAAGTTCTCTTTCTGAGATAATCTCTCAGTCTGTCACACAGTTGATACTCTCTGCCTCTAAGAAGACAGATCTTTGCTAGTAGCTTGACAATAAAATAATATGACATTTCCTTGCAAACTCTTCTTCTAGGCCCCTTAAAAGCACTATAATATTGCTGCAGTGTAGGCCTGCCTTTTTCCCTATCTAATATTCACTAATAAAATTTGATAAAAAATTATTCAACAAATTTTAGCTCTCTAAGCCTCAGTACACAGACTATGGTTCCACAAAAGTGATTGTTCAAATAATTTGCCAAATATTTTGTGTTTCTCTATGTCCAATGGTATTTAAAAACCATTGTATAGCTTTCAGTGTCAGTGTACACATTTAGTTTCCTCCTACAGCTACAAAAGAACTCTTTAAGATGAGAAAAATGAGTTAAAAAAAAAGATGCCAAACGGTAACTCTGACTGGCCTCTCACAAACACTTCTCTTTGACTTAAGGAACAAATTGAGTGACACAGTGGGGCATGAACCTACGTATTTTGATGAAAAATACTAACTTTAAAAACAACATTCTTATAGTGTGCTTTCTTAAACCAGATGACCTAACCTTATTTAACATAGTCCTCTATATAAACTCAGTCACTTTTTGTTAACTTCAAACCTCTGGCTACTCCCTCAGATTGTCTCATGACTGAGAGCCTCAAGCCAGAGCCATGGAACTGACAAATATTGCCAGCACAGAGTGTCAAAGGACGCCTTTCATCTGCACACAAGGGCAAGCACCAAGGGTGCCACAGATTTAGATGGAAAATTGTACATCAGTAGTAATCTTTTGTACTAAGGGCATAGGTATTCTTGTGCCAAGGTGTTAAACATTTATGAAGGCTTTTAAGGAGATATGTTGGTTTTCTGAATGGTTTTGAAAGTAAGTTTTATCAGAATGCATCAATAGGTTTTGACTGTTTCTAGTTTAGGAAACATACTGTGCTTTTCACCCCAAATCACCTTGCAATTCTCACATTCATCCTTATGTGACATAATGCAGCAGAAACCAGCCCTGGAGCTATTATGCAATGCTAATACCTTTTTTGTTTATAGTAGAAATCAGCCATTTTCTGTGAAGCCTGGTTGTTGCCATTCTGAAGCGTCCTACAAAATGGCATAGACATTTTCTCTGTTCGTTCTAACAGCACTACAAATACAGTTTCATGGAAACTCAGAAAGAAGGGCTTAGCCTAGTTAATGCTGCTGATATTTCAAAACTGATTATAATTAAAGATTTGTTATGTTTTAGGCTATACCTTCTGTGTTTGGAAACAGCAATAAAACTGTTATGAAGCCTTTTTCAAAAACATTTTTAAATTACAATTAGAAAAGTAGCTCTTTTAGAAAAATTTTTAAAATCTGTGATGGTGTCAGAAATCAGAAGCCTATGGCAAGAAGAAACTATAACTGGAATTTACAGTTATTTTCTCCTAGTGAAAATCAAGGGGACTTTTACCCCTGACTGCAGAAGAAAGGAAGGTAGGCCTACAACCAAATGTTTTTTAAAATCTCTATCACAGGTATCAGGGAACCTACAAGGAAGGCAAAAACAACAGCACTCTGCAGGTGAATTAGCAGATGAATTATTTTCCTTAAAATGGAAAAGGCCATTCCTAAAACATTAATCACCAATGTTCCCTTTCTTAAGGGTTGTTGGGCTGATATAACCGCATTTTCAAGTGGCATGTCTGCTCTACTGCAGTGGGGTTTCTTTCTTCAACAAGACGTTGCTAATAATATATGGAGAAGAATAAAAATTCCTGCTGTTGTGCTGTGTTGATCTTTCATGCTGAAATACTTCTTTTGTGGTCATTTTCCCAGACTAGTCTGAGTTACTGGGCTCCATCTGCTGTGTAAGAGGCATATTACTTTAGGCATGATGTGTTACTGCATCTATCTTTATGCTAAACTGGAATATGATCCTGCATTTAGAGAGTGGGGAGACCGCAGACAAAATGTCTTTTCTGACAACATAGCATTACAGAGGAGAACATAGACAGAGGGTTTTTTTCTTTGTTGCCAGTTATACAAGAGCTCTATTCAGTCAATCAGGAGCTTCTTGGATTCTTTGAATAGGGCTTCTTTTATGCAAATTGTGTACATCTTTGCTGTAAGCTAAATATATACCTATAATAATTTAATTAAATAATTTACTTTAAAATATTTTTGTTGCAATTTAATAGTTCTTCCATTCTTTTGAACTCTGGTTTTCACATGTATACCATTTTTCAGTAGAAATTTTCAAGTTTAATACTCTATATGTCATTTGAGAGTTTTGCAAGGGAATATATGATTTTTTCCTGTGAAGTCTTCATTCATATTATACCATAGACAATTTACAACACTGTACAATTCTTTATATGTTTTCATCATCTGTTCATTTGAGCTGATTTTTTTAAGAAGGGCTGTAAGACAACACAGGGAATGGCATCTAGATGGCAAATTTTACAACAAAATAATGTTTTATGGTTTATCCACTAATATGAGGAAATTCTTAATGACAATTTTTCATTATTCTTATTTTTAATGATCTGGGCAATTGTTCCCACCTTTGGATAACACATTATCATTTTATTTTGCCTGCAGAAGTTTGGTCACTAGCAATAGAAGACTGTGTTTTATGAACAGTCATTCATTAGTCATGATTTCTAACTGACAACAGCATGGAATCTAGATGCTTTTTGGTGACTTAAGCTTGCTTCCAAAACCTCAAGAAGTGATAGATGTGATCAAAGTCAAAAAAGAGTCACGGGATGGTGAGCCCACAGGATGTTAAGAGATATGGATACTCATATTATCCATCTGCTTTTAATCTAATGTTAACCTAAAGAGCAGGAGTGGTTTTTCAGGCATAGTATTCAGTTGATTCTGAAATATTGTGCAGATTAATTTTTATTGTCAGTTGATTCTTCACTGGGTTTTTTATAATAGCTCTTTGGGTCAGGCTTAACCTGTTTAATAGGTTAGCAGCTCATGAAGATTGATTATAAAAAAATGCCACATTTGCGTAGGTTGGAAGCAACATAATATGAATTATTACATTGCCAGGTTTACAGTTTTGCTGCTAGCAGACAAATAGCCTCTAATGTATCAGTTGCTACACCAGGGTTATTGCCTAAATTTCCATGGTAAATCAAAACAACCAAAGAAAGGAGAGAACAGGGATACTGAACTGCCTTTATGGTTATCTAGCAGTGTGCAGTACTTGCCTGTCCTTAGGTAGGTGCCAGAAATGTCATTCAATACTACATGATTTCACAAACTGATCTCAGCTGCACATATTTAATAATGATAAATAAAAATATTATTTAAGAAAAATGATCCACTAAACACAAGAAGTAGTGACTACAGGTTTAAACACATTAGAATACGCAGTTCTGTGTAGAACATAATTTTTCTACAAATATTGATGACTTAATTACTCATTAGAATTAACTGAGGAGTTTCTATGAAATTGAAAAATCATTGGATCTTTAGACATAGACAAAGTTTTTACTCTTTAGTGAAAAGGCTTTAATAAAATTAATTAAATGTATGATATCTCCACCTTCATGTATTTTATCCCTTACATTTCCTTCACCAAGGATATTTCCAAAGAACCTTGCCCACTGCAAAAGGTAAAATAAATCCTGTTTGTGCAGAGCTAAGAGATCAGAGAAAATAGTGAGAAACCTGAAGAATTTAGAAGCTGCAGGTAGGATTGGGTTGCTTTTTTTACATGAATAGTAAGGAAGATAAATGATGTAACCGAGTTTAGAGAGAGATTACTGTGGGGAAAGTGTTTTACATAAAAAGTCACAAACACTACTTTGTGAGAAAGAAAATAAATCTAACCTTTTTTTCTCAGATATTTTAGAATTGTTTTTACAAGGTCCCAGAATTCTGAATTTCTAAAATATTTATGTTTTTATTATTTGTAAAGTGAAGAGAAATACTGGCAGTTATCATATATCCAGGTTTCCAAAATCTGCTTTTGTTCCTAGCCAGAAAATAACTACAGTTCATGGCTGGGGATGGGAGGGGTCAGGGAAAAAGAGTTTGCTGCTTTTTTCCATTCCCACTAAGAGGGAGGAAAGAAAAGCCAGTGATAAAATTCAGCTACTTTTGTGAGAGTTGTGATTTATTTACGAGTATATCAATTCTTATTTTTTACAGGGAAATAAAATGGCATGAAAAGCACCCACCTTGCAGTGGCATTTTGGACATCTGAGAAAAGTGGAGTCAGCCTGGGCCAACAGAAAAAGCTAAGAATAATGAAGAACATGGAAAAAAAAGTGAGGACTTGCCATTAAATTTGTACCTCTCATGGTTCATATTTGATAACTGGTTTAGCATTATGAGATATAAGAAGTATAATCTTTTCCTCTGAAGAAAATGAGAAATTATAAATTATGTCAGCTGTCTTTTTAATAAAAGGCATCTCTTTTCTACAAAAATTATTTCATAATATATTATCTTTCACTGAAGAACTTTTAGCCAGAAACTGTTAATATAGTGATGAGTTGCTTGTGGGTTTTGGGTTTTTTTTGTTACAAATCTTACACATATCAGAGTAGCTGAATCCTAAAGACATTGTACTGAGAGATACATGCCAATCTTTTTACTAGGGAGAGAAATCAGCTTTGTCTTGTCTTTTCTGCATAGGCCATATGGAGGTGTTGCTGTGCCCTCTGTAGGAGGCATCCATCCCCATCCATCCATCCTTCTGCCCACGTGGAGGAAGCCGTGGCAGCTCTTCTGGGGAAAGGCAGCTGGCCAAGCAGGATCATCCCCTGGGCTACATCCAGCTCCCACGGTACCAGAGACCATCCCAGCCAGAGCTGCTCATGGCTGCAACAGTGAGAGCTCTGAAAATACCATGAGCTTTGGCAGAGCCCAGGAACTGGCATTCTACTGAAGAATATTCTTGTCCTAATACTTGTTTGGAGAAACAAACAACAAACAACACCACACACACATATCCCCTTGCATGTTAATTCCTCTGAATTTCTTTAATTCAACTTATCAGACTGCACAGTTCCTGTGAAAAATTGAGTAAAATTACAGCATTTTGGAGAGATTTCCTTCTACAATTATTACTGTGTCTACTGCTTTTGGTTAATTGAGCAAACAATGCCCTTGATAGCCATTTCCTTTTACCATACTCAAAGGCAAGATAATTAGTTAATTGCCAGAAGGGGTTGTTAACTGCTGGTAATGAACAACTTTTGAGGAAATTACTGCTACAATGCCATTAGATACTGCAGGCATGCATGAAGGGGAGAAATACTGGTTTTGATATTTCTCCACTTTTTCTCCCTCAAGGAGATTGTAGCAGATGTATTGGTGAGCAAGAAAACATTTAGAAACCATATAGAACAAAAAAAATCCACATGTTAAGAATTATTCTTCATAGGGCAGAATTGTCCTCAATGTCATGAATTTTCAAATTTTAATACAATATTACAAATCCATTAATCTTTCCTCTTTAAATATTAACCACTTTATCCAGCAGTATATAGAATAACAATACTTTGCTACTATTTACATGATGAAGTACAGCATAATGTATTTTTATATCATTTACAGAGGAGAATTTTGAAGAAAACCCTCATTCTAATCTATACCTGATTTTGTAAATAGATTTGGACCACACCTAAAGGATGGATGGTCCCATCACAAAGATAATCACAATTCTCACTGATGACTGTTGTCTGTGGTCAGATTCAGCAGTACCTCTGGTGTGTATCTCAAAACAAACCAGAAGGGGTTAGGTTATGCTTGTATCAAATATATACAAGTCAAAACAATTTTTAGAAGGTTAACTTATGGTGTAGCTACCATAGAAAGAGGACTTATGCATTCAATCAAGAATTTTCAAGGAGTTTTAAAAATTTTAATAGCACACTAAAACACATTTCAATCTGAATAAAAATGTCTGTGTGTACTGTGTTTCAGATATTCATACAGACTTTTATAATAAAGATTTTCAGTGTATTAAACTCAATTACACATAAGAATTATCTTTGCAGAGTAAACGTGGTGCAACATACATCATGTCTTATGAAAAATAATTTTTCAGGGGTACTGTGTGTTCACAAAATCACGGAATCGCAAAATTGTAGGATTTCTCAAGCAGGTTCACCTAAGGTTGATTGCCCAAGACATGTTCAGATGATTTCTTTTAATGTCTCCAAAACTGGCGACTTCACAACTTCTCTGGGCAACCTCTGACATTTCTTGGTGATTCTTGGTGTTCAGACAGACCCTCCTGTATTTCAATTTGTGGCCATTTCCTCTGGTCCTGGCACTGGTCACCACTGAAAAGAGTCTGTCTCCCTCTTCTTTACACCCTCCTTTCAGGCATTTATGTTCATTGTTCCCCCTGTACCTGCTCTTCTCCAGGCTGTAAAGCATCACATCACTCAGCCTTTCTTCCCAGGAGAGGTGCCTTAGTCTTTGTGGCCTCTCACTGGACCCTCTCCAGAATATCCATTTTTCACTTTGCTGGGAAGCCCAACACTGGACACAATACTCTGGGAGTGGCCCCACCTGTACTGAGCAGAGGGACAGGAGCAGTTCACTCAACCTGCTGGCAACAACCCTCTTGATGCAGCCCAGGATAACATTTGCCTTCTTTGCTGCAAGGGCACATTGCTGGCTCGAGTTCAACTTGGTGTCCACCAGCATCCCCAGGTCCTTTTCTGCACGGTTACTTTTCAATTACATATCATGGACATAAGCTCCTGTGAAAGTTGTTAAAAGGCAACCACATTTACACTGTATCTGCAAACAGAAAATAGAATTCAGCAACACATATGGCAGCCTCCACCTCTTCTGAGTGATTCTAGCCGTATGCAAATAATCCATAGATGTGTCTCCTTGTCTGAGCAAGCCTTGGAGGTGCGTTTTACTTGCCATACTTATACCAGAACAGTCATCTACTACTTATCCATGTCTGGTCTGTAAAGGGTTATCATATCCTCTTACAAGAAAAGTCTCTCCTCTAGCAAAAGTATTCAAAGAGTTGAAAAAAAATGCAACACCACATCAGAAGAAAGATTAGTAGAAAATTCAGTGAAATAGTACCAAGAATTATGAAATTATTAGCAAGTTGCAACAATATAAATGAGTTTCTTCAAATCAGTATATACTGCCAAGAATGGTAGCTATTTTATCCAATTTACCCCTTTATCACAAACAAATTGCCCTTTATTAGTTATATTTATATTACTATCTATCTAGTTATATTAGATTTTTTATAGATTACATTTTAGCTAAACTTCTAGGAATATTTCCATTAGATTTGATTTGTATAATTACTAGCTAACTGTAATTTATTGATGAATGTTCTCCGTGGATTAAAATTTAATGTACAAGTTCTCAAAAGGAAAGCATTTTAGTCACAGAAAAAAAAAAAGGATATTTTGAATAATATTACTTGTCATCCTGGTTTTCTTTGATGAGTAAGTCTGAAGTAGATTTTAGCAAATAAGGATGGAGTTAAATGCTGGTGTTCAGGCAGTACATAAGNACTCTAGTTCTCCAATTCAGCTGCAAGAACCTCAGAAAGCCCTGCTTAGCTGCTGCTTAACCTGAAAGGTTGCAATAAGGTCTTTACTGAATTTATCTCACCACCAAAATACAGCAATGAATTCTTCTAGGTGCCCATATTTCTCTGGATACTGGTATCTTGAACATATCCTGAAGATGCCAAGCAGCTGCAAATGTGAGCATGGAAGATTCTCAAATCAAGCATCCTGCTGCTTTACTTCTCTGTTGGGATTAATCACATAGTCATCCCTCTATGCCATTAATTCATTCATTTCAGATGTCCTATTGTCAGAGGAAGGGATGTCAGATTATCTCTGAATAAGTCACTTCTGGATCATTTTTTTGGTAGGTGGGAGATCTGCTTTCCAAATTGGATCCACAAGTTAAGTAAGGACCTGAATCTTTTCACTGGGATGCAGTATAAAAGAGAAACATTGTTTCTGCCTGTTTTATCAGAGAAAAACCTTTAGAAACAAGGATTATTAATCTAGATCCAACTTTCTTCTGACTACCTTAGCAATGTTGCTGCTCAGCAACTTTTTCTTCATTGGTCTTTCTTACAGACTGTCTTGGGGGACTTTTTACTATAATAATGCCTACCTAAGAATAGGACCCTGAAAATTTCTGTGTGCAAGAAATTCCTAAATCTGAACTGACAATTTCACTACAGAACAAGTACCTACCAATCAGCATTAGCAAAGTTAATACAACTTGGAAACTGGAGTTCTTGCTGCTCCATGTTCCATGTGCCTGAACTTTCAGTTCAGTACTGCCTGCTGTCAGGTTTGTGTTGCTGTTTCACTGTGATACATCAAATCCCCGCAGCAGATATGAGGTTTGTTTCACCCCAATTCAATTCCAAAGTCCTGCTGCTTTAAATGATACAGGATCGAATGTGGCTCAGTATCACAGAGCAAATCTGAGCAGGTGCAGAACAGTTTGCAAGCCCATAGCCTCAGCTAAAAGCTCCTTCAGCCCATTGTTTTCCTTCATTTCCATTCAACATTCCATGCACACCTGCAGAACTTAAAAATATAGTTGTAAGAGGATGGAGAAAAGTATTAGAGGATGAAGGGAGTTTGTTACAAGTGACCATAAATAGCAAATTTAAAAAATATTCTGCTGGCCTTAACATGCCATATAGAAAAGAGATTTAGCCTGGAAAATCAGCCATTTCCAGGATTGTCTGGACAACTGGTATTCAGTTAAAGTGCAGTCTACCAAATAACCTCTGTAATAATATAAAATCAAGGATTAGCCTTATCTGAGATTTAACTTGCTAGTGATCTAAAATGGTTACTCCACAGAAGAATTCTGGATAAAATAGATGGATAATAGCTATCAATAGATATTGGACTGCAAATAGAAAAGAAAGACATTAAAGTAACTTTATTAACTTTAGAGGTGTTAGAGAATATGCATATTTTCTATTTTTAAATGGATTTCAGAGAAAAATAGATGTATTTTATTTCCATAGCTGCAAGGATAAACCCACAGTTAAGAGAAATAATTATTCCTGTTGCAGATTTCCAAGTTGTGCACTGAAAGTGAGTGACCATCAAGTGGAGCATGAATAACTGAAAGTCAAATAACATATTTGCATAACATTAACCCATAACAGCAAATAACAAATGTATTTTCAAGTGTGATTATTACAAGTCAATTTGGTTGAACAATATTTGGGGCAAAATTTTGTGAGGGACAATTCTTTTAGAATAATTTTTTGATTTAGCAGTTTCCAGTATTTAAAGTACCTTAGAATCTTATTTTATTTATACTGTAATACATCCTCATAATTAAAAGAATAGCTGATTTTTTGTCATTATACCATTGACATTTTAATTACCATATAATTTCTTTAATATATTATGTTTCAGAACCTATATGCTTTGTTTCAGAACAGAAATTAGACTGGGTTTTGATTGGTTTGTTTGGTTTGGGGTTTTTTTAATGGATCTATCAACCTTTTGATATACATTAACTGAACTAGTACTATCATATCGCTTTGCAGTTCTCAGTGACATTGAATTAGCAAAATATATTTTCAGATGAAATTATGAACTGAAAGTTCTCATGAGAGATATCTTCATTCTCTTGCTGAAGATTTTGACAGTTTTATTTTGATCTAGTTTTTGACAGATTATTTTCTTTTTTATTTCATCCTGAAGAAAACAAAATGACTTTTATATTTCCATACTATTTCATGGGAGACGTTGGCAACCCCGATTGGTAAGTAATATAGCTGACTTTAGTGTCATGCCATAACTGAGTTAATCAAGGTGCTTTACAGTCTGACCTATTAGTCTGGATGCAGAACTGAAGTACCACTGTATTGTTTTCAGATATTACTTGATAGCCCTGTCACAGCTATAGCTTTGCATTGTGCTGAAGAATCATATGAGTAAGCCTAGAGCTAGCTCAGAGGCCTTCAGGAGGAAAGCATGATTTACCTTGTTTTGACCTAGACAGAACACAGGTTTTGTGAGCATGGGGGAGTTAATTTTGCAAAATTTCATTTTCTTGGAGAAATGATGGGTATAGGAAGAATCTGTAACATATATTATTGCCAAAGCTAAATTGACACTTTTATTTTCTGTATTCCCTTATATAATTTAAGCAACATACTGCAAACTCTTTGCTAGCAATGTAAACTGATCTGCCAAACACTAAGATCATTTCAGAGAGGATATGGTTGTATTTGACCTGGAAAAAATGTAATGTTGACAGAAATACTTTGCCGTGAGTTATGGATATTCTTGATATTTCATCCAGCATTAATTCCTGTTCTAGTTCAGTTTAATCACAGAATCAGACATTTAGGTTGGAAAATAC
>VZTZ01047243.1:6165-31508 GCA_013400955.1 Drymodes brunneopygia | reverse complement strand
GATATCCCCAACCTTGAAGGTTTGATCAACACAACTTCTCTGGAGCTGGGGATGATGGAAAAGGGCACCAAGAATCATAAAATCACGGAATCATTGAGGTTGGAAAAAAACTTCAGGATTGTCCAGTCCAACCTTCAAACAAATGCTACCATTCCCACTAAACTGTGTCACCAAGTGCCACTTCTGCTCATTTTTTGAACACTTTCAGGAATGGTGTCTCCTACACATCCAAGGAAAGCCTCTTCCACTCCTTAATTGCTCCTTCAGTGATGAAATTTTTCCTTTTATCCAACCTGAAACTCCATTGGCACAACTTGAGGCCATTTTCCATTATCTTCAGAGATCCAGGCACGTGTTCGAAGCCTGGAAAGTGATGAAGATTGCTAATGAGGCAGATGTGAATATTGCTAATGAGGCAGGTGTGAATATTGCTAATGAGGTGGGTGTGAATATTGCTAATTAGGTGGGTGTGAATATTGCTAATGAGGCAGGTGTGAATATTGTTAATAAAACAGGTGAGTCCTAAGAGGCACAAGAACCTTGGTTTGGGCTGGACATGACCCTTCCTGCTCCACTTTCTTAGGGCACAGCTCACGTTGCAATTCCTCCCTTCCCAACTCTGTAAGGAATACATCCATCAGTGCTTTTAGTGCTAGAAATTCCCTAAATTCCAGTGGGATTGAGACTCACCTGGTGATCCTGGTGTGATGCTCTGCCACCTGGCCAAGGTGCCACAAGGAACATCCATCCAAAGCTTTCGGAGCCACTGCTACAAAAGGCATCACAGGCATCTCATGGCAAGTTTTTCCCTCAAAGAATAAGGAATGTAGGATATAAAGATAAAATAAGGAACTCTCCAGAAAATATAAACAGTGTAAGTGTTTATGATCTGCACCAAGCTGAGCTCGGTAAGGCTTGGAGAGGTTTAGTCCCATGTCTGGTCTTTGGAAGTGCCTTCCCTGGATTCACTAAGCTGGGATTAGTGTCTCTCAATCTCCAGCTACTTGTTTTATACATTTCCAATGGCTTCTTTTTAATATCCCTGCTCCTGTAAGCAGAGAATAACACAGGAACCATAATATATCATGTGCTGTATTACACCAGCAGAATAATCCTATATTTCTATTGGGAGATTCCAACAGACTTAAGAACTTAAGGAATCACGGAAAAATTTTGCAGTGTAATCAGTGCTACCAAAACCCCCTCCCAACTTTTTTTTTTCAGGGCGGGTGGGCAGGAGGAGGGGGAGATTTCCAGCTAATTCTTTCCATCTGGGCTTCATTTGCAGATTATGTGGGAAAAGGAGAGATTAATCCACGGGAGGAATGAGCACACATTAATTTGCCATCTGGGGATGTAAACAGGAAGCCCAACGCGTTGAGCCTCAGTGGCTGCTTATTGCTTCAGTGAGGAAAGATGAGTTGACGCCGTGGGTCTTATGCTGAAAATATTTTAGTAATTTCTAATAAGATATTATAAACAAATGTCAGTCCAAAGCTTTTCTGGAAAGGGGAAGAGAAGGTTGTCCTTGGATACAAGAGCAGCTGATAGGAGGGGGAAAATTATCCTTTGAATGAGTTTGGCAAGAAAATCTCACTCGTTTGAGATTATTTTTCTTGAAGTTTGATTTTTTTTTTTGTTTTGGTTACATTTTCTTTGAATCGAGCATGTAAATGATCCCCCTGTTCAGCTTTCAAGCATCTGCTGCTGCTCCTTTTTAAAATTTAATAACTGACCTCAAGGATCGACGATGCCTTTAAAGCACAAGCTTGAGAATAATCCTTTTGTACTGTGATGGTTGAGTGAAACGGGGATGATTTTCTCCCCTGGCCTTTTCTTTTTGTTTCCCACGTTTTCATTAAGCCCAGCCCAGACCACCTCTGTGTGGTGTAACCCAGAGGTGACAGGATCCCATCTCCACTTCCCTGAAATAGATATCCCAATCTTTCCGGAGCGTGTTTCTCTGGAGAGGTGGAAGCTGAGTGTTTAAACAGGGATGACACTGATTCCTCTTTCCCAAGCCCTGAGCTCAACTCCCACCTTCCCCTCCCAGCCCCAGGGTGGCTGCTCCAGGATCCCCATCACCTGCACGTGCAGGATTCCAGAAATTCCCTGTGGCAGAGGCTCAGCAAGGCTCTGCTGCAGCATCACCACACAAAAATCATTTCCCTGAAGCTACAAAAGCCTGGATCAGGGGGTGTTTGCTCCCAGTTTATCCCAAGGAAGATTTTTGCCTCTCTGGGCTGTCACACTGGGGTTCAGAAACACTCCAAGGGAGAAATGCTCCCAGGTCTCTGCAGACAAGGGATTGTTCCAAGCCAGGAGTGTTTATTTGCTGTCCCTGCCTCGAGCCAGTGGTCAGGACTGTGGACAAGAAATGTCAAACCCTGGCATTCATCATTATTACAAAGTTCATTTGAGAAATTAGGGCAGGTTGTTTTTATGTCTGGCTACAGAAATTGCACAGCCCCTCCTAATTGTGACTCCTCTATCCAGCTTTTAGGTTGTGCTGTGGATGTGGGAGTTCCCATCCAGCCAAGTTTTGCAGGGTGGGATGTTCCTCACACCCTTCATGCACCCCACGTTCCTCCTTGCCCAGGAATCTCCTGCAGGGATTCCATTTCCATAAATTCCATTTCTGACGACTGTGTGAGGGCAACCCAAGACTACAAGAACCCACAAACCTAGAAGATAACTCATTTAAACTCAGAGCAGTCTCCTTCCCTACCCGTATCCCATATTATCCTCTATATTAATACCTTTTCAAGCACATCTGTGTGTGTGTTGTATGGACTCATCTACCATTAATTGCAGGGTTTTATAAATTTCCATTCCTGCCTAATGACTTTTTACAGGCAGTGCAATTACCAGTCCTTTTTATTGCCATTCTAATGATTCAAACATGCCTACAAGAAAAGCATGGTCCAGCTAAAGAAATAGCTGCTGTAAAATTCTATATATATATTTTCTCCACATAGCTTTAAATTAATCCATTTTTATTGGGGTGCTTGGCAAAAAAATTAATCGGAAATTGAGTCCAAACAGACCAGGATTTATTGCAGCTCTGTAACACCGAAGAGTGACTTGATTGATTTAAACCATTTTTACAGTAAAATAAAATAAAAATAAAGCAAGCAAATTATCCTGGCTTAAAAGCTGGAAATTCTCCCTTCTTGTGCTCTGCAATTTGAACCAGCCGAGACAGTGAACTCCAGCTTGGCTTTAAGATGAAAGAAGATAGATTTTGATGGGATATTGGGAAGAAATTCTTCCCTGTGAGGGTGGTGAGGCCCTGGCACAGGTGAGGCTGGGATGTCTCATCCCTTGAAGTGTCCAAGGCCAGGTTGGACAGGGTTTGGAGCAACCTGGAATAGTGGAAGGCATCCCTGTCCATGGCAAATGAGCTTTAAGGTCCCTTCCAACCCAAACCACTCTGTGATTCCATGGTTCTGTGACTTTGACAGAGGAACTCAGGCTCAATAGGGTTTGGGAACTCAGCTCTCAGCAGCTGGTGGGACACCTGACCTCCCCATGGATCATTGTGGCTCCTCTGAACCTTTGGTGGGTAAATCATGGGTCAGAACTGAACCCTGTGGGCAGCCTCTCAGTCCAGGAGGAGGAGATTCATTGATTTCAATTTTGAAGGTGGTTTTTAACCAAAAATGCAGGAGGAGATTTAAGCACCTCAAGCCTCAAGGGTTCTGAACTATTCCAACATCTCTTTAACCATGTCATCATTTTGTGCCCCTTTATTTAGGATTTTTTTTTTGTGCAGAAAAGCAAACCCAGTGAAAGCAGGGAGATCTGTGATGTCCTGGAGATGCAGTGCTGCTCTCCTCTTGCTGAAAGCCAATCCTGCTGGAAAGCCAGTGGGTGCTGAGGGCTCCCAGCACCACCCGTGCTGTTGATGAATCCCCGGCTCCTTTGGAGGAATGTTTTCCAAGACTCATTTTACACACTCTAAATCAAAGCACAGAGAGTCGCCTTTGTAAGTTTTGATAAATGCTCTCGTGCTATTTGTGTTCCTGTGGTGTTCTGAGGCTTTAGCTGAGATCGGGGTCCTGTTGCAGAAGGTGCTGCACAAAACCCTCTGAAGGGCTGACAGTGTAAACAGCCAAGGCAAAAATTTGAGGTATGGAAATACAGGGAGGTGATGTGCCAAAAATCCAGGGAAGCTGGAAGCAGCTCCCCTTCCCCATTGCTTTGGTCACCCAGTGATCCAGCTAGAGACAACACCCAGCTGCCACAGGTGTGGCTGTGGCCAAAAGAATTCCTCTTTTTTAGGTGTTGACTTTAATGCTGTGCTTGGACAAAACAAGGTCTGGCAATATTGTTCAGAGTGAGTTGAAATTCAGGAGCCACAGAGCACATGGGAAAGGGTCCCCAGGGAAGTGGGGATGGAGTCACCATCCCTGGGAGTGTTGAAAAAATGAGCAGAGAGGGCACGGAGTGTTGTGGCTGAGTTAGCAGAGTGGTGATTGCTCTAAGGTTGGATCTTGGAGGTCTTTTCCAACATTAATGATTCCATGGTTCTACACTGACCTTTAGCAGAAGGAAAAATTATTTACAGTGGATTGGGAGCTACCCTGCTCATCCCATCCCTCTGAATATCCCATTTTGGAAAATGAACTTTGAAATTTCAACACTTTTCAACCATTTTACGGATTATTCAAACTTTGAAGAACTAGAAAATATTTTATATTCACTGTGAGCAATTCTTGACCCGAAAAGCAATCAGCAAATCCTTTGTTTCTGAAAGGCAACTGCCTGTCCCTTCTCCTTGTCCATAGCAGGGTGCCCTGGACTGCCCCACACTGTCATTGCTCTCTGTCACAGCCCTGCAAGTCAAGTCACCCAGCCCTCCTTGGGGACTTGGTGTCCATAAAGGAACCCCAGGTCATTTATAATAACGAGCAGGGGCTGACCTCCAGTGAGCCCCCAGTGCAAATGCACCTCTGGCCATCCTGGTTTATAAATGATGTGTTTTCCTCCTTCCCCCAGTGCTGTCCATTCCCCTGACCAGTGTGGACAAGACAAATGGCACCACACCCCAGCGTGTCTGTCAGGGGACAGAAGCAGGAAAGGAGGCTGCAAATGCCTTCTCAGGGAGTCACTGTTGACCTCACTACTCACACAGACAGCTCTGATCCAAGAGACGACTCCCCCTGTGCTCCTATGCATTCCCAATCCCTGAATTTGCTCGGTTATTTTTCTTTATCTCCCTGCTTTTCTCTGTTAACTTCTTCCCCTGGCAGTGGCCATCACTCAGTGGGTCACCCCAAGTCATCCTGAATCGGAGCGTTGGCAGCACTTCCCTTGTTACTCAGCCAACTCATGGGATCCTGGCAACCTTTTTCTCTCTATAAGGATGAGGTCCAAGCTGCTCTTTGATGTTGTCAAACCATGACTTCCACTGGTCTCCCTGCTGATTCCTTTGCTCTCTCTCCCCGGGAGTAAAAAGCCACAGGGAAGCTCTGAGTGTTGTATCAGGCACCGGGCCAATCTGGTTTCAGGCTTTGTTACTGCGTGGAGCAGACAGCCTGTCCAGTCCTGGATCTATATGAGGGATGCTTTCATCTCCTAAGAATGCTGTGCATTTCAGGTTGTTCCACCTATAGAGCCCATCCAGGCAACCTCTGCAGGGCCAGCCTTCCTGAAAAGCGAAGGAATAACAAAAATCGAACTCGAACACACACAAGATCAAAGTTTGCCCAGGATTTATGTTTTATGGATTCAGAAACAGAGAGGACAAGGTGAAATCTGCATTTCTGGTGAGATATTGATTTATTTCTGTTCCATTTGCCTCCTAAGGCTTGAAAAATGTGGACAGAAAGGAGTCATTCACCATGTCTGAGGCAACGCGGGTGAAATTCTGGCCACCACTGAAGGCAATGGCAAGGCTCCCATTGACTATGGTGGGGCCAAAATTTCACCCCATGATTTCTCATCTTGCTTTATTTTATTGACCTTTCTCTCGAATACGGGCGAAATGCAAATATTTTTTTGCAGCACAAGTCTTTGTACTCTATGAACTCTGCTGGATCCAAAGCACTTCATATGTATATAAGAAAAACAGCGAAAGACGAAAGGGAGAGCAGTTAACTGTGCAAATAATGATCTCCACAATCTATAAAAAACAGCCGTGCTCAAAAAGAGATAGTGGTTTAAATGGTCAGGATAAATAAAACAGGCTCAAGGCTGGGTTTTGGACCATGAAGAGCATTCCCAAGCCTGCATGGTACAGACCACACATCTGAGGAATGTGGAGGCCACCTCAGCATGGCCCCGTGGTGGCCATGAAATCCCAGACGTTTTGCTCTCGTTTTCAAATCATGCTGATGTTCAAAGCCTAAGGAATCCAGCAGTTCTGGTGTGAGACAATGGGTGATATTCCCAATATTCTGGCAAACTGTTCACAGGGGAAAAAGAAGGATGTTTCTTTCTCAGTGGGTTCAGTCTCCACATGGAATATAAATAGCTGATTTCAGAGACAAAGAATTGCCCTCTTTGCTTTCACCCAAAGCCTTCTTTCATCCTTTCAATATTTCAGGATAATCCCCTCTGTGATGCTATTGTGAATCCAGGTAGTGTCACGATCAATGAAATTATTGTTTTGTCTCCTTGTAGGAAAATGCAAACTGTCAAAGCTGGTTTTCACAATAACCTCACCTTTCCTGGTGCCCATCCTTTGCCTGCCAAATCCAGAATTTCACCACAAACCTTTCCACCAGCAGCATTCATTTTATCAGGGGCTGTGTTGGATGGGAAATTCAGGCAGCAGGATTTGAAGAGACCTTCCACCACTATCTCAGGAATTTGCAAATGGCTTAGATGGTTTAGTCAGTCCCCAAAACAGTAGAAGGATGTGACTCTATTAAAAAATCCTGATTTTACTACAAGCAGAGGCAAAAGAACTCATGCAGAATGACAAGGCAAGGAAGAGCAGCTGTGATGGGGAGAGAGCAGAGCTCTTGATTCCCAGAGTGGAGATGGGATTATAATCAACATTTGATATGATGCAGGAATGAGGAGTGATATGTTCCATTCCTTTGGAAAGCTTGTCATCACTCCCAGAAAGAGAAGACTTTTCTCATTCCAGCCTTCATCTTCACCTGCTCCCTCAGTGTTTCAGCAGCCTGGTGCAGTGGAAGGTGTCCCTGCAGGGAGTTGACATTAGATGATCTTTAAAGTCCCTTCCAATCCAAGCCATTCCATGATTCTATGATCCTTAAATCCACGGACAACCTCCCTATTGCAGGATGTAAAATCCAAGGGCCCTCCTGTGAGGTGCTGCTGTGAGGCCTTTCCTTTATAATCAAATAAAAACCAGGGTAAGTTTTAAGTGCTCTGGGCTTACATTTTCCCCCCTTTCATTTATTTTTGTTTCAGAATGTGCCTTTTTATTAAAAACAAAAACACAACAAAGACATTTCCATCATCTCTGGGGCCGTGTTCTGATGCCTCAAGGACCACCAGTGGTTCACAGACCACAGGGTGAGTAATGGTGCTCAAGAGCACATTGAGTCCTCTGCTCTGGCTGCCTCTGCCAAAGGAGCTCTGCTCACACCAACGTGCTCACCCGGGCTTTGTCAGACCCAATTCTGCCTGATTTGAGTTATGGAGCTTCCATCACATCTTTGGGGAAAATTATTTCACTGTCTTCCAGGCCTCTGGGGCCGGAATGTGGATTCATGAAGGCCGCGGTGTGTATTTAGTAAAAGAGCACTTTGAAATTAATAAGCTGGAGGAAACGAGGCCAAAATTCTGTCCTCAGCCTCCCCGGTGTGGTGCTTGTTAGAACGCAGAGGAGCCTGTTGAATGACAAGGGGAGGAGGATGGGGGGCTTCTACAGGGACTGGTGCATCACCGAATTTTGGGGCCTTTGGGAAATCCTTTAACATTAATCGCCCCAGCTGGGAAACTGAATAAACCATGAAACCTTTGCTAAAAAAGCCAGCTCTGCACTTAAATCGGTGTTATCACTTACATAAATAACAAACAAATCATATGGTTTGGGCTCTATTTCCTGCCTGGAAGGAGTGTGAAGACTGATCACTCACAGAAAGCGAATTTTATACTATTTTTGCTTTATAGCAAGTGGTGGATTGGACCTGTGAACATGGATTGACAATATTGTTCTTTCTGCAAACGTTACTGCTCACTGAAACATTTCAGACCAACATCCCATGAAGATTTAGTGGTCTCAGCTTGTTTGACTTGGAATTAGACATGATTTCTAATTAGCCAATCTTCAGCAGTCTGTCAGAAAAAGCAGCGAGCTGCCAGTTTTCACACCTTGGCCAAAAAAAAAAAGTAAAAATCCCAATAAAACTCTTAAGAAAAATGGCCTATCACTTGTGCTGCTAGAAAATTCCCAGTGTGTCCAAGGTTCTTCTCCATTCCCCCACACACAGATCCATCCATCCATCCATCCATATGTGCCTACACACTCATACACCACCACCATCCAAATCTCTGTATAAGCTTAGACAGCCCAAACTAAGAACATTTTCTTATTTTCCTACAGTTTTCCATAGAAAGGGAAAGTTCAGTGTAGTTAAACGAGCCTCAACTGTTTAAAACAACCAATGTTAACCAGCATTTCAGCTGTTTAAATCAAAACATGTGTGTTGATGTTTTGGTAGCAAAAATCTGTAGGGAATTGGAGGAACAGAGGGTGGATAAATGATTCTGAAGTCTGACAGAAAAGAGTTCTTTAGGTCAAGCTTAGAAGTGGAGTAAGCTCAGTGCAGCTGAGGCTGCACCCATCGTTATTTTAAAGGTCTTAGAAGAAATCCATTGCAAGTCCTAAAAACATCCAAAGACTTTTATTTCCAAATTTTATCAATTTGGATTTATTATTGACCATTTTCCATAATCTCCAATCTCGGATGAGAGTGGCTTCCAGGAGGACACCAAACTACAGCTCCTTCCAGGACCAGAATAAGTTAAAGTGTTGTTTTATGGAAAATTAGGAAGAAATTCTCCCCTGTGAGGGTGCTGAGGCCCTGGCACAGGGTGCCCAGAGAAGCTGTGGCTGCCCCTGAATCCCTGGAAGTGTCCAAGGCCAGGTTGGACCAGACTTGGAGCAACCTGGGATAGGGGAAGGTGTCCCTACCCATGGTAGGGGGTTGGAATGAGATGAGCTTTAATATCCCTTCCAACCCAAACCATTCCCTGATCCTGTAAAATGGTAGAAATGGAGATGAAACAGCAAAATGTGTGCTCTTAATGGTGTTGGCAGGCCCAGCCATGTCTCCATCTCAATTTTTGCTTGTGCTTCACATTTTTAGGAATGGTTCTGTCTTCTTTTCTCTCTCTGATCGTGGTCAGATGCGAGGGAAAATATTGTTCCCTGTCAGCCACAATGCTTGTTCAGCTTTGAGCTCCTGCACCTGGCTCAAAATGGCCTTGTGGGGGCTTCTTGACACTTAATCAGAGCATCTGGTACAAGAAAGGGCAGTGGGGCTCAGTCCTGAAGACCTTTTTCAGCTGGTCTGGAACCCCTAAGCCAGGCACATTCCAGCTGCCTTCACGAGATTTTGGCCAATTAAAGTCGAGGTGAGAACTCCCAGGTTTGGCCAACACTAATAAAATCAGAGAAATGTGAGTCGCTTCCTCAGCTAATGGTTTCCTTAAAGGCACGACCAGATGCTGCCACGTTTCTCTCATCTCTCTGGGCAGCCCAAAGGCAGCTCCCATGGATGTCAGTGGCAGCCATGTCTGTTGGGGAATATTTGCATTCCTTAAGCAAGTGCTCAGCCCATAAATTACGACAAGAAAGGCTCTTCTTTGAACCCTCATCTTTAAATTCCTCTTTAGGAAGGTTTTCTCTCCTATCACGACCCATTAACTAAGCCATATGTAGGGTCCTCCATCCAGAACCACTCCACTCCCAAAAACACAACTGCTAGGGAGAAATGAATATTTGGATCAGCCCTTGTTTTCCTTTCTGGCTGTTTGTTTAACATTGGAAGGATTATTGAAGATGTTATCTCAGAGAGAGTTCACTGGGCCACGTTTCTGTGACAGTATTATTGCAAGGGCAGTTGCCTGGCTCTTATCTTCAGCTAATAAAGGTGTGTTAAAAAGGAAAAATTGATCAAATGTGAGCTGACCTTAATTTCATTTGAGATTTTTTAAAGGAAATATTCTATTTCTTACGTCTTTTGTTCAGTTTTAAAAGGTTACATGCTGCTTTTCCTACTTCAAAACTAGAGGAGTTCCAGTTGGGAAAGGAACATTTGGGTGTCTGTTCTTCACAGTCTTGCACCTATGGAATTGTGTATGACCCAGAAAAGTCCATGGATTCACTGGGAAAAAGCTTTCCAGCACTCCACAGCAAGCATGAAGTACTTGCTAGGAGAAAGGAAATTATTTATAAATAGAGAGAAATGGTCAGACGGGACTAAACCGTGATTTACACTCCAGGCTCCTGCAGAAAAAAATGTCTTTCTCCACCTCCGGTCTCCCCAGAGACTCCTGCTTGTTGAGGAGAGGGAAAACATAATTTCAGCTGCAGATCTGGCCATTTGCAGTCACTCCCATCTGCCATGGATTTGAAGGTGTTTTTTGGTGCCCCTCAGAGCTCCATCAATGCCTGGTCCAGCCATTCTGACTCTTCCACAAGGGATTCATCCCTGCAGCAAGGAAACATGGGATTATTCCCATCAACATCACACAAACAACACACAACGAGCATCACACAGACTTCAAGGAAGTCCTCAACGTCCCCTTAGGTGCATATGAAGTTTAACTGTACTTTTTCCCCCCACGTTTTCCCAGACTGAAGCCGCCTCTCGCGATCTGTCGGTAATTTGTGCGCATTGTTACCGCTCAACGAGCGTATTCTTTCTGCTGACCCCACTTGAACTCGCTTCCCCTGAGCCCGTGGCACGTCCAGGAGGCGAGGGCTTGGTTTACAGCAACGAGCCCTCGGTGGGGCTACACCTTTGGACCACCCAGGAACGGCAGCGAGCCGTGGCACGACTCGGATCTGGAGCCCACCTGTGCTCCTTGACCTGCCTTGGCTTCCCCTTCCTTTCTGCTCTCCTTCAGACCCACCATGGCCCTCGTAATTCAGCACTTAGGGACCTCATCTCTCTCTCTCCCTCCTTCCCTCTCCTCACAAAATCAGTGGTGGAGTTGACTTTTTTTGCCTTCTCTGGGAGTGCAGCTGGTGTGAGTGCAGCAGGCTGTGCTGGAAGCCATGGGAGCTCCCATGCCAGTTTGCATCCTCCGAGAGGCTGGCCCAGGATGTTTTCTATTTTAATTTTTTATGTCTGCACCTAGCGTTCCAGTTGGATGTGTTTTAAAGTAAACAGAGTCGATAAATAAAAAAAAAAATTAAAAAAATAAAAAAAATGGTGCATTTCCCAGCCATCCCGGAATATTTCTGTTCCTCCCTCATTGCCTGCCCCTTCCTAGTCTTTTACTGCTTTCACAGATACAACAATTAAATATTCAGCTGGCAGGCCAGTTTTCCCTTTTTGCTCAGTTGATTCATTCCGAAATCCAGTTTTTGAACGGATCTATTCTAAAAGACGCAGTGCCAGAGTAGGGAAATTTAGGTTCTTGGGTGGAAAACTCCTTATTCAGGACTTTTCACCTCAAATTAGTCATCAATCATCAGCGACCAAGGATGTCTTACTCCGACCTGGGGAGCCAAAACGCAGAGGTTTAACGAGGAGGATGGGAACAGTAACGCCCAGCCAACAGCAGCCGGCAAAGAGCCCGGGATTTCTTCTGGATCTGGATGGTGGAAAGGAGAGGAGAGCGTGCCCACGTTCCAGGTGAAGGTGAAGGGAGGGTGGGGATGGGTCTGTCTCCCCCATCAGCTCTCCTGGTGCTCACCTTTCCTGGCCTTCTGCTCCACTGTGTGTTTGGGAGCTTTTCCAAATCTGTGACTTCAAGGGAATTCGCCTCAGTTTGAAGCACCAGCCTTTGATCTCAGAAGCCAAGGTCTTTATTCGTTTAAGATGGTAATTAGCTGAAATTTGTAATGGAAAGATTTTTTAACTTAATGGGCCCTTAATAACTTGAAAAGTGCTGTTGGATGTGTTTTTTTTAAATATAAATCCCATTTTTTCTGATTTTGTGAAGCTGCTTTCTGTTCATCCCATTCATTTAAGACCTCTGAGCTGAATGCTGGGGCTTGTGACTTGGGGACCATATGGATTTTACAACCCAAAGACGAGGCATTCATCTGCACAGCCCATTCCTGTTTGTTTATTGTCCCAGCCATGGGACTTCTTGGCTTGGCAGCCATCAGAGCACAGGTTCCAGGCTTTCCAGGCTCTCACTGTGTGTCCCAGCTGTGTTCAGACCCTGGCAGGTCCAGTTCTTCCCCAACAGCCACCTTCCTTCCCTTAAAACAAGCCTGGGGATCGTCAGGCCTTGGTGCATTTCCAGAGTCTGTTAATTGAACCTGCAGGGCTCAGTCCTGCTCACACAGAAGGAGCCCAACTCCTCCAGCTCCCTGCAGCTGCTCTGCCTGCTGCAAATGCAGAGCACATGCCAGCCTCACATCCCTGCGTGGGAAATCAGGGACTATTCCCAGCCTGGAGGATCTAAAAAAAAAAAAAAAAAAAACTTTTTTTTTTCTTTTCAGAAGAAGGTCTCATTCACAGTCCGTTTCCTGGCTATGAAGAAATTGTTCCTACACAAAATATCGTGTTTGTGTCCAAACAGAGCTGTGGAAAGGGTGGGATGAGGAAGAAGCTTCCTCAAAGGCTGGCTGAGTGAATGGAGACTTTCTCACAGCCTGACATCTGCTGCCCAGAGTCCATCCATCCATCCCTGCCCATGGCCAGGGAGTGCCTGGGGACAGGAGAAACCAGCGGGGGGACAGGAACAACCAGAAACCAGGGGGGGACAGGAACTCATTGCCTAAAGTGACCCTTCTGATGCAACGTGTCATAGCTCAGACATGAGACATCCCAAAACCAGCAGAGAACCTCCTGAGCTGCTTTGCCCACTTCTCCAGAGCGTTTTTGTAGCTGTGGTTCAATTTTTTTTTCAGACAGATGTGAAAATAGAAGGAATTCAGATTTAGCATTGTATCTTCTCCCGAGCAAAGGGCTCGCTCTGAGGCAGTGCAGAAGAGCTGCAGGTTTCTGCTGAATGAGGATTGAGCAAAAAACCTCTCACCAGGGTCCTCATGGTTCTGAGGAGTCTTCCTTGTTGTTGGTGAAAGCAAACACCTCCTGCCTCTGCGTCTCCTTTGCGTTTTCCTCTTTTGAGCAGTGGACATGTCTTTTCTGTTTGTCTCCTTCAGCCAGGGTTTTCTGAGTCCCGACATTTCCAGCCAGTCTTTGGTCAGAGGGTGATTAAAGGGTTCAAATTATCAACCCACACATGGCTGTTTAATTGTTTGGGATCTCCTCAGGAGTCTCCCTGGCCCCAACAGCTTCTCCCAAAGATAAGGGTCTCCCACAGTTCCTGTATGGAACCTGTCAGCCCCTTGGAGACGCCTCAGATGTTTGAGGATATCTCAAGGCAATATATTTAACCCCAAAAGTCTATGGCTGGGTCACTTGGTCAATCCTCCATCTCCCAGCCTGGATGTAACCACTCAATGTCCACGACCCTTTGGAAGCCTTGCTTCACCTTCCAGCCTGCTTGGCCCCAAGAAGCTGAACAAATTCCCAGTTCACTGAACAGAAAGGGGTTGAGAGGCAGGCACGGTGTTATCCCAGTGCTGCAGGAGGCAGGTGAGCTGTCTCCACCAGCCTTTGGCCAGGTAGAACCAGATCCCACAGACGATTTGGGAAGGCAGAGAGCAGAAGGCAGCAAACACACAGAAAGCCATTTGTCTGAAAACTGGGGCACGCGTTGAACGAAAACATTTCGCAGCATTCGCTGAGCCCTAATAGGAACTCACACGTTCCTTGAAATGGCCTATTCATTATACACCAGCTTGTAAAAAACAAGGTGAGTTTTTTTTTTTCTTTCCCCCCAGCCCTTAAACATAAGATTTTTAGCTCCAAGCAGGAGTTTCAGAAGTTCACCTGGAGAAACTCCACCGAGGGCAGCGTGTGCCGGGGCACTTGCTCGGGGGCTGGTGCAAACTGGTGTTCATGGGCCCCTGGTGCCTGGGAGGCCGTGCCAAAGCCATGAGCTTTTATTAGCACTAACTTTCCATCGAGTCGGGAGGGACCTTTCCATTCTGCTTCCCCGGCAGCGCGGCGCTGGCTCCACCTCAACATTTGCACCTTATAAAGTGTTGTCATGACCCGACTGGAGCAGTTTATACAAGGCCCTTCAAGATCCCCGGTAATGAAGAGTAAATAACCCAGGAAAGCTTTCTCTCACTTTGCAGCTTTCTTTCGGTCTCAAAAGAAATAAAACAACTTACTTAACAGCATTCTTTAATCTTTTGCACCAGTGGCCTCCTTTATAGGGTGTTATACAGAGCCAGTGTAAATCCAACCTCTGTAATGGGGTCAGTGTTTCTCAACAGGTGTTGGGTGGATACAGTGTAAGATCTATTTTTTCAATAAATGTCAGGCCAGAAAGCTTGCTGTTCATACACAGGCACCGTGAACATGTGGTTCTCTCACGCGCTCGCCCTCCCCTCTCCAGTACCCCTTTCCTAATTTTTTTTATTTTTATTTTTTTTCCAGCAGCCCACCAAGGTCTCCAGTTTAATGAAGGAAAGCAGTGAATGCCCATTGCCCGGTTGTGGAGCACAACTGATCTGCCATGCTTTGGGCATGCCAGAAAATTAAAGAAATTAAAGAAATCCTAAATTTTCTCCTGCTCTCTTTTCACAGAGGGGCTGCAAAATACTGATGGTGTCAGGAAAGTACAGTAGGCAGTGATACAAAAAGGCTCTCTGTGTTGTTTTGGACCAACCCTGGGCCTGATCCTGAAGTTCTTAATTCTTCTTTTCCAAAGGCAAAATTCCCTTTGGAGCCAGCAGAAAGCTGCCCTGAGGAAGGATGACATTTGTGAGCTCACTGCCATCAAGTTTGTTGAAAAAGAATTTGCTTTATTCAGCAAAGCCACAGTTTAATGTCTCCTGTGCAACAGTCCAGGAAACTTTATCATAACTCATTAAAAATATCCTCATTAGCTAAAAAATTAGCACCAAGGGCACCAAGTTATCTAAATAATGTAAACTTTTGCTCATAGAAGACCATTATTTTAAATGGGTCTACTTAAATATTTGTGCTTTAATATAGATTGAAATCTCTGCACGAATCTTAAATTAGGCTGATGTTTTTTAATTGATTACTGCCAGGTAATTAGTAATTAAAAACCTGCTGGAATCCCTGTTCCCCAAATGTTCTGCCCCTGTGGAAGATGGGTCCAGAGCACGAAACCTTCTTTGCACTATTTATTTGTGACTGCAGCAGCCTGTGCTGCCGCCCTGCCTGCCTGTGCAAACACCATATGGGAAATAAATGCAAAATACCTCTGTGAGCATTCATCTGAATTTAAGAAGGGGAAATCACACTTTGCAATCATTTGGGCTTATTCAGCAAAGTGTTTACTTATGCACTTAACTTTAAGCATGTTCTTAAGTCCATCTCCCGTTCATCAACACGTGTCTGCATCTAAATAAATCCTTAAGCACTTTGCTTTGTAAGGGACTGAAAGAATTGAAATAACTGAGAAAACATTGGAGGAAACTTTCTAGTTGTGTCTCAGTGAATTTAATTCTTGTTCATTACTCACTTCTGATTTACGAAGGAGAGCACGACACCAATGCCACGTGTGCCACTGACTTTAACTGAATCTCAAAGCCAACTTTAGAAGAACTTTTTTAAAATTAAGAGGCTTGTCACAATCCTAACAAATTCCACCAATATTTACAGAATCACAGAATTACCTGGGTTGGAAAAGACCTTTGAGATCATCAAGTCCGAGCTCAAACCAATTAAGGCTAAAAATCAAATGTGATGATAACGTGAGTGTCCCAGTTGGACAATGAGAAAATCCCCCCAGAGCACCTCTTGGGGGAAGTAAAGTTACTAAAAGAGTCATGAGAGAGAAGAAAGGAGTTAATTAACAGCTGTGGGATCAAGTCCTTTGTTGGTAATTTCCAAGAATGATTAGACCCCTTCAATATCAGGAAGGGTCACCATCAAATTCTTCCATGGTTGAGTAATGATGAAGTGATTTATTTCTCATGAGCAGTACCAGATATCTTGAAGTCAAATGGGATTGTGAGGCAATCCAGTCTGCTACTGAAATAAGTTATTTTTCTGGATGAAATTATGTTTGATTGGAAAAGCCGGTCTGCATTGGAAGACTTCAGAGTTACAAGAGACGTGAGAAAATAGATTTGAAGTTGCAGCAAAATGCAGTTGCTTTTCAAATTTAAATTAAATATGAATCATTTATAACAATCACAACAATCATCATCATGGTGCCTTATTAGACAGTTCTTGGTTAGGGAAAAGAAGTGAAAAACAAGGACAAGAACAGAATGATCCTTTCCCTGATTTGTCCTTCCAGCTCTGAGCAGCCCAGGAACTGAATAAACCAGAAATTCCACCCAGACTCCCATTTTTGGTGAATTCATTCACCATTAATTGCTCTAATCCCTTCCTGAACACATTCCTCAGGCCCCCGCGGCGTTCCGTGGCCGAGGTGCTGGACAAATACGATCTCTGAATATTTGTGCAGATTTTGCAAGCCCAAAACAAATAGTGCCAGAGGATGAAATCCTGATTGTGCAACCTCAGCCCCCGTGGCTCTCGCTGGGAGTTTCGGCTGTTCCATTCCATTTGCAGTTTGGCATTTCTGTGGGAGAGCAGCTGCGTGCTCCTCTCATTTTTGTTCCATCCTCTGTGAGAAATTGGAGGCACTGGGAAAGAGAAATGGAGCTCGTCTCGGTACAAGGGCACATTATTATCCCGGGGATGTGTTTGTAAAGAAAAAAAAAAAAAAGGAAAAAGAAATGTTTGTTTTTCCTGAAAATTACTCATGCGTTTACGAAATTCCGCCGCAAAAGCAAAATCGTGCGAAAAAAATTTGCGAAATGACTCAGAGAGCCCACATCTCCCAGTTTTCATTGGAAATATTGCAGAGACCTTGCAAGCTCCTAATCAGAAATGAAGGCAAGCAAAGCAGACACCTTTTGGAAAAACTCACTGAGCTAAATAAAGCCTTTCAGTTTTGGTTAAATAATGGTTTGGAAAAATGCGTTCAGGCGACCCAAGAAATGAGTAACTTTCATTTCTTTGCCTCCTTGCAGGGATCAAGCCCTCAGACAATATTACAGAAGTTTCTTTCAGGCAATATCATAGAAGATTCTTTGAAGGAAGGAAATTGTTCCTGCTTTCAGTGGAAACAACCTTTCCTTCACTTCTCTGAAGTCAATAATTACATGTCTTTTCTTGCTACACACATGGATGTGAGAGATTGAAAGAGTAATTTTATTTATTCTCTAAATATATTGAAATTCCTATGGATGTAAACAGCCATATAAATACAGATATATAAATTCCCAGGTTCAGTACTGATATTTTTTTTAATTTATTCATTTTATGACACTCCAGTTCATCCCCTTGTAGTTCCTTGGTCTGTTTTTTTAGGGATACTCTGTTATCTGTCCTCATGACAGCAGTTAGTGCCATATTTTTGATTCTCAGAGAATTATTTGAGTTTCAGGGTTTAAATGAAGACCTGAAATGGTTTTAGATATGTAAATACCACAAGGAATTGTTTGAACATGAGACACATGGAGGATGAATAATAATAGTAAAATATTTTTACCTGGGATGTGATCACCTTGGCCATAAAATCACAAAAAGTACATACATTTTAAGCCTTTTTTCTTTTTTTTTTTTTTTTTTTTGGCACTTAGAGATGATCTCCTGAAAAAGGAGATTGAGAACCAGAATAAAACCTCAGCCACTGTCAGCTGACCCAAATAGAGAGAAAATAAAAACCCCAAAGTTTGTAGCTGTGAGTGTTTCTTGTTTGATCAATTTTATTTCAAAGAGTGATCTCTGATTATGAAAGGCTCTGATTAGGGCACGCAGCTCCAGCTAAGCTTTTGCTGACCTGTTCTTGCAGGATGTTTGAAAATTCTTTGCACCACAAGTGGAAAACCGAAGTGGGACTCACGTTGCAAACAAGGGAGGAAAAGCCTGAAGGGTTTGGAACTCACGGCTCGCTCCATAGGGTCTGTTAGGGATAAGGGTGGAAAAAGAGATGAATCTGCAAAGGAAGCTGCATTTTAGAGGTCAGCAAGCACAGGGGTAAAGTGAGAACTGCCAAAAGTCAAGCTGAGTTAGACCTTGCAAAGGATATTAAAATAAACAACAGAAGTTCCTCAACCAGAAGGATGAAAAAGAGAAGCAGAAAGGATGACGTGGGTTTGCTGTGCAGTGGGGATGGTGTTGGAAAGGAGAGAAACTGAGCATAATTCCCAAAATTAAATGGGTTCACTGAATGTTTTCAGTAAGGGAGAATGTACAGGACATGGGGTAAAGGCTGGAGGGCTCGGGAGGGAGTGGGAATGGAAGATCCCACATTGGAGGGGGGAAGAAAATTCAGAGGGTTCACTGTGCTGAAATCAGGCACAGAAGGGAAGTAACATCACCCAGAAGAGCGGAAAAACTGGTACGATAGAAAGAAATCTTTCCACCTGGGGTTACCTCAGCAGCTGCAGTTGTTCCTGGCCATCTGAAAACCTCAGGAATTAAGGGAGAGAATAAGGGTGATTATAGAAATTGAGGCAAAGAAAGAAACAAAATGTGACGTGAGTTTACCTGAGGCAATTTTAACGTACATTTTTTCCCTCAACTTTTTACAGAGGAAGACTTTGGGTTTAAAATGAAGAAGAAAGGACCAGATTGCAACCCAGAAGGAAACCTGGGAAACATGATAAAGGGGAGCTGATCCCATTGTCTGGAATGTTTGGATGGTGAATCTTTAGGCAATACCCGAAGATCCATCTGGAGACCAATTTTGAGTGGTGTCCTCAAGAACCACAGCACCAAAGTTCAGACAACATTAGACAATGAATCCAAATTAATTCTGGAGACCTGAACCTTAAAAAACAGGCTCAGTGTAGAGAATCAAATGACCCTGAAGACCAAAGTCATTTAAAAAATAGAAGTTTTTAATCCTGGGAGATATCAAGTTGAGGAAATGCGAGTGAGGATTTTTGCAAGTCCTTTCCCTTTCCCTTTCCCTTTCCCTTTCCCTTTCCCTTTCCCTTCCCCTTCCCCTTCCCCTTCCCCTTCCCCTTCCTTTGTGGGAAAAGAGAGGAAAAGGCCTGATGTCTATATGGGAAGTTATGAGGATATTCCCTGGAATAGGGACATTCCTCTCTTCAGTTCAGCCAAGCAGAGATGGAGCAGGGACACCTCTGTCCCCTGGAAATGCATCCAGGGAAATATTTTGGAAGGAGGGAAAACTCCCTGGATAAAGGGCAATATTGACTGACACAGCACAGACAATGCTGGCCAGACAGGAATTTGTGGATTTAGAGGAGAAATAAATGATCTGCAAATGTCCAGTTTGCTGAATTTGGGGGTCTCTCTAGACCAAGGCATTTCCATTGGCAGCAAAAGGCTCTGGAGCAAACTTCCTGCAGGAGTAGCAGAGTAAGGAGAAAGGTAATTAAAAAGAGGAAGCAGACCCCAGAAGTTCATTGCAGCTCCCTATTTCTGGACTGGTAATTTGAGGTTTGTCCAGAGCTTATTAAATTGTGCAGAACTCTCCATCAAGGCCAGCATTTAATACTGTCCATAGAGCAGCCCTGGGGGATCAAGAGGTACTAAATATAAATATTAAATAGTCCAGGGCTCTGTTTCACTGGGTTTCCATTCCACTTGAAACTTCCCAAATCCTCTCCTTCCCTCCCAACTCTGCTTTTCAAACACACTTTTACCAGAGGATCAGGACTGAGCCATAAACTTCATTTTCACAGTTTCTGGGCCAGCTGGCACAAAGCATGGCCACCAAGCTGCTGACCAAAAGAAGCAGGTCTTTAACAGGTAATTTCTGTGTAACTCACTGATAGTTACAGTTTGACAGAGCCACATAATTTTAGCCCATACCAAATCTCACAAGGAAGGCTTTATGCTGTTAAACCCTGAGTCACTATCAAGTGCTAATTTTAAATGTGCTTTCCTCTCTTTGCTCCCCTTTCTAATGTCATCACTGACTTTCAAAGAAGTCTGTAGAGCACTGACATGTGGAATAATAAAAAGATCAGTTTATAAACACAGGGGGAAAAAATTCTCTTTTCATTCATATGCAATATTTTCAAATTAAACAAAACACTTTACCCTTACCAAGCTTGGCTTTCATTTTTCCCAGTTTACATTTTACGAGCAGTGCCTTTCAGTGTTGTAAAACTCATCCTCTGTGCACTTTTTAATTGAGAGAAAATCTTAAAAATTCAAGTGAGCTATGAATTAAACCCGAGGTTTCACTGACCTGTTTTTGCAAGTCAGGATACAGGACAGTCACTTCCTGCCCTGAAAAAGCAATGAAACACTGTCCCAACATATACAGATATAATGAATTGCAGCCCAATATTAAATCTGTGCCATTTCCCAAGCCCCAGATATGCTGACCCAGTCACATGACCAATAAATAAAGAGGAAAAAAACCCAAGGAGGATTTCTCAAGAGAAAGCATCAAAGTGCAATTTAACTGCAGGCAGGGTACAAGGTGCCTCCTCCTGATTAAAAGCTGAGTTTTGTTCTCCCAGGCTAAACTCTGACCAGCACAATGAGCCAGATTCCACCCAGAGCCTGAATTCATAAAATTTAAGGTCAAGAGGGACCATTAGATCATCCAGCAGACAGCCCAGACTCCTGCATTTCACCCCGTTACTGATATGGAGCCCTAAAGCTGGGTCTTGGTTAAATCCTGTCTTTGCTCACATCATCCTGGTAAAAGACCTTGGAGCTCATTAGTTCAGGAGATAAAACCCTTTGGAGTTGAATTTTTGGGCTTTCTGGTTTATGGGATGGCAGCTTGAAAAAGCCAAACCCACCCTCAGCTCTGAGCTGTCCGGTGGGGAATGGGGGTGGAACAAATGAGCCAAATATTTCTTTATATGGCTTTTTCTGCAGTAAAGATCCACAGGTCCCACAGCTGGGAGACCCCAAGAGTGTCCTGATCTTTATCTCTGCCTGAGAATTAAAAATGCTCAGTGCAGGGCATGGAGATGAAATCCCCAACAAGAGGATTACAGGTTCCACGAATTTGGGGAACGTGCCTCGTGTTCTGCAAGGGCAAAGCCCATCATTAACCTTCCTTTTTTTTAAAAAAAAAAAAAAATCCGTAATTAAGAATATCACTCAACTTTCTGCTTTAAAACAGTGTGTTCTCATGAGAGCTCCACAGGTTGTTTGAAATCTGGGCCCCTTCCCAGTATTTTTCAGCCAGTTTCCTGAGCTTGCTGACAGAGCTGTCTGGACGGCCAGTGGCTCGCATTCCTCGCAGTCTCTGCTCCAAGCCAGCTTCTTTGGGCCCAATTTCAACAAACACAGACGGACCACCACAATCCAGAGCTCGACGTGGGACTGGCACCACAGGCCTGGGAGATATTGGACATAAATCAGCTGTGGCCAGCACAGGCAGAAGTGGGCGTTGAGGGAGCTGCCAGCTCCATAGGCTAAATCTGGGGATGGGGAGTGCCAAGGATCGCAGGGCTTTCCTTAATGCAAATCCGGCTGGAGGAGCAGCAGCAGCAGCCAATTGAGCAGCTTGCAATGGAAAGCAGGTATTTGCTATTGAATTTGCAGCTGGGAGGGCTGGGTTCAAGGCAAGACAAGGGACAGTGTCACGATGTTGAGTTGTTTTGCTCGAGACGCAGGAGATAGAAGTCAGTTTTGTGTTAGAGGGGCTTGTGCTGGGAAAGCATCACTGCTGGGGACCCTGGTGGCCCTCCAGGTGTTTCTGTCCTCTGAGCTGGGGGATCAGTCATTCCTCTGAGCCCTGGGAGGAGGCACAAACACAAATCTGTTTCCAGAAATCTGCCTGAGAGGACGTGACTTTGTCAAGTGTGATGAGGTTGAGGTGGAGCACGGCATCAACTCGGTCATTCCTGGGGTCTCACTGGCACTGGGAGCAGCCCTGGTTCCCCTGGGAAGCCACAGGTACCACCCTGTGGGCACACACTGAATATCCATCCCCATCTCAGAAGCCTTCACAGGTCAAATGGAAACTCCTTGATTTCCTTTCTGAATCACTGCTGAATCTGTGATCTTCATTTCCAGGGGTGTCTTGCTCAATTTCCTTCCTTCAAAGATTCTTCTATGATACTGCACACCTGTGAACACCACGATGTCAGGTTGGGCTACGCCATTAAACATTAAATAAATATATTTATTTAATAGTAAATAAAAACTCCATCAAACAGCTACTGTTTGTCCCAACCAAACGACTCAATAAATTGTGCCTAAACACAGCGCAGAACCAACAGATATTTCTAATGCTGCCTAATCACGACTTCACTCATTAACAGTGACAACAACACTAAAAACATCACCTGTGAACACACCGAGGGGCTCATTTGGAAGGATTTATGCATGAGAATCACTTTTCTCCTGTGCCTCAGCCCTGCTGGGGCTGACAGGAGAAACCTGACCCAAAGCTTGTGGATGTGAATCAATAGGAGCGGGTCGCAGACGCTGCCCAAGGCGATAAGGCTGTGGGATGCGTTTTGCTTCCAAGGTACTCCAGCTGTGCTGGCTGCTCTCTGCTTGATATCTCACCTGCCAGCTCCATCCTGTTCTAAAACATGTTAGATGACAAAAAGAGATTAGAGGCTGCTCTGCTTTCCAGCGCCGTGGCTAAAGCAGGACCGTTACGCTCAGAGAGCGAACGAAGCGCTGAGTGCTTTATTCAGGAATCAGGACATTCCACCCGATTTTGTATGGGAAGTTTACCTTGATTACAGACCAGAAACATCTCGTTCAAACTGCTGAGGCCAGAAGGGATAGGGCAGCCAGCAGCTGGCAGCTTTCAGAGGTGGACTCTGGTGGTAGAATCCCATTGCAGTGGCATCAGGCGGGCTATAAACACCCAGGTGCTGACACCTTCTCCTGAGTTCCCCTGCAAACTGAGGGTGCTCCTCAATCCCATCTCATTCACTGCAGGAAGGTGTTATTCCTGCAAAAGAAGCTGCAGAGAGTTAAGCTGAGAGGGTTTTTTCAGCAGGGATCTGCCCTGGTGGGATAGAGAACAGTCTCGCCTCGTGGCAAACATTTCTGGTGTCTGGTGTCAAATTTATTGGAAAAGAATCGCTGCCAGTGTCAACTCCAATCTGTGTCAGTGCAAAAGTTGGCATCGGTACCAGTTCCTGCCAGAGATGGAAAGCTGAGACCTGGAGGGATCCACAGGGGGCTGAAAGTGGAATTCTGAATATCCCCCTCTTAATGAGACAACAAGGTCAGGGGAAGGCGACCCTGCCCTTGCTGCTTCTGGAGCCTTTCTCAGCCCTCGCTGCCCTGGCTGGGAGCAAAGGAACTCCTTCAGCATCCAAATTCATCCATGAAAACCCTTTGTCTTCATTGCAGAATTCCCAATTTTTCTGTTGTTTTCCTGCATTATAGAATAAGAACTCCATAAAGAAGGAGAACTCGTGTGAAATGCATTTTCCCCCCATAGATAAAACCATTAAAGTTCTTTGGGCATGAAGGTGATGCCTTAATTTCTAAAATAGATTCTCCTACTTCCTCACCCCATTTTCTCTCATCACCAGAATAATTGATCTGGAATATTCAAATTGAATTATAGGAAGCACTCAACAGAAAATAAAAAGGAGGTGATTTGGAAGCCCCTGTCTGTAATTATTCCAATATTTCCACAGTTCTGCAGTTTCAATCTGACACTCCCCCCTCAGCAGTAATAAGGTTTCTTGAATTCTCAGCAAGGGAGCAAAAAAACATCGGAGGCTTGACTTCAATATCTCTTAGCAAAATATTTTTTTCTCTTTAAAGAGAACAGCAACAAAGAAATCTGTCCTTAGGAGAGCAAACTCGGAGAATGGGATACACTCTGCAGCCTGGGAGGGAATTGATGTGGATTAGGGGATTTCTGGCTGCCAGAATAAATCCATAATCTTAATCCTGACAATATTCCCAATATTGGGCTTGCTTTGGATAAACAGGTGTGGAGGGTTTTGTGGTATAGACTTATGACAATGGACAAATCTTGTTTTCTTGCTCCATTTAATAGAAGCCAAATTTTGTAGCCAAGGACTGAAAGATAAGAGAGCAGCCTGTTGCAGTTGTGAGGGTTCATGACAAAAGGTGAGCCTGGCAGCAGAATTTCTGAGGCAGTCAATATTTTTCCTAATTGTATCTGCTAAAATCCATCACCTTTCACCCTTGGCAAATTAGGGGAAAAAAAAGAGTGCATTTATTTTTGATTAGAAAAGGTGAAAGGGTGGAAGTGGCAGCTCCATCTTCCCTTTTCCCAGCTGTAACTTGAATTTTCCTGCTGCTGGTCCCTCTCTGCAGCCAAGCTCTCCCCTCCACCTCATCCCTGTCCCCTGAGCACCCTTATCCTCCTTTAACTTTTCACATGTTCCCTGAACTGAAATTTCCCTCCAACAACACATGTGTGAGACACAGGGGATAAGATAAGGCTTGTAATATATCTGTCTCATTGCTTTCCTTCCAGGGCAGATAAAGAGATACAGCTGAATTCTTTCCTCACTCCCCATATCAGCAAAAACAAGAAAATCTTGGAAAAAAACAAATCCCTTTTGAAGGGGTTATTGGTTGTTAGAGCAGCCCTGCAGCTTTGATGAGGTTGGAGAGAGAGAGAAAATATCTCCATAAAAATAAAAGCAGGAAAACAAAGTTTCTGAGGTTTTAGTTTTCCACATTAGGATTGTAAAAATTAAGTTACTTCCTGGGTGACAGGAAATAAAAGGAATTGATTTTGTCAGAAAGGAGGAAAAGGAGAGGAGATCTGGTAGCTGCTTCCTGAGAGCTGCTCATCAGCTGAGGAAGGGACCTGGTGCTGATTTAGGGGTAATCTCAGACAAAACCTCCCAGAATTAATGAAGGTAACCCTGCCTCAGCAGGAATTCACCACAGCTCTCCTGGAGAAAGGCAGGAGATCTTACCAAGACCTTGTGAAAATCCAAGCACTGGAAATTATGGAGAAAACTCAGGAAAATAAAGCCCTGTTTTCTCTTTTCCTCCCCTCATTATAACAGTGTTCAAGGGTTAGGATTTTTAATCAGATGATAATAACATTAATAATGACAATAATGATGATTATGTTGATGATAATGACAACAACAACAATAATAATTAATGATATCAATCATATTATTTCTTCTTCTTCTTCTTCTTCTTCTTCTTCTTCTTCTTCTTCTTCTTCTTCTTCTTCTTCTTCTTCTTCTT
>VZTZ01047240.1:0-44505 GCA_013400955.1 Drymodes brunneopygia | reverse complement strand
TCAGACAAGCAAATCTCTTTCTCCGGGCGGTTGCTTGCTAGGAACCTAACACCATAGGAACTGCATTTCCTATGGAGAATCAGCATGAGAGAGCAAGAAAAAGCTTCTCTCCCTTACATGGATTGGGAGGGACCTGTTCCAGAGGTGGTTTCTTTAACTACGAGTCAAGATGTTACCTTTTGTTTGGTCAGTAAAAAGAAATAAAGAAGTGAGGGGGGGAGAGGGGAAGAGTGTTCTAAAGAGGTCTTGTTCTGATTCCTAATTATCATTGTTATTACTTATTTTAAGTCTGTTAATAAATTTCTTTTTATATTCTTTAAAGTATAAACCTGCCTTGCCTACTATTGGTCCTTACCTCACAACAAAATCAAGTGATTTTAGTAAATGTGCTGGCGTTTAGCCAGAGGGCTGCTGCAACTGATGTTTCTGCCTGGTTTTCAATTCCCCAAAGCTCTAAACCCGCAACAAACTTACTGCATGACACTAAGGAAAACACTGAGTATCTCAACACTGCATACCAAATAAAAGACTTTTTTACTAGGGTAGACAAGAGAGACCCAGGGCAATTTGGGAAATGTTGTTGGAAGAGTAGCAGGAATTATGCATTTCCTTGTATGCAAAAGTGAAAAAAAATTACTTGTTTGAGATTGGCAATGTTTGGAAAAATTGCAGCACTGTTCATCACATTAGGTGTCCACAGAGAGAAAAAAATGTGCTTTGTAATCAGAAATTGGAAAATATTTTGGTTTATTGCTGCTTTTTCCCAAATCTACTACAAGGCTACCTATTTTGTTTTACAGTTACTTTTCTAAGTCTCAGCATGTTTGCGTTTAGAAATAGACACAACAGAAAGGGAAAATAGTATTCTTTAGATTTGGTGAATCTATGAGTGTCCTTACATCACTGGGAACCAGTGGCATACTAATGACTGCCGTAGTCATTCTTGGTATTTAGTGGCAGCTGGGGGTCCATCCTGGGTCTAGTCCTGCCAAATATCTTAATCAATGGACTGAATGATGGGATAGCATGTACACTCAGCTAGTCTGCAGGTGCACAAGACTAGGAGAAGCAGTGATAGCTCAGAGAGTTGTGCTGCCATGTAGAAAGGTTGACAGGCTGGAGGGATGGGATGACAAAGACTCATGAACCTCAGCAAAGAGAAGTGCAAAGTCCTGCACCTGGGGAGGAACAGTGACACACACCAGTATCTGCTGAGGGACACCCACCTGGAAAGCAACTGAGTAGAAAATGCCCTGGGGTTCCTGGCTGAACATGACTCAGTGATGTGCCCTTACCGCAAATGTTACTAGTATCCTGGGCTGGATTAGACAACATATAGCCAGCAGATCAACAGAGGCGATCCAGTCCCTCTGCTTAGCACTGCTGAGGCCACACCTGGAGTACTGTGTCCAGTTCTGGGCTCTGCAGTGCAAGAGATACATGGATTTTCTCCAGAAAAGAGAAAACAAGAAGTTCAGGAAACTGGAGCATCTCACTGGTGAGAGAAAGCTGGAACGTCTGGGGCTCTTCAGCCTGGTGGAAAAAAGACTCAGCAGTAAGGTTACTAATTTTGCTAAACACCTGAAGAAAGGGTGTAAAGAAGACAGAAACAGATTCTTTTCAGTGGTGACAAGACCAGAGACAACAAGCGTAATTGGAAAAACAGGAGGTTCCCCATGAACATCAGAAAACACTTCTTGTCTGTGAGAGTGACTGAGCACTGCCACAGGTTGCCCAGGGGGTTGGAGAACTTCAAAAGCTCTCTGGGACACTGACTCCCTGTGGCCCTGCTTGACTTGGGATATTTGACTAGATGACATGCAGGGGTCCCTTCTAACCTCAGCCATTCTGTGATTCTGTGATTCTCTGTCTGGTTCTGTAGCTCTAGGATACATAAATTCTATTACTTGGAAATAATTTTAGGTGATTAACATAGTGGTGATTTAATACTGGATGTTTGTTCCTCTGCAAGATGTTCTTGAAAACAAGATCTATTAGAAGTTGAAGACAGAGATCGAGTAATTAAGTTAATTGCGTCTGAGGCTTTTAAAAAGGACACAACCCATTTCTCTTCATTTAAAAAACCAAATACTATAAGACACTAAAATATCTGCTATTTCACTTCTTTCTAGCAGATTCATTAACATTCTGAACTACAAAGGAAATTTCAAACAGCATCTTCTCCCAATATGGTTTTGCAGTTTTCACCATCTTACCAAAAAGACTGCTGAACACATTGACCAGCTTTAATATATTCACTATGATGCTGACTATTCCAGTCCCTCAAAATTTTTTACTAGATTGCACAAAATATCAGCATTAAAAACAGACAGCTCAAAAACCTAAGTCTGCATTCAAAACCACCTAGTCATTCTTTGTGGCCTGACTTTCTATAAAAATTCGCAAGGCTTTATGGGGTGGAATTTTCTTGGTGAAGAGTCTGGTGGACTTCACAATAATACATTTGAAAAAGTAATTTTGTAACATGGCAGATAATTAATAGTTTAGGATGTCTCAAATACCACTAGCAGTTGCAGGATAAAGATGTTATCTTCTATTTCTAGGATTTTCAGGAGACTGGTGGTTAAATAGTTCCTCTTAGAGATACGATGAAAAAGAAAAAAAACGCTCTCAAATTTTCATCTTGAATAAACACAAATAAACAAAATCAATAAAGAACCATGAGCCACTCAAGTAAAGTCACTGAGAAGTCCAATTACTTGAGAAAAGTTAATCATTCAGAATGGAACAGGAAGTATGAACAGATGTGATGGACATTTTTTCTTTTAAGGGGGTCATTTTGAAGATCCATAAAATTTTCCTATACATAAATAGAAGTATTTTCTTGATTTCTTTTTGTTTTTCACAGCAATGAGAGTACATTGTATTCAAAAAGGCTGATATATTAGAGGACAGGTCTAGAAATCAGTCTGATTTTTTGCCACAAAATTACTATGCAGCCCTAAGTGGTTCCAGTTTTGGCAATTTTCTTCACAGTAGCTAGTATGGAGCTATGTTTTGGATTTATGCTGAAAATAGTGTTGATAATATAGAGATGTTTTTATTATTGCTGAGCAGCAGTTTCAAAGCATCAAGGCCTTTCCTGCTTCTGGCACTTCTCCTCCAGATAGGAGACTGGGGCTGCACAAGTAGGGGGGAGAGGAAACAGCCAGGACAGCTGACCTCAACTGACCAAAGGGTTATTCTGGACCCTGTGGCCTTGCGATCACTGTGTACAGCTGGGGCAAGAAGAAGGAATCAAGATGTTTAGAATTATGGTGTTTGCCTTCCCAAGTCACCATTCAGCATGATGGAGCCCTGCTTTCCTGGGGATTGCTGAACATGTGCCTACCCATAGGAAACGGTGAATTGATTCCTTGTTGTGCTTTGATTTTGTCAGCAGCTTTTTCTCTGTCTATTAAACCTTTTTATCTCAACCCATGAGTTTTCACATTTTCACTCTTCCAGTTCTCTCCCCCATCCCACCATGATGGAAGTGAGCAAGTGGCTGTGTGAGACTTAGTGGCTGGGGTTAAACTACAATATGAATGAAAAATACAGACTGCACTTTTGCCTGAGTATTATACTAGGCCACTGATTTTACAAAAATTCAAAATCCCATCCTGATGCAACAAAACAAAAATACCATACCTTTTCAACAGCCATTTCTATAAGAAATGTAATGCATTTTCGATGAATCTTTCCATTCTACTGAGTAGTTGCTAATATTTCTCTGAGTATCACATCCACAATTAAGAAAGAAGTGAGCCAGAGTAGACTACAAAGGAAATACAGAAAAGATCAGGGATGCAGTTTAGTAAAAGGAAAGCTTGACTTACAAGGAGGGACTAAACTACCAGAGTTTTCAGCCAAAAAGGAAAATACCAGCAAGAAAAAGTTATAGCAGCTTCCATGGACCTACAGGATTAATGAATCATCCATCACTCTGCCTTTGTAGACTAAGTCAAACCATCGTTGTGAAAAAAAGGATATGTAATACTATGTAAATATGCAAATTTATAAATATGTAAATATGTAAAGTTTAATGTAATACTAGTTTACTGGGAAGCACTGCGTTAGATTGCTGAAGAAGTCTATGGAATTGCATCACAAGGGGCTTGGGATTCTTATTCCTCTCTGCAAAACCAGGTCAGGTATATAACTGCCAGGATAAGGGAAGCATGATCATTTTAAGATAGAGATGTGGTGCAGATGACCTTTGGAAATCCCTTTTACTTTTTTTTCCCTTATGAATCCATGCTTCTACTTCATTATGCTATCACTGCAATACCAGAAATCCTGACAGAGTTTTAAAAAGTTAAAAAAGGACCTTACAACACAGAAATATCACTTTTCCTAATTTTGACCCAAACTGGAATCTGTGTGACAAAATCCCTGTCACAAACTTGTTGAATATCAGCTTAAAATGCATTCCTGCTCCCTGGCAGCTAGAACCTTGTATCCTCCAAATGGGTAAAAGTTACTAGTCCTTGCTGCCAGGACTCTGCTTTATTGTCTCTAAGTGAATTCAATTATAAGTCAATAGCTGCTCTGGTCTTGCAATGAGAAGCATAGAAATAGTAGGCCAGCAGAGTTCATTGTACACAAAATCAAACAGGTTTTGTTTTGTTTTATTCTCCTTAATAACTTCAAAACAAAACCACGTTTTAATGAACCAGGTACCAGGCAAGACCTTGATTTATTTTATGCGATATTGCAATTCTTATGTCTCCTCTGATCGTCATAGGTGGAGTGGGAGCTTCAGACAAAGTTTATCAGAAAAGTCCTCCCACTGAGTCATAAGATGCAGAAAGGACCCGCTTTGTTTTCTAAACTTCTCAGAGAGGAGCCTGGGTATGGCTGGATCCAGTCTTAGCCCCAGACTTTGGAAACAGTTTAAGTCTAAGGCATTATAGAGGTGTGAGGAATGTTTGTACAACTTTGTCCTTCAGGATTAAGGATCTCAAACCAGATATATTTCTACAAAATTGAATAATTTAATGTGATAAATGATTAGACAAAAATATCTTAATCAGAATTATTTACTGCAGAGTATAGAAGCTAAAACTACTAATATAGTATAGTACACTACAGTAAAGTGTATTATGTCAAAGTGTTTATATTAAGGCAATCATATTAAACCTAGCAAAGAACCGGCAAACGTACAAATTTAAAGTAGAGATTTATGTCCATACCAACAAAGATGGGCAAATCTCGTTCTCTTCAGCCTTGAGGAGAAATCTAGAGAGGCTTCCTCATCCAAAGGAGGAATTTCCACACACACTTCAAGAAGGGCTATGTTGGAAGAACCTGCTGTTTGAAAGTGTAACTGGACTTTTGGAGTATAAAGTGGTTGACTGACAGTCATATATCTCCACATCAGCTGTGTCAGATTAGCCTTTTTAGATAAGGATGCATTACAATATCTCCCCCATCTTCATCTTACTATCAAGATGTTTAACTTTGGGGTGGATGAGTCCGACTGGTTTTAGCATAACTCAGCACCAAAAGCAGCATGCCACCCCCTCTCAGTTCATTAATGATAGCTTTGCAAAACAGGACATTTTTTGAGTTGTTTTACCCCATTCCTGGCAGAGCATCGTGCTACACTGACATTGTCACAACAGGGCACTTTGTATTAGGCAGAAGGTTTAGGTCTAGTCTCAAAGCTGGTCATGCTTTTACCCACCATCATGTGGTTTTCTCCATGCTGACTGTGAAACCACTGTGACATGCAGAGATAGCATGTTATTGTGAATTTTTGTGAGACTGCCAGGGTGACCAGAGACCATCTTGCTCCACATGCTCCCTATTCTGGTGGATTTTTTAAGAAGCTGAGAGCAGATGTTCCATTGTAATAAAAGTTCTTCACTGAAATTTTATTGATCGTGGCAGGACTTTTGAAAGGTGCTTTTCTCTTTGAAATATAAAAGGCACATCCAGCATGGACTATCATCTATTAATTTGTCTGACACACTTGGTTTTTTCCAACCTTGGTGTGCAGAAATGCTGAAACAAGCTTAGAAGCAGAACGTAGCAGGAGAAATCAGTCAGGGAAAGACGAGCAAGATGCTAATTAGTATTTAATGAAGTTTCGGAGACCTGGGCTTCGACGTTTCACATCCAGTTTTAAATAAGGATCACCATCTTCCTTATTTCAGGGGAAGTCAGAAGAAACAATCTTTCTCAGGGTCACAGAACTGCACCAGCATTTCATATAGCAAGACTGAACACTAGACTCCAATATGAGATGCTATCAACTAATGTCATATTTGCATTCCAAAGACCTATTGCTGGCTACATCTTTTTTGTTACAACCTTCATGGGTAACCAGCATGTCACAGACAGCATTAAGCTACACAAAGCTGCTCACCATAATACCTGACAGTCTGCACACGTACATCATTAACTACAGCACTGCGTAACACAAGCTTCGGCAGGGTGTGCTCGAGTACTGCTTGAAGATGCCATGCCATTTCATGACCTTGACTTTCTGCTCCATCTAGGCTATTCTAAACCTGGCTGATCCTACAGTCACTTTTTAGAACAGACTTTTTAGCAAAATTTTTATTAATGCTAATTGGTGCCGTTCAAAAATAAAAAGGAAATATTACCTTTTTATAAAATTAAAAGATTCAAGGGAGAATGTACTGAGTTTTTCCTCTTTTCACTTTATAGATGGAGAGAGCAAATCATGAAATGGAGGAAAAAATTGCCCTTTTAGTAGCTGAATTCATTATCCTTGTTTCCAGCTATTTGACTTTTTTCTTTCTGAACAGTGAACATTTTAAAAAGTTACTCTGTTTCGTCTTACACTACACACAGTTTTCAGAACATTTCACCACTCTATTAAAAACTATGGTGCTATGCTATGAGATTAAAAAAATTACAATTCAGCTATCATTGAGAGCATTGTTCCCACATTCTATTACTGGTCGGCAGGTGGGCAAAACACCTGGTAAGAAATTAATATAAATTGGAAAGAATACTTAAAACGCATTAGAAGTCTCAGTAAGGCTTTAAATATTTTACAGAAGATGTGATCTGTAGGCTTTGCCTTCAGCCAAAATCCACTCAAAGTGAAATAGGCCTAAAAAAACCCCTCTGCAATAAATAGATACCTCCTGGAGATATTATAGCCAGCAAATCTCCATCTTTGTGTTTTGAACAAAAGCTTCAGAAAAACTTTGAAAAATCTTCCACGAAAGATAGAAGAAAATAGGAGAAAATTTTTTTCCTACCTCTGTAAGGTTTTCTAGTTTGCCTCACAAACGACCTATTTTAATAGCACTCTCAGGCCAATTTGGTGTCAGCAGCAAGTTCTGAAGTGTATGTTCTAAAGTGCTGCTTCCCAATTCACTTCATGCTATTCTCATAAGAAGTAAGTTGTCAAAAAAACATAAATGGTTTTCTTGATCTCAGCACAAGGACAATGAATTTCTGGGAAAAGATAGCATGCAGAGAAAATACAGACATTTATTTATATTTATGTTTTCTACACATACAAATTATATTATTTACAATAGAGATAATGGTAAACTTAGATGCACTTGTATTGTAGGGGTCTCTAAGATGGAAAATTTCTGGCACTTTAAATTTGAGGTTGAATAGCAATATTTTGAAATTAACCCAAGTTAGGTGAAGTACTATATGATTGGGGAATAGTAAAGGATAAAAAGTGATCTTATCAGCTAATAATCTGATTTTTTGCTCTGAAGAAAAGGTAAAACTTCAGCAAAATGGGACCTAAATGACAGATGAAATAAGAAAAGAGAGCTCTACTAGAGAAAGATAATTCTGACATGATGTACTTACTTTCTTCAACATGTCATTTATGTCCATACAGGAAACTAGAAAAAATAATCTCCCTGGATATCTGTGAATGTCTCCTATCATGCCAAGTGGAAAATAATGGTGAAGTCTGGGAAGTATGGGTGTCAGATATATGAAGCAAATGAGCAATTGGCTGAAGAAGAGCCCAAAATGAGTTATACTGAAAAAGGAGTTTGAGACTATAAGGCACATACCCAATGAATTTCTCTAGAATACATTTTGGGATCAGTTTCATTTACACACTCATTTAATGATACTGACAAACTAATCAATACACATTCATGAAATTTGCCATCACTGTGCACTTGGTGAGCTGTCAATACAAAGAAGTCTTGGAGAAAGTGATGCAATTTGGTTTTTACCTTTTTCTTCTTTTATGTTCACTGTACTCTTTGCACATATATTTGTTACTCTGTGGCTAATTGTATTAGTAGTTAGTTTTCCCAGTACTTTTCCATGGCCTTTCCCTAGGCAGAAAGACAAAACAAATTCCAGAGCTCCAAGCCCCAGGGCATACAAAGTTCCTGTCCTATCTTGGTTCTTCCTTGGAACCAAGGCCAAGAACAACTCTTCGAGATACATTTTCATGGACAAAGTACAGCCAGTGCTGAGGGGGAGACTCCAGAGAAGGGGCTTGACATGGGGGGGAATTGAATCACCACTTGTCCTCCTCATTGGTGTTTTTTATCAATTATGCTAATTTCCTAAATCCTATAAATATGTACTCACCCCTGGAGGGGGTGGGCTTTAGTGGACATCTTTCCGTGACTGCCCCTGGAGGCCTTCAAAATAACAATCCCCTTTTATATTACCTCCTTTCTAAAATTGTCTCAAGTTTCACTTCCAGATCGGAAAAAGAAACAAAAGAATAGCTGACCTTGAGGACTGGAGTCATATAAGTGGATGGACCTCTTTGTTATGAAACTGAGGTTCACAACCTTGTGAAGAAATAATGAGCTGAGAGCTCACTAACTGGCAGCAGAAATAAAAAGTATATAGACTTCTTGAATTAATCACAGGAGGTGAATTGATGAAAATAAACCTGGCCCTGGCTATTAAAAAATAAAATACAGTCCATAACTAGGAGCAATGTCTAGTAGGCATAAGGAACTAAGAGGAGAAGTAAAAGAGAGATAAGTGATAGAAAAAAAAAGGGAAAGCAAATGGAGAAATCTCTTTGAATCTTCTCTTAAAATAAGAAATTTAGAATATCAGATGTAATTATCAAAAAAAGCTCAATAAGAATATACATTTTCAAAGTACGTGTAATTGATATTGTGGATTTTATCACATGAATGAATTCTATGTGATGTTGTAGATATCAGAAATATGAATTGAATATAAGTTAATCAAACTGGATGCAGAATCCCAAGGAAAATTCCCTTACCTATGCTCCTAAAGTCATACATTTTTCATGTCTTTCCCAGTGTTTATGTTCATAGCCCATTCCTATTCTATATTTTAAAATAAGAATCTGGGCATGCTAATTTCAATTTTAGTTGTAATATAGAAGTATCCACATATATCAATAAGTGTATATACAACAGATATTAAAGAAAATAATCTGTACACTATTTCAAGAAGAAACTGAATCCTAGACATTGAAATCTTATGCATCATATTATGGGGGAAGTAGTCTACAAGTGTAGATTATATTTCATAATTATAAAGAAAATATCAGTCCTTTAGAAGCCTCATTAAAATAAAGCTCATCTCATCTTGCCCCTAACAAATCAAACTGCAGTAACCAATAGAGGGAAGACAAATACACAAAATAAAACATCAAAACACTAAACTGAGTACCAGACTATTAAATAGAGTACTAGTACCTTAAGTAGCAAGGCATATAATTTGTTATTTACTATATATGTCCTCCTTCATCACAGAGGGTGTTTCAACAAATGTGGTTAATAGTATTTTGGGTTTTTTTCCTTTTCATGTATTCATCTAAGACTGCCCTGTCTCCTCATCCCACTCCCCTTTATGACACCACTGTTATATGTACTAGGTTTTGTCTTATGCACAATTACATGTTTCCAAATTAGCTGTCTCAATTGTTTTCTGCTACACTTAGAGCACCTAGTTTAACCCAGCAACACACCCTCTATGAGTGTCTGTGCCCTCACTGCAGGCTTTGGTTTTTTGCTTTGAATTAATATGCCTATGATAATGCTTGCTTGCTTGCTTGCATTTTGTTAGATGAGGTTGCAAATTTCCTTCCAAATTGCAGTGCTTGCAAGTACACCCACATGCTTAAGCTGATAAATTAAATGCTTACAACATACGATTTTTATGAACAATTTTAATGAGACAAAATTCAGAGGAAGACCAAACAGTTCTGCAAAAGTTCAATATATGTAACACCACTGCTTTCAAAGAAAGCTATAAATTTTATGTATAGAAGGAATCAAGGTCACAACAAACACCATGAGACATCTTGATGGGTAACTCCCTTGCCTCTTCTGATTCCATGGAGCTACACTGAAAAGTAAAGAAACATCAGACTTTAGACCAGAAAATATAGTTTGGATTCAGTAAGAAACACAGCTCTGCTACCATAAAATCCACACAGTTCCCCAAAGCAAGAAATGGGTGATAGTTTACGTACTTTATAAACTTCACCCAGTTCCATCCAAAAGAAATCTTTTTTATTTAGTAAGACTTAACAGTTGCAGTTAATATTTAGTTGGGATTTATATACTTCAGTATCAAATTCTTTTGTGATCATCATTAAGGGTCAAATTCTGCCTTTCAGATTCTGCACCTGGTCCTAGTGCAGAATGCGGAGAGTGAGAGGTTAAATTCCTCATTTTTGCTCCCGTCTTCTGGCTGCTTGTGTATGTTAAGTAAGTGGAGCATGAAACAGAGCAACCAAGAAAAGAAAGGAGAGAGTGGGGGAGGGAGAAAAGTTTCCTAACCACCACCTACGAATCTGTCTGCTGTTAAATACAACACATTCTAAATTTGGTGGGAAATTCCATTGCTGAATTCTGGGTTTTACAACTATAAATTGTCACATAATGCTCCATTCAAAGAGTCTATCAAATATCCATTTTGATCAGAAGCACACATGCAAAACATTTCTTAATAACACACAGGGATGCTATTAAGGACAAAGGAAAGGAAGAAGAGATGAAGTGCACACCAGTTACTAGATCTCTGTAATAGCAGTGATTTTATAAAATAGAACCCTTAAATTATCTTAAAGACAACTGCAGTCATGCTGGAGAAGGTAGAAAGAAAACAAAAATGAAAAAGGGTTACCAGCAATTCCTGCTACACAACCCCTTCCCACACATCCCAACACCTCCACTCAAATAGTCCCCATTTCTATGAAGAATGAGCAAAGTGCCTCAGATAAAAGGCGTGTCCTACTAGAGCCTTACATCTCAAATGAAAATCAGTAGTTCTTTTACCGAAATATGGAACATTTTTTTTCTTACTTTTCTAATGCAAAGCTATTTTGTGTGTGTGCATATTCATCGAGAGTAGGCAGAGGAGAAAGTACTGATCTCTTCACTCTCATGTCCAGTGACAGGACTCAAGAAAATGGCATATAGCTATGACAGGGGAAGTTTAGGTTAGAAATCAGGAGAAGCTTTTTCACCCAGAGGGTGATCGGGCACTGGAACAGGCTCCCCAGGGAAGCAGTCACAGTGCCAGCCTGACAGAGTTGAAGAAGCATTTGGACAACACTGCCAGGTTCATGGTATGAATCTTGGTGTGTCCTGTGCAGGGCCAGGAGCTGGACTCTACGATCCTGACAGGTGTCTTACAACTCTGCATATTCTATGATTTTATGAGGATTCTTTCAGGAGTGCAATTTGCTTCAATCTCTGCTTACAGAAGTATATGCATAGTGATGCTGTAGAAACTCATCTATTCTGGGCAACAGCTTTCTCTGATGAAGCCATATTCACTTCATTTTGTAGAGTATCAGGTTACACTATGTGTGTGATAGAGGAGCAGGCCTTGAAGGCCAGAATGAGCCTCTTTCCTAGACCCGGAGGGGACCCTGGGACTCATGAAAGTACATCCAGGTCACCAGGGATGGGCTTGGAGACAATTGTGGGTTTGTGAACTTCTGGACCTATTAGGAGTGAGGATTATTGTTTGTGACCTTATAAGGCATTGTTTACCTGTTACCATAAAAGGTAAAAACTGTAGAATAGCCCAGATGATTGGGGAACACTGTGGTGAACCACTTCCGGTTTATGTGATGGTATATCCTGTTTGTGTGATGGTATATAAGGAATTTTCATTACGCAATAAAGGTCTTTGCGTGTTGTCATCTTGTGTGAAGTCCACGCCTCTGCTCAATCCTGCAGTAGAGGGGTTTGGCATTTCTTTTACTGAGATTAAGGTTATAAGGTTTATTAAGAAGAATGGATTTTTAAATGAAATATAGTAACTGGAGCATTTTTACTGTTTCCATTAGCATAGACCTGACATCAATGAATGAACAGGGATTTCTGGGGTATCTTTTATCACTTTGTTTATCTACTGTCAATCTCCAATTTGTCTGTTATGGAGCGCTGTTACCCACTACATTCTTGATACATATCACAGACACTGGAAATGCCTGAATGTCAAATTAATCAGAACCACAACAAAGAAGTGGGAGACAAGGAGTCAAAGAAAGGGAGAACATTAAAAACTCTTCTCAAAAGAATCTATATACAGTGGGTTCCCTTCTATCACATGGCCGAATGAGGCTTAAGCAATCCCCAGGCTGCTCCCATTCCAAATTCTTATCACACTGACACCTATATTTATCTGTTGTCAGAAGCCTAGGTAAATTCAGCCATGATATCAATGAATAGATAGGAACTGACATAGTCTTTCTCTCTGAATATGACACAGAATTGTACCAGGCTAATTGGAGAAAACAACACTCCTCCTAGTCCCTCAGTAAATTTAAGATTGCATGGAGCTACATAACTTGCTATTTTTAATTTCAAGATAATTAAAATACTCCCCACAGCCTTAGAGTTCCCAGTGTCTCCCACAGGAAAAATAAAATAACCATCTTTCTTTTTAATTTTTAATTGTCAATTGTTACACTACAGATATAGGTCTAATACATCAAGTGGAATAAATAGGCCACCATTGAGGACACAATTGAGGTTACCATCCCTGGGGTTGACCTGTACTGTAAAAAGACTCACAGAAAGTGACCTTGTCCCACATCTACATGACATAGTATGTTTGCTTATAAAGCAACTGCTAATGCATAAGTAAAAAATAAGGTTCACAGTGTGAAATGAGATTTTTTTTTTTTAACAGATCACTTCTGAAATCCAAAGTTAGTCTTAGGAACAGGTAGAAAACAACACCATGAAAATTTTCCATTTTGTCTAAATAAATAAAATTAAAATTCAGGGAAATACACCCAGAGATTTTTAAACTTAGGAAAATAATTAATGTAATGAAATAAATAAACATATTTTTCTGACTAATTTTAGAACAATCGCACACATATTAAGAAAAAATGTCTTCAAGAATTTGATGTACACATCCCGAAGTCTTACAAGATCATTAGAAGAATGATAAGCCAAGTATTTGCACACTCTTCTAGTTTTGTTTTAATTGTTAATGTTGTAAGCTTACATCTTATTCAAAATGTGATAGAAATATTGAATAAAGTTAAGTTTAGGTCAGACCACTGAGGAACCCAATTTGAAATACCCCCCCTTTAACTTGTAAGCTAATGATAACTTCTTTCCAAGAGTGCTTTTTTCATGGACTATATACTCATCTCAGTTTTGTAGACTGTATTTCTGTAGTTTAAAGATATATCTAAGACTATATTATTATGAGCAAAGATATAGTGCTGTTTGACAGTATTAGTCTGCCAGAGAAAACAGAGCAAATTAGCACAATTTGATCAAAAGGTGATATGCGTATATTGCCTGTTTGAAAAAACAAACAACTATTATACTTTCTTACATATTGACAATTCATGGTGGGTTTTTACCTGAAATCCAACTTTGGTTAAAATATTTTTGTTTTGTCTTCCCTCCTTCATTTATTTCATGCTTTAGTTTCAACTAGTTATGCCACTGGATTTTACCTCTTTCTCTCCTTTTTTGCCCTAAGTTATTTGCTAATGGAGTGTAAATCGGTTTAGCTCTTCACTTTTATTTATCAAGATATCTCTGGTACTTGCAACTTGTGTAAATCCTCCTTGATTTAATTTCCCTATAGCTTGCTAGATTTGGGATAATAAATAAATATAATCTATTTGGAAAGGGCTTACATGTCTTCTCCTTCCTCGATTGTTGTGCAGATGCAGCTACAACCTGCAAGAGGCCTTCTGCTGACTGCAAGCTGCCAAATAACAGCTGAAGAACCGCCAAGTGTCACAAATTTCTGACATGGCTTAGATCAGTGTGGTCATAGGTACCAATTATTTTTTCAGACAGTTCTTATACAGTACAGTGGCCTTTCACTTCACATATGGCCTCCTACTCTTTAAAAATGAACCTGTTTATGCAAGCTTACAACACTTGTGTCAACCTATACTGTGGTAATATATGGATTGAGTAGGCAGTAAACTGAGCAGCATCTCAACAGGCATTGAAAGGTTCACATGCTATATGAGAAAGTTACGTATCTCTAGAGTGAAATCACACTTGTAAAGAACAAATAATAAAAATACTGAGTATGTTAGTATATTTCTGAAATAATAGTAGCAATTAAACCTTTTCATTAAGTCATACAGAATCCATGATTTTCCAAAGGGATGTTACCAATACATACTCAATCTCAGGTTAAGTGAACTGTGTAAATCTAATATTATAATTTTCATGGCAATAAAAATTATTAAACTGCAAAATTAGAAAAAAACCCACAAAGCAGCAATATTTTTTTTTTAAATGAATATTCAATCATAAGAAAAAAAAGAAGACCGGATGGCCAAGTTATTAAAAGAAAGAGTATTAACTTAGAGGCCTTATTTTGGTGGCACCAGAATTATTGTTAAAATTAATAGTAATAATGCCGTTTTTGTCAAATAAACTGAATTGACTTCTCAGAAACAATTTTAAGTATTTTTTGTAAAATAACATCAAGATATCTTTCCTATCTGGAAAGTATCATCTTCTTAAAACCTAAGTCATTCCCACCAGCCTGTACTAGACCATATCTGATGGTCTGTAGTGACACTAAACAAAAACTGCATTAAAGAATCAGTGGATTGTAGATATTACTATAAAAAATGACACATCCCTCACAAACCTGGTCTTTGATGAGTGTTCTCCATCTCAGTGGGCAGAATACTTTTACTTACTGTGCCCCTGTTATTCATAACAGATTGATAGAGACTAGAAAAAAGTTCACTGCAACAAATGTAAAGAAGTTAATGTGGATCCAAAATACCGGCCAGCAGTTCCTCTGATGTATTTCCCTAGGCTGGAGTAAACCCAGACTCATTTCTGTCTGAAGCCCCCGGCCTGCAGTGGCACAGTACCTTTAGATTCACCTCATGTTTGATCAAGTTTGATATACTTGAGTAATTACTAAATGACTATAATACTGCATAAAGGGAAGCATGTGTGAGACTCTTTGCAGAATCAGGGCTCAGGAGAAATTTACTTTTCTAGATGATAAATTTGGTGGCTACCAGGTACTAATTTAGAATTTAGAAGTACGTGATTTTAAATGCACCGGCTTTCAATCCCAAAATCTCCCTGTCCCAAATGGTTTCAACAATGGAAATTATTATTGACGCACTGTCCCCACTGCCAATGATTGCTGATTTTGTATCACACTTCAGTAACTAAGTTTACAGGCTTGGAAATAAAATTCTAATTAAATTTTTGACCTGCTTTGAAGCAAAAGAACCAGAGCAAGCATGAATTATGGCAATCTGAAAAACTGAAAACTGTATCAACTACAACAGCTAAGCAAAAAGTCATTGATTCCAGTTAGCATAACATCAATTGAGAAAAAACATTTCTCTTCCAAAGTTCCTGTCTTTTGTTTGTGAGGACTAGGACACGGACCCAGACTGGCAGGGAATTTGAATCATTTATTCAGAGAAACAAACTGGTTTTATACACTTTTCGAGGCACATTGATGAGGCACATTTTCAATTTATTTCAGAGCTTTTTTGAAATACAGCACAAGTAAAAGATTACATAGCCAAGTGGCATGATATCTTGTTATGCATTACATTGGTATTTACTTGACTGCAGAAGAATAGCAAGACAGAATTAAGCAAAGAGAAAACAGACTATGATGCAATGAAAGACACATAAAGGATACAAAAAACATAAGTAAATCTAAGAATATCAGTAGTTTGTCTGCTTTCTCCACGTTTTTGAGATTAGAACATTTTCCCAAGATGAGCTACTAGACTTGCATATTTTGGAATATGAAATCCAAAAGTTCACATCTCTACAAAACTGAAGAAATACTTCAGTGTACTTCTATCCTGTACAACATCTAATGTTAATGGTGTTTTCTCATTGTTTGGGCATAGTATCACTTTTCACACATTAGTAGTGGACAACACTCTCCTCTGGAGACATAGCAGGTTTTTTTAAATATCCCCCATCTCCTGCAGAATTTGTAAACATCATTTACTTTAGGTATCATAAACACCCTGATGATTTATGAACCACTAGCCTATATCAGAACTGAAAGTGTATAAATGGAAAAGAAATCCGATGGAAGAGAAGTTTCACAAAGGAAGATGGGAAGAAAAGTTCTCTTAAAACATGGGTGCTTGGAGAAATGAACAAGGGATCTGAGAAAGTACTAGGAAAGCTGCCAAATTATTTGTTTGACATAACCTCACCTTCTGGTGATTCGGTTGAAATAACTTTATCTGGTAACTTCACCTCCATTGCTCTAGCTTAAAAATGAAGTAGCTTTGCAGGGTGAGGATTTCCTGAGTTACTAAATACCAGAGGAGCTTGCGCTTGGGCACATTTTTGGCCCTGTCTCTAGCCTGCTTTTTGGCTCTTTCACCCTCATTTTTGCCCTTGCTGGTCCTTGCTTGCCCTTGCTCGCTTGTCCTCCCTCTCGCTGGGCATTTGGCTGGACACCAGCTGACCTCTGAGCCTTGTATGTAGTCTGTGTCGTGCCCTACCGCCTCTTCTTCCTCACCTGCTCCAGCCATTGCCTCTCCTGCTTCCCTCTGTTCCTGTCTGATGCCAGGCGTGCTGCATCCCTGCATTCCTTCCTTAGTCACCTCCTTCCAACCCTGCTTCGTCAATCCAGCCCGTTCCCGTGATTCCTTCCTCGACCCTGTCCAGGATTCTGCACGGACTGCCTGAGTGCCCACTCACCTTATGTCCAGCAACCCATCAGCGCAGGAGGTGTGCCTGTGAGAGCTGTGAAAGCTGTGCAGGCTCCCGGGTAAGGAAGCATGCACACAGCCTTGGCCACTTGGACATCAACGGCACTCCCTGACCTTCTGGTGGTAACACCTGCTTATTCTCTCTCTCTCCTCTCTCTAACTCTCTCTCTTTCCCCCCATTCTTTTTCATTTTCCTTCTTTCCTGTCTTTTCTACTCTCCCTTAGCAGGGCAATGCCATTTGTTACCAATAAACAGTTCTCAGATATAATATTTGTCTTAATTTTGTGCAAGACCATCCATTTTAAAAGAATTCCCTGCAGTTTCCCATAGTGGAATGTAACAGTTGTGCAACACTACATTTAAAAATTCAGTTCAAAAATTTTGAGAAGTCCAATGCTTTTTTAAAAGTTGAGAAAACTGTTAATCTTTCTGTTGCTAAGCATTCTCGTGACTAAGTAAAGGAGGTAATATCAGAAGAAAGTAGAACTCATAAATCACATTTATGAAGTAGAAAAATCCAATTGTAGCAGATGTGTAGTACAGACTATGTATATCTATCATTAATATTTTGCAAGGCATTCTATAGAAATGAAGAATTTAAAAATCTAAGTTTTTTTTTAAATAAATTTTTGCTAAGATGGAATACCAATTAAGTTGAAAATAAAGAATAGTAATGAAAAAGGCTATAATGGACCCATGCTATATATATATATCAGTCTCCTCTAGTAACCACATCATCACATTCAGTCTTTGATTACTGACAATCAGTGATGAGATTACACAAGTATTAGGTGCTCCAAATACTAATTTTGATTACACATATTTTTTGATTATTGAGCTAAATTTCATAACTACTATTGAGTTGATATAAAAGAAAACAACAAAAAAACATCCCAGAACCAAAACATACAAGCCTTAAAATTTTCTCTCAGTAAAGAAGTTAAGACCAAATGCTATGCTTGCTTCTTTTACTGAACAAATATCCTTTATGACATGAGATTATGACACATGAACTACTGGGCAATTTTTTTCTCTGGAAACATTTGGAGAAAACAAGACACTTGATTGAAAAAAAGCCTCTTAGAAAATCATACCCAAAGTTGTTTTCATGAGTGGGGAGGTGGGTATCTAATAGGTTGAAAAATATGTGGAGTCTTAGTTTTTTTGGGTTGTAAAATGAATTTTTCACTAGTAAATTACAATGGAGTCCAATAGTTCTTTGATTTTATTCAGCTCTCTTCATACACTGACCCTCAAGCTACAGCAACAACCTGTATGGAGTCAGATAATATTGAAAATTCCATCTAAAGGAATTTTATTATAAATATAGGGAAACTCAGATTATGTACTTAATTAATGCAACACTATTTCTATTAAGCAATGAGAATAAATTTTTAGGCAGCTATCTTTGAAATTTTGTCCTTGATATAGAGGATATATGAGCAAAGCAATGCCAGTTAAGAACACAAAATACTTAAATGTTTCATAAGTTAAATTTTAGCTTCACTTGGCAGATTATTTTCCAGAACTGTAATTCCCTTTGATGTACTTAGGTAAACTTTATCTCAAACTACACTGAATTTGAAAGAAATGTCTAAGCAAAGAAGCAGCCATAAGAGGAGATGGTGTTCAAGAATAAATTACTGTCAAGGTCTGGGTTATGTGAGACAGTGTGACATTTAGCTGAACTGCCTCTTGAAAAAAAAAGTAACATGGGGATCTGGAGCCACACACTGGAGCATGACACACAATTGGATTCACTGCAATATCCCTCCATTCAAAAATATTGCAACAACTATGATTTTAATCACTCCACACATACAGCATAAGTGTATATTTAAAAACAGTGGCCTGATCAGTGAAATAGGGATTTGGGCCAAAGTGTTTTCTTTTTGGATTTTTTTTGTTTTACTCTTTTAAAATAGGTCATAGAGCTTTCAATAATTCATGAGATACTTAAGGGCTACTACATTGCTGTCAGTATTGGAATCTCGTCCCAGTATAGAGTACAGCACTGACTAACATGCCTTAGTTATGTACATGCACACAGACACACACACACACAAACATGTTCTCATTTTATACCTCTGAGCCAAACATCTAGATTCTACCAGAGACCTCGAACAACCTCTTCACCAACAATTCTGAAGACATTAATAGAAAAGTTGTTTATTTACCTGAATTGGTACCAGGAATGCCAGTGCAAGGGTTTGCAAATGTTGAGTGAAGAGCCAACAAGGTTTTCTTGAACCTCAGGGTGGCAGCGTGATAGGTATCTTTTGGGGGACCAGTGATGATGCGGCCTTAACCTCCACAGTGGTTCTTGAACAACAGCCTCTGATTTCCCTTCCTTCATAAGAAACAAGGTTTTTTACATGCTGAAAACCACAGGAAAACAAAACAATGCATGGCAAGTGAAGACAGATGAAGGAATCACTTCAAAACTGCACTAGTGATCTAAACCAACTAACTAGTGTAGACAATCCCCTCATGATGGCCATCAGCTTCCTCAGAAAGAAGACAAGACAAGCCAATAATCTGCTACACAGCCCTGTCTAACTTGACACTTACGTGACTCCTCAATCTAGATCACAGATGAGCAGTAATCCCATAAAAGGTGTAATCCTATAAAAGTGTCCCAAAAGGACACTAGAACATTGGTGTTTAGAAAGAAAAGGACCTTTCTGAGCTCGCTTTTCTTGTTTCTAAAAAGGCATGTATTTGATCTCTTTTTGTTGCTGGGAAATGCTTTAAAAGAGAAGATGTAAAATAAGCCAGTCTCTAAAACTATCCCACAAATAAACAGGTACCAATCTTCAAATATTATAATTTTCAATGGCATCTTGGCTGAGTTATCAATATTAAATATAGCAATGCATGCACACAGGCTCATATAAAGTGTCAGCAGTACCACAGATGCCTTTTTTCTTCTCCTCAGCTTTTCCACTCCAACATAATAGTCTGTGCCCACAGGCCCTTAGCATATCTCCAGCTCCTCAGGATCCTAGTGGTAAGCTGGTACCTGGTTCATTTTGCAGACTTTTTGATTAAAATGTTACTAATCAACTATCACTGTCTCACTGCAAGGCAGCCAGTTCATCTTTCTACATGTATGCAGCAGTTACTATCAAAATCTTCTAGCAGTAAAACCAAAGAAACCCACATAAGTGTCAGAAGAAAATCTCTGTTTTGCTGATAATTTATTTTAAAATTTATTTATTTCCTTGTTGAATGAAAAATGCAGCTAAATTCCTTTTTAAAACCAAAGTAGGTCATACTGCTTTCACAAGTACTTTGACAGGTAATCAAAGATAATTCCTTTGCAAGAAAAGATAAAACTGTATTAGATTGACAAGTCTCACTTCCTACTGATTCAATTTTCTTTATGGTCAATAAAAGAACAAGATTTTTGGCCAATCTAAAAGTTCCAGCAACTTACAAAAAAAAAGCTGAATCACGATGAATTGACAAAGTGACCAACCATTATCTTACAATACCTCTAAGAAAAATGCATATTCATACATTCATGCATATACCAGCAGTATTTTTCAAGACAAGAGCATAGGAATACTCCTTACTAATGTAAACATAGGCAGACTATGAGAGAAAGACCAAAGAATAAATAGCTGGGAGCTCTAGAAGAAGATATAGTACTTTAGTTCACAAAGATATTACTTTTCAAGTTTATTTCTTTTGGGGTGACCTCCAATGAGAAGATGAAGAAGAATTGGTAATTTTAGTCTCCCTTTCTTCCCCAAAGACAAAAAATTCTTCATTCTCGGCTAAGTCTAAAAGAACTCCATTGCAGCAAATAAAAAGCAATGCCTTACAAAAAGCCATTCCTGATACTAATGAAGAAGTGAGGGGGCTGATATAACCTCCAATATATTCAACATCACTGTAATGAAATAAATTTTGTAATCAAAGCATGAAATGGCTGTGTAAAGGCTTTTTATTATTGATTTATTTATTTATTTATTTAGATCCAGAAAGACTCCTTTAGCTATTATGCCTGTCTCCAAATTGCCCTAAAATTTTCTTTGAAAGCCTAGCCAGACAGCATGCCATTCACAGAAATTTTTAGGTACCCTAAACATTTTGGTAGTCTGCTTCATTATCTCTTTATAATCTTCTTCTTTTCATAAAATATCACCAACAGTTTAAAACACTCACTGTCCGGGCTTGGATTTGGTTTTTTTGGTTTTTTGGTTTTTTTTCTTGAGGAATTTTTCTCCCATGGTTTGCTGGGGAACTGATGACTGGATGCTTAAGGGAACAAAGGCATGTGGCCAGGGGCTTTCTACTTCACAGGGCAGGGGAAGTTTCTCTCAGGAAGCAGGGATAGCGTGAAATTTTGGGGCTGACAAAAGCGGGGGTGGGGGCAACGGCTCGCTCTCTCGCTTGGGACTCTTGGAGCCCCACGGCTGGAGCTGCTGTTTGCTAAAGGGAACCCACGGCCACTGAGAAACCAGCACAGAGCTCCTCTTCCTTCTGCTCTGGGTTTTCTCCCTGCCCTGCCAGGAAGCCGAGCTACCACCGGCCCGCCTCTCCCCACTCCCTCGCTCCTCTGGCACCCCTCTGAGGTTTTGCTACACTGTAGCTGTGCTTCCCCTGCCTGCCAAGACCTCCTGCTGTCCCAGCTTGCTGTTTCCGAGGGTCCTGCTGCGACACCAACATTGGCTGCCCCTGAGGGTTTATGAAACAAAGCCTCTCCTCCATCCCTCCCTCCCCCGGGCCTGGCCACCATTGCCATGTGCTACCTGAGCTCACACCAGTGTGCCCCCTGCAACCGTGGGGGAATCATCGCACCCAGAGCGCCCCCTGCAGCTGCGGGGGAATCAGCGCACCTGCCCTGCCCAACAGGAGCCACTGCTGCCCCCTGCCGACTGTGACTGGAACTACACCAAAAAGGAAAGGTGCCTGAGGCCAAGCAGGCTGTCACTAAGTTTCTGGTTCTGTTTATTGGTTAATGACATAGTTATTGTTATTTGTTAAACTTTGTTTTAGATGCTAGTAAAGAACTGTTATTCCTATTCTCATATCTTTACCTGAAAGTCCTTTGATTTCAAATTTATAATAATTCGGAGAGAGAGGGGTTACAATTTTCCATTCCAAGGGAGGCTCCTGCCTTCCTTAGCAGACACCTGTCTTTCAAACCAAGACACACACACAAATGGTTCTACTATTTGTGTTTAATCTCTTGTGAAGATCAAACTGTGAGAGAGTAGATTTAGCTTAGATATTAGGTAGAAATCCTTTGCTGTGAGGATGGAGAGGCACTGGAACAGGTTGCCCAGAGAAGATGTGGATGCCCCATCCTGGAAATATTAAAGGCCAGCCTGAATGGAGCTCTGAGCAACCAGGTCTAGTGAAAAGTGTCCCTGCCTATGGCATGGGGAGTGGAACTAGATGATCTTTAAAGCTTCTTCCAAACCAAACCATTCTATGTTTCTATGTTTATATGTAGTACTTTTTTAAGGCCAGATAGTGTTTGTACAAGTCGGCTGGAACCTACATACTAGCTGGTTAGTTCTTCCCACAACTGAGCAAGTGTACATACAGTGGTGATACATCTTCCTTTCCCTTCTCACTAGAATCATCCAGGCTAAAGTAAAGGCCACAAAAATAACAAGTAATATTTTCTTTAGCTATAGAAAACAAATAACACTTTGACAAGTGGTTATAGAGAAGAAAAGTAACTTTGGATTTTCTAGCATCTCCAGAAACACACATTCAGCAGTTCTCTCTCCTTCTACGGCAACACCCTCAAAAGTTTTCCTGAATTCCCTTAACAATAACAATTTCAAATAGTGTGATTTCCAACACGATTTTTATCACTTTATTTATCTACCATTTCTATTCTTGAAAATCCCACATTATCATCCACTAAATTCCTTGGAATTTAGCATTCTTGGAAGCATCCTATAATCAGCATTGTTTATTAGTAGGACAAGTTATGTCATGAAAAAAAATTGTTTCCTCCTGTTGGCATGAGAAAGAGGGAATGAGAAAGATGGGGCAAAATTAATGCTTTTAACTTCATGACCCTTATAATGGTCTAGTTTCAAAGGATGGGAATAAATACCTTCCAAATTTAACATGATAACTACTAATTACTTACACTGTCTACCATATTCAACACCCTAACTTGTAAAGTTAAACTTTATTTAATCACTTGAGAACTGCATAGTAGCATATTTTTTAGAATGCTTATCTTTGGTACAGGCAAGGTTTAGGTGTCTATATCTTTTCTCCTGTTCAGTCAATAGAAGGAAAACAACGATAAATAATGCAATGTTAAGAGATTAAAAATTATTCTTCATTATTTTCTTCTTTCTATCCATCAGCTTAAATTTTATTTGCCTATCTCTTCCTGAGGGATCATACCTGTTCCTTTTCCTCTTGAAGTTTCTTTTCTTGGACTTTCACCCTTGCCTTACCTAAAGATGGATTGAAGTAAATCAACAGATGGATACTTAAGAAATACACACCTCTCTTTTCTTTCATGCAGCAGCCTCCACATTAGAGTTTCTTTCTTGAAACTGTACCTTTATATTAATAGAAATAGTACTACTAAAAGTATTCATCTGTTGGAGATATACCAAGATTTTTTTTAAGGCTATGCAGTATAAAAAGAATCTGAACATTTAAAACAAATTGAAGCAGGAAATACCATATGGTGTGAAATGGTTGTCAAGTTCTCTTTCAGTTAGTGCACTCAAAGTGACAACTAAGTATTTTATCGAGTGACAAAGAGCACTGTTTTCCTCAGCTGAGAATTCCTTTCAGGCCCCGATAACAAGACAGAGGTCTGAATGCAGATCATTCAACTTCTTCACTTGTCTGAAAAGGCTCTTCTATTTCACTCCGGTTATTAACTCCAACAGCACATCTTTCTTGTTTGCTCAGATGTGGCCGCGGTTGCACGAGCAAGAGTATACAGATTCAATTCACCACCATGGGCCAGTCAATGCTGGGCATAAGGTGGCATAACCTATGCTCAATGTATGGTGCATCAAATAGAGGCAGTTTCATTATCCCTATTAAAACAAAATCATTCCTTTCCACACCCCACCTGTAGCTATTTGCAACACTATTGTACTCTAGTCCTAGAATAAAAAAAGCTACAAAACAAAATAAAAATCCCAAGTAAATTTTTAAAGCAACCTCCATGCAAAACTTACTTTTATTCCTGCTTGCTGTTACTGACTGCTATATCAGACATAGTCATCTAGCTGCTGCACATTTTATTCCTATTATCATCATTCAGTGCTATTAAAATGCTACTATTTTGTTGTCCCTCATCTTTTCCTGTTGAAATATGAAGATACCACTCAACACAAGTGAGAAGGCTACATTTTGCTGTCAGAGAACAAATACTCATTAAATGGCATAGTATTTGTCTTATGTGAGATGTGGGTAAAACCCTTATTGCAAGAGCTCCACAGCATGCAACAGGCATATGAAATAGTGTCTTAGGTTACAATAGTGTGTATTCTATCACCATCCCCCATGGGCTGTTCGGGGCTAGGTGGGGCAGTGTTCCTCAGCCATCCTTGATGGCCTTAGGGCGGAATTTCCAATGGGCCAGCTGGTGGGCCATTAGCAGGGAGGGTCTCACGAAGTTCTCTCTGTTAATGGGCCATTAAGCTCCACTAATGGATTGCACCATTCCCATTGTGAGATGCCCCGCCCAGGGGGGGGAACCAAGCATCCCCATTCTAAATATAGTAGACCTTAAAACAGCAAAGAACAACAGCTTCTTCACCGAGAGCAGCTACTTCTTCACCGAGAGCAGCAGCTTCTTCACCAGACCTTCAAAAAACTGCTTCAACAGAGCCACATCTATCCCTAGACTGCTACCAACATCCTGACCAGCAGGGTGTCAGCTTGTATCTGTATCTGTTGACTCTATCAGCGTTTTTTGTACCAATTGCATGTATTTTAATTTTCCTATTAAATTGTAGTTCTGACTTTGAGCGTCTCACTAATTTGCTTTTCAAACCACAACAAATAGTATGTCTGAAAACTGCAGTGTTTGGACCTGTTGCTGGATCTCTGGCTTTCTTTCTGATGAAACAGCCCCAATGCATATCCTTTGTGTAAATAAGTAGCTTTGAGAAAAGAAGAAAATGCAATAGTGTATGCACCTGAAAGGAATAGGGTATGCATGATTACTTTTAGAGTTTTTTTTCCAGCAAAATTTTGGTCGACTCTTATTTTAACTCAACACACTTTTTCATCCTTACATAAAAGATGAATGTAATATAAGATTCAGTCAGGAACTGCCTATTGGCCTTTTCAGTGGATATGAATGTAATAAAACCACATACTGCCAGGTTCATGCCAGGCAAAAAAAACCAACCCAATCAAATAGGAATATTCTTGCAACTGTTGTCAAGAATTGCTTTCATGGCACTGACTTTACTATCTACACCATATATCCAGATCTCAGTAATCATGACTGTAATTCTTGTGAACTCTCTAACTTCATCTTCTTAAGGGTATTAAAACCAAGTTGCATTTTTTAAAAAAACCAAACATATGGCACTGATGAGCCATTTCATTTTGCCATTATCTCTCAGTGTTCTGAAAAATCATTTCTATTTAATAGACATTGAACAGCTCAACCTTCTTTGATGATTCATTAGGTTATTGCAACTCTGCACTCTTTTTTTAAAAACTAGACTCCTGCAAAATTGTTCATATAGGTTTTTATCTCTCCCCAATTTAGATGTGTGTAAAAGACATTGCACATTTTTGTGTCACCTAAATTTCAAAAAAACTATTTTTCAAGCAACCTAACAGATGTCTGTCTTTTCCCATCTAATTACATTCCTTTAGCATCAGCAGCAAAGCTGTTTCTCTTTATAAACTTATGGAAGTAAATAACTGCAGACTCTAAGAAGTTACTATATGGTGACAAGATTAATATTAACATATTAATGGAAATTACAGCAGATGTTTTTCATTTGTGTTTTAAATGGGTTACCGTTAATGAGAGCAAAATTAAATGTTCATTTGACCAAAGCACAGAACATGAACACGGCTTTTTTTTTCTTTTTACAGTGACTAGCTGCTAGCCTACAAGAGGAAAAATTGAGATTTTAGACCTGTTTCTAGAAACCACAGTGCAAAGTAAAATGGCATCGAGACGGAAGTCATTAGAGTGCCTTAGTCATTTTCGGTATTCAACCGCCAGAAAGTTTTCAGAAAAGTGATCAGCTATTGCAGTCTTTAAAGCAACAAAATTATTAATGACTTCCAATCCTTCAATTATTATGAAAATGGACTTTTCACTGTGTTTCGAAACTGCAGGGCACCAAATTCTATAAGAACCTTCTCTCTCAGTGTGGGACAAGTCAGAAGAAATATCATATCTGAAGCATTTAAACTCATTTTAAGGCCCTCATAGCTCTTTCTTCCTAGACAGTAGTCCAATATTGCCTTTTACATACTGATTCTTTCATCATCTTGTCTGTAAAAACTTTAATTCATTTTCTCCCAAACCTACTAGCATCCTGGTCTTAATCACAATTAAGACCAGTTAATATCCAAATATTTCTCTCAGTCCTTTACCCTTAGAGCAGGGCTTGGTAAGACCAAAGGTCCATCTAACTCTGTCTATTGTAGGATGACACAAATGCCTGAAAAAGGACAGGTAATATCAAAGGAAATAACATACAATACTTACCACTAATTTCATTCCAGTCTCTGGGTATTTTTATGTTATAGAACCATAGAAAAAACTGAGTTGGAAGAGACCCATCATTATCATAAAGTCCAACTCCAGACCCCGCATAGGACAGCCCAAGAATAACAAACACCATGTACCTGCCACATTGTCCATATATGTCTTGAACTCAGACTGGCGTGGTGCTGTGACCACTTCCCTGGGGAGCCTGCTCCAGTGCCCAGCCACCCACTGGGTGAAGAACCTTTTCCTGATATCCCACCTAAATCTTCTCTGACACAGCTTCAGGCCATTCCCTCAGGTCCTGACACTGGTCATAAGAAAGAAGAGATCAGTACCTGCCCCTCCACTTTCCCTCATTAGTAAGTTATAGACTGCAATGAGATCTCCCTCAGTCTCCTCCAGGGTGAACAAGCCAAGTGACCTCAGCCACTCCTCATGAGAATTCTCCTCCAGACTGTTAACCATATTTGAGTCCCTTCTCTGGACACTAACAGCTTAACATCTTTTTTGTATGGTGTATGTCAAAACTGTCCCTAGGACTCCAGGTGAGGCCACCCTAGTGCACAGCAGAGCAGGACAATCTCCTCCCTTGCCTGGCTGGCAGTGCTGTGCCTGGTGCACCCTAGGACATTGTTGGCCCTCCTGGCTGCTAGAGCACTGCTGACTTGTGTTCAAATTTCTGTCGACCAAGACCCCCAGGTCCCTTGCCACCATGCTGTTCTCCAGCTTCTTGTTCTTCAGTCTATACAGACAACCAGGGTTGCCTCATCTCAGGCGCAGAATCCAGCACCTCACCTTGTTGAATTTCACATGGTTGGTGATTGCCCATCTCTTGAATTTGTTGAGGTCTCTCTGCAGGTCCTCTCTGCCCTTGAGGGAGTTGACAGCTCCTTCCAGTTAAATGTCATCAGAAAACTTACTTAGTATTCCTTCAAGTCCTGCATCCAGGTTATTAACGAAGATGCTGAAGAGAATCAGGCTGAAGATGGTGCCCTGTGGACCCCCATTAGTGACAGGTCACCAGTCTGATATCATCCTGTTCACAGTAACCCTTTGTGTTTGACCCATGAGCAGGTTGCTCACCCACTGCAGGCTGTGTTTATTCAGCTGTGGAATGGATATTTGTCCAGGATACTGTGTGAGACAGTATCAAAAATTTTGCTGAAGTCCAAGGAGATTACATCAACTAGCTTTTCTAGATCAACTGTGTTACCCCTCTTATAGAAGGAAACCAAGTTTAACAAATAGGCCTTCCCCCCCATGAAGCTGTACCGTCTGTGACCAATGACTGCATTGTCTACCAGGTGTTTTCCGATACCTCCCCAAATAATCTTTTCCATTATTTTACTGGGCACTGAAGGATGGCAGACAGGTTTGCCATTTCCAAGGTCTTCCTTCTTGCCATTCTTGAAAACTGGGACAAGGCTATTAATGGATTAAGGGAAATCAGGCTAATTCTAACCCTTTCAAGGCATCGTAGGTACAATGGAGATGCTGAACATGAAATTGGTGAAGATATAAGAAAGGAGATGACTTCTGATATTTTTTGGTGAATAAATGCACGCCCATGCTATTCTGCTCCTTTCCCCCTAACAGATGGGGGCACAACTGCTGCCAGCTATGGGACATAATGCAACTGCATTCTCTTTCGTGTCTGCTTTATCACATACATTTTCCTTCTCAAGGAGACAATGAACAGCACTGAAGATAGCATGTGATGAATGGAATGATAGCAAAACACTGTGGTTATGACACTGATTTTACCACTTCTAATATTCTCATTGTTGCCATCATTCATCTTTCTTCCTTTAGAATGTTCTTCTTCTCTGTTTACTGATTTCTTCCATGATCAAGCACTTTAGGTCCAGTACATTTACTCATTACTTTCCATGTTGCACTCAGTGTATTTTAGAAACGAACAAAGATAGGGACATGTGAAGATTTGTTTATTTACAACACCATTTCCTCCATGTAGCTTTTTTCTACACTCATCAGTTTTATTTTAAGTAGTGAAGACAATGAACAGTAAATTCAGCACAGACTTGGACCCTCTCACAAGTCTTTACTCACCTTTGTTGCAGCTAGGAAGGGTTCATTGTCTAAACTGCTAATAAAGAGTAGGAAGACTCCTACAGACTCCCTGTTGCTTAGCAATATCATAGGTAAGTTCTCATCTTTCGCATGTACAGGAGATTGTCTTAATGGAGTTTGTTCTTCATCTGAAAGAAATTTCAGTTATACCCTTACCTTCAGATTAGAGGGGAAAGGTTACCAGGAAGACATTTCTATTCATGGAAAATATTTTCATTATTTGTTTTTGAATACAAGTATGAAAACACAACTAAATAAGGCCTTAGGGAACATGAAACAGTTCAATCATTTTCAGTAGCACTGTTGATAAAAATTCTTTCTAGTTCCACCTTAAAATTGTTCTTCAAAAAATGTGATTGTAAAGGAGTCAGTTCAGAATAGACATATAATAGTCCAAGTCTACAGCTTTCCACCTAACCATTTTAATGTCACTCTGTTGGTTAATTTGTCTGTTGTTTCATCCTCTGGAAAGGAATAGCACTTCTGTGTTTTGGTCCACTCAGTAACTAATATTTCAAGGTTAGAGAGGGGGATCTGCTGAGAAGTATCATGAAATGCCTGTTTTGTTTCTATAAGAACATTACCAAAATGGTGTTTTTAAGGAAAAAGAAAAAAAAATCCAGTCAGGATAGCCATGTTTACAAAAACACCAAAGAAACCCTAAGAAAAAAAGTCAAAATAATATTCCAGGTGGTTTGCATACCTGCCACTTTTTATGTATTAATTTCAAATAATGGATTATGTGAAAAGCAAATTTTGATTTTCATAGGGACTTTTTGAGCTACTCATTTCTTTTACCATCTTTCCAGTAAAGATCAACACAAAATAAGTGATAAAATATGAAATATACCTATTAGCAAATGCTGTGTAGAAATTCTAACATCAAATGAACATTCTGTTACTTAAAAAAACCCAAACAAAGCCAATCCTATAGACTATACAACAGTTAGGTTCTGCTTGCAAGACTGACAGAACAAAGAACCACAGGTGATGAAATGGCAAATTTCTTTTTTACTCTTGATTTCTTCTCTGGCTGGAAAAATGTAAGAATGCAATACCCTTCACTTTACATGGCTGACACATCTCACTTAATTGTGGGGAGTTTTCTCAGAAGAACAGAAGGAGATACTACATATGAGTATGAAGGAAAAGCAACATAGAAATATTCACACTCCAGTTTAAGAAAGACAAACCTATTTCAAAAAACATAATTTTTCCCTCAAGAAAATGTTTCTTTGGACAAAAAAAAATTTAAAATAAATTAAAAAAAAAAAAACCAACCAAAAAACCCCCCAAAAATAAAAACAAAACAAGAACCACAATCTCAAACAAAACAAGGATTTCCCAACTGATTTGGTCTGTTGATACTTTTTCACTTTTCAGGGCACTACATTTATGTGGTGTTTCTGGAGAGGAAAAATATGGACTTTAACAATTGACATTAGAAGAAATAAGGTCCCCATATACATTTGTGCCTCTTCTAAGGCCTATTCCTTCTTCTTGTATGTTGTATTCAGTGGTGTTTCCAACAGTATTTCTGTTTCTGAATGTTCCTCAGGAAGAGAATATCACAGTTGGTGATTATTATGGACATATTGGACCAACTAGATACCTAAAAAAACACCTTGACAATGCAGTGAAGGGACAGATGCAACTGTTAAAGTGAAAGAGCAAATATCTATTGCCCAACTTTTATATTAGAAACTTTCTTAATAATTTGTAGAGATAGACCTGAAGGAATGAAGAAAAAGCCTCACATTCTCATCTGAACTTTATTTTTAAAAATGTTTAGACTAAGTGTTTCAAGGAAAAAAAATTATCATGTTTTTCTGCTTAGTATCTGAAGGACGAAGACCAGCATTGCCCATTCAGTATGCTATAGCTAGACTACACTAACTTGAAACAAGGCAGCCATTCAAAAAGCCAGCAGCAAATTCTCACCTCCATGGATTTCAGCAGAGAAATGTTTTCATCTACATTTTTCAGCAACTCATATTGAAAAGAATGTTAAATAAATATAAGAAGGGAATCAGTGGCCAAATGTGCTGAATTGTATATTCACCATAGCTAAATATGCTAAATGTTTGGTGAAGGATATAAATAATTAGTAACATACACATACATTTAAAAACTTTCTTTTGCTCAGGCATGCATATATCTAACATCTAAGTTTGTCATGGCACAATGTGCTGTCTGCTATTTCCGTTCCTTAGCCCTTTACATGGCTAACCAGGGGACCATGTTATTTACCTGTGCCTGTCAAAGAAGCAGTGGCCTATCATTTCACTGTATCCTCTTTAACTCCTTCAACTATAGCATGGAGCTATTGATGGTTATTAACTGCTCACTGGGACTGTATGTAGGGGAACACAACATAATCCATTAGTTCACATCACTATTTATGTCATTCTTGCAGAGGCATAACACCATATACTTATTTCCCAAGCTCTCTTCATTTACCTGCTCACAATCAGTGTCTAAGGCACTTTTAATCACATCAGGCCTGAACTGAGAAAATATAAGGAAATTATTTTGATTATAAAAGAGTTATGTACATATGTATGCATACACATAGATACTCATAAAACTGGTATTGCAAAATTCTCTAGCACATAGCATGCAGATATCCTGGCTGAAAGCATACTTTAAGGACTCAGATAAAAGAGACTTGTACACATGAAAATATTAGAGGCACGCTTTAGCAGAAGTGCATGCACTAAAAATAGGGACTCTATTATGTATTTAGTCTAGCAATCTTTATACTCAGCCAGCAATGCAAAAACTAACTAAACTGTATAAACATCTTCAAACATCTTAAAGACTCTAAGGAAGGTGCAAATTTACCATAATTTACTAATTTGTTTACCATGAGTTACTATTACCTTGATCTGGCAATGATCGTTTTAAAGATAAATGGAGCCTTCTTGAATATTCTGTTTTCACTTTATTTTGCTTTGAATTTAGCTATTCCAGAAATTGCACGTGAAAACAATTCTAAGAGTTCTAATAAACCTAGGCTTAAGAAAAGGACCCCCAAAGGCTTATGAAAAGGACACCCAATGTGATTAATTTAACTGAAAGGTCTCAAAATGAAAAAAAATTAAATAGTTTTTTTTCTTTTTTTCCCCTAGTGACATGACAGAGTCAGAATATACTCTGACTAAAAGACAAATAAGGAAATGCTACACAAGAATGTATGACTGTTATCTAGAATGGCTTTCCTCCCCCATTTATTTTCCTTACCTACATCTGAAATAGATTGCTCTTCATCAGTTAGACTACTCTAAGAGAGCACCTCAGATTCTGTAAACAATAAGAGATGTTTCATGTATAAGGAAAAAATTTAACACCTCCCCATCCTGAATACAAAACATTTATTACTTCTACAGGGACCATGATTATAAAGGTCTCAGTGCAGTATCATTCTGTAGCAATGAAATTTTATATGGATACCCATTGAGTTTGTTGGTCAGAGTTACTTATGTATTTCTAACTACAGAAGATGGTTGGAGATATTGTTCATTCTATCAGGTGACAAAAATGAAGTGAATGAAATGTGACCAGTTTTATACTCACTCTCACACTTGGGAAAAAATATAAATCTCTTAATTTCTTTTTCTGCCTGAACTCAAACAAAAAGCCAATCATGAAGGTTACACTGAAACACAGAATGCAATCACTACTTACCTGTCTGTATGCAACAAGATATTAAACATCAAAAGCTTTTGGAAAGGTTAGAATTCCTCAGAAGATTTTTTTACCTCAGTGTGTAGATCTAAAAATTATAGCTCATGGCTGGATCATTTTATGATTTTAAATCATGAGAGAATGAAAAATAGTATGTCTATTTCTAGTTAGTCAGAACATATTGTAAGTAAGCAGCAAAATTTCATATGAAAACTGCTGAGCATGGGAAAAAGCAAAGATGAGCATGTGTATCTAGAGATAAACATCCAATTACCAAATTTCTAGCTTACTTCAATGTCTCATAGTGCAATGTCCCCAAAACATTTCTTTCTCCCCAAATCAAGAAGTGTCCAAGTTATCACAAAGAAGGTACAACAACAGGAATAGTTTAAAAAATATGGCCCACAGTGACTGTGATTTTCTCTATCCCCTGGAGGATTTTTCCTTATTCAAATCAATCCATTCCTGGTCCATGACAAGTGATCTGGGACCAGTTTGAAGCAAACCTTCAGCTGTTAATAGCACGGAATAATTTAATGCCATGGATGGAGCATCTTATTTACACCAGGGTGTCCACCCTGAGACCTGGACATTCACACAATGCAAACCAGACTCTAATCTTAGCAATATCACACAACTCTTGGCTTCCAGAAATGCCAAACAGTAGCACACCACAAAGAGTCTCAGAGAGTGCATCCCAATCAGTACTATATGACAATAGAAATGAGACTGTCAAAAACTTTAGAAGTCTTGATAGTAATTCAAACAAAATGTTAACATCTTTAGTATTCACAGAATGCTTTCTTCAAACCTCCTAAGAAATAAGTTAGTGAAAGCCAGTGAAAGAATTTTTATATTTTTTCTTCTTCTATAAAATATGCTTTAGAATACAGAAAAGCTGTGAGGCATGGAAAATACCCCACAACTCGGTAGTTAAAGGGTAGGTATGTTTTAATACAGTGCTGGGTGCAAGGGGGATTGCTCCTCCAAAAACCTGCACACCATCAGTGGCTCTCAGCTTGGTATATATGAGGTTACAGGTTACATACACATTTGATTACGCAATACATTCATACATATTCACTACCTACCTCCGCTTTGTATTACAATTAGTTCAAAAGTCATTTTCATATGCTTGTGCCTGCTCAGTGCCTCCTAGTTGTCATGGGCTGGGGTTTCTGGGATGAAGTAACGAGTCTTCCTTGGGTCACCTTGCCTCCTCGCACATATTCTCTGAGATTCTGGCCCAACTCCCAGCCTTAGAGCTGGCTGAAACCAGTTCCAGGATCCAAAAGTAGGATCTCTGGTCATGGTCTTCTTCCTCTCAACAATGGCCTGCATCCTCCCTTACATCTTTCTTCTCTGCTTGGCAAGCACAAGCAAATGGCATATATTGTCCAGTAAGCAGCTGCAAAACTTGGCAATACTCACAATCATTGACTAACCCTTAAAATTCCAAGACCCTTGTATCAGCTGTCAGATGAATATGTTTCAGAATACAAACAGCTACTACAGAAAAACGTCTCCCTTACTCCACAAACAAGTGTCTTTATGTATCTGATTTTAATTCTCTGTCATGTTTTCTGAGATTTTTGAAGACAAGGAGAAACCTGCTAATGTACAATCATGTCCATTTCTATCAAATATGCCACATACATTTAAGTCTGCATGTGGTACAAATTTTTGCTTCTGCTTTGCAGACAGTTGTGCTTTAGCAGTAATACTCTGACACATTTCATCCATTTGAATTCTGCGCACTTGCATATGTACTTCTATCCTATTCATTGCCCTCGGGGGGGCAGAAAACCCCCTCAAACTTTCACAAGTTAATCAGGTCTTTTGAGTAACTTCAGACTTTTGATCTTACAAGCTTCTTTGGTTTTATGAGATAAATTCAGGGATCAATAATCTGAATAATTTTCTAAAAACACCTGAAATATGGGGTGCTAGATGCATTGCAAAGGTATATATTGAAATTTCTTACATTATCCTGGGTACACAGCATATACCTAGTTTAAAAATAGTTTTTATTATATGATATCTTTTTGATATCATTATCTTGTAGGTTTTTCCTCCTAATCCTCTGAAATAGTAACTCCACCTTTTTCCAGGACAATGCTATTGAAGCATGGAGGAAGTTACACTTTTCCCTGTAATTAGCATTCTTATTGCAACATACGCACTTTGAATGAGTTATGTGGGCTGAGATCCTGTCTCCTGATAGCATCAGGTGATCTCAAAGAGCAAAAAACAGATACATACTGGAAGAAATTAATCTAATTCTATTACTGAGAATTTTTTAGTACATGGAAGTGTATGCTTGAGTGACCTCTTGAAGCCTCTAGAAAAATACCAGATGTATCTTGAACACAATTTTTTTCAAATGGTCTCAAAAGTTGAGCTTCTGCTATCTGCCTTCCTCTTTCCTCCTTTGGAACTCAAGACTTGTTTCAGCTCTCCATCATATGAACAAAACAAATAGTAAAGAAACTGTGACAAGATCGCTACAAGAGAAACCATGACTTGTTGTCTGAAAACAGCTGTATAGGTTTTCTATTTATCTCTCAGGTGTGTTAAAATACCTATTTCTTGAGGAATGGAAGTTAATCAGATTGCATAGGGAAATTTGTGACCTGAAGCAGCCCTTGTAATGCAAGGACAAACATCAATATTTTAAGAAAAGATTGCCTTTTGTTTAAGATCCTGAACAACTGAAAAAAAACCAACCCAGAAGCAGCAAAACTTTCTAAGACAAATTTCCCCTATGAAGAGTTGTATCAGTTTTTAAGAATACAGAATCTCCCTCAGCTTCATGAACACAGAGAAAAATTCCTGACTTCAAATTCCACAGCACATGTGCTCTAATCCATATCCTTTGTGTTGTTCTTGAAAAGAGCTGACATCTGTTTTCTTCTGACATCCATTCCAGTGCTACACATCCCACAGAACTTTGTAAGGGTAATGCAGACTTGATTTTCTACTGAATTAGTTGCAATGTAATGTGCCATTAATTCACAACTCCTTAGAGCCTGGAGCTGCATTTCTGAAACCAAAGAATTTTCACTGTCCATTGGCTTCACAGATCTGCTATATCTTGTCTTCATTATCTATTCATAATCCATGAAGTTAACTTTTACCAGTACTACATTTTCTATCCCATGCTTCTATGTTCTGATTTCTATTCATGAACTTTTTATTCTCCCTCTCAAGTCAGCATAACCAGTTCTGGTAAATATTTCCTGTATACATACTTTTTTCATGCTCTTCACATTTTAGTGATATCTTAAGTCCCCAAATTAACAACCCATGATGAGGCATTTCTTTTGCAGCATTATTTCTTCTGGAGTTCCATGCCTATTACAGAGATAACTTGCGAAAACAAATAAAGCAAATTATGTTCAGTACTTTCATGTTGTTTGCCTGTAGTGACAGCATAAGTCCTCATCTTTAAGCAGTTCTGAACAAGAATGGATGCCAAGAATCAAAGCTGTTCCTTCTCTGCAGCTTTTTTGTAAAACAAAATCTAATTTCTTTATTCTTTCCTCCAAGGCTGTCTTCACAACTACAGTAAGTGAAAACCCCAGGGTTTTTAGAACCACTTCCCTAACTCCCTACTGTCCCCAAACCATTTCAACAGCCAGGAAACTGAAACACTGCCCTGATTTTTGGAGTAGTCAGCAGGCTACAATTGAATGAGAAATTATAATTGTACAACTGGTTTGTGAATTAAGCTATGCTACTTATCACAAACACAACTTCAGAAAACGGCATGTAATAAAATAACTACTGAGATCAGAAAAGAAATCCTATTCTTTTTATATCTTTTATTTTTATTTTCCAACTTCAAAAATGGTCGCATATCCTCTCATCCATCATTTTTAAAATTTTCTTTTTCATTTAAACTACTATCAACTATATGTTCTTTCTTGTTTCCCTTTCTGTTCTTCTTTGTCTCATCTTTAGCAGTTTTTAATGTAGGTTTCCTTAATCTACGTTAATGTTATGTCGGCCTGAAACCACAGCATTACTGTCAGTCACTCTCTTGACAAAGCCCAAGCATCCTATTTCTTGTCTTGCTTTTTCTTCCTACTATTTTTTCCATTACATGCCTGAGAGTTGCTGTCTCAGTAGTAACATTAGAAAATGACTGTTTCTCACAGGCCATAAATATACCTCCTTCCAGAAGACAGGGCAATGAAAAAGTGGTGAGGGAGGGTCTGCATTCTCCTTGTGGCTTAAAATTCAAGATGTAATATTCATAACCTAATTATGCAATTTAATTTACAAAGCTGATACTCAACTGACAAGGTAAAGGGATTAGAAGAGAATATTTTTCAAGTTCCTCCTAGTGTCCTTTGACTGTTAAAAAAGGGTTAGTGTTTGGTCATTTCTTGTTACTGCTGTGCTCACCATTATGTGCCAGTAAAGTTCTTTAGTGCCATCCTGTCATTATGTTGTAAGTTGACTCAGTATTGGAAAGGACACATGGTTTCTTCCCCTTCATACTTGTCATGTTGATTAAAACACACAAACTGCAGCAGAGAAAGCAATTTCAATTGTTTTTCATTACAATGATTTAAAGCATTTGTTTCTGCAGTGTGCATGATTAGGGAGTTTATTTCTTATTTGTACAGACAGAAAACAGTTTATAGCTTAAACCCCACCAATTAACAGAGAAAATCAAGACCATTTATTGTATATATTCAGTTTTTCTGCTGACTGATACCTCTGAGATATACTGGAGGCTCTGCTCATTTTATTACATGGAAAATAAGGGATTTAATTATAATTTTAAGTGAGATGCGGTTATATAATATCAATCTCACAACAGGTACTAAATAGAAAGATTACATAAGAGAAAATTCCAGCTACATTTTTTTCAGGGCTTGGGGAGAAGAGGTCATCTTGAAAAACACAGCAAAAATTATTTCTTTGAATATTAATGTCAGGGTTTGTATTGTACCAAGGAAAGACAGCAAGTCAAGGAAATATGATGGTAGCAGTCTTTAGCCCTCTGAATATTAATAGCCTTAATTTCAAGTCAGTGTCACTGCCACATTATGTAATTGTGGAAGCAGACTCTACCACTTACGTCCAATAGGCATATGTTCTCTTCACTGAAAAAGCAAATCCCAGCCATGTGTACTGACAGAGCTGGGAATGATGTGTGTTTAAGGAGGGCAGGAAAGAGAAAGGGAAGTCAGTTTTTTCAGCGGTACCCTTTGAGTTACACAAAATTCTCTGTGAACATCCCTTTCACTGAAGAACCTTCTCAGACCTTTGAATGTGCTCTGGCACACATTTAAACTGCAATCTAGACTGCAGTTAAGCCACAGCACTAAGTTGTCAAGACAGAGAACAGATGTCACCAGTAGATCGTTTCCTGTTATCCTTTCAGTAAGAGCACTTGACATCAAATCAGGGCACAGCCACTTTGCTGGGGCTGCTCTACATTGAACTTTCTAGAGTGGTGCCAAAATAATGCTGAAGAAGACATTAAGTCAAATAAAAATATGACAGGCATACTTCACATTGATACTCTGGTCTGCAGTATTTGCAACTTATTAAACCAAGACTACAGGAAAATACTTGAACACACATAAAGCAAAAAAGAAGGAAATGTAATTAAGCTTTTTGTTTAGGTTTTTGGTTTTTTTTGTTGAGGTTTTTTTCTGCTTGTCTTTGTTGCTGCTGCTCTTTTTTTGGTTGTTGGTGCAGATTTTGGTTTAAAGTATTCTAAAATGTGTGTTAATCTGTGTTTCTATTCCTCATATTAACTGCTGATATGTGCGCTTTTTTCTAGAGATTCAGCATAATTCAGTATCCAAGATTTCATAGCATTTTACTCCCATGAATTTAATGGAAAAGGAAGTTTTCAGAGGCCCCAGAAGAAATAAATCTTACAAATCACGTGGCCAGAAAACGCTGTTTGTCACTTAAATAAAGAATAGTCTTCAATATTTTGGGAAAGAGATACCTACACTGTAGGTATCTGAGTAAAAGGAATGAAGAAACTTGTCTTCACAAACAGTGTCTGAGAGATAAGACTGGCACCCAGAGATAAAAGAAACAATCGGGAGAATTCCATTGACATTTACGTTTACAAACAAACCACAGGTCTACTGATAAATAAAACTGAATATTGGAATATGAAAGGAACCAAGAAGGATCATTCTGGGAAAGACAAGGGTGGGGGATTATACATTGGGAAAGGGGGGTCTTAGGCTTTAGGCGATTCCAGGAAGTCTGTACCTCTCAAATACCTCAGCCAATGGGAAGGAGAGCAGAGCCTGCAGTCAGGGAATTAGGATGAAAAGGAGGCTGCATCCTCCACAATTTGAGAGACCCCAGGGGAAATGCCCCATGGCCTCTCCCTTTATTCAAATAAAGTTAAAGGACTCCTCTGTCTCCTTTTTGGACATAAACCTCTGGTGTTCATGGATTGTTTTCCTCACAAGAACATCATACTCACAAACCACTGACCAGGTTATAATGGGCTGTTTCCCACTGTTGGTATTCAATTTCCAAAACTTTTGTTTTCATACTGGCTGAAATACTACAGAAAGACAACGACTGGAAAATTAACTAAACAGGCAATAAATGGCTCAGCTGACATGAGGTTCCAGTCAAGAGAGGCACATCCACTTTCTTGCACTGGTAGAGTATCATTATGTGTTACCTCTTTACTACTGGCATCTTGTGCCAAAGATGTTATGTTTTAAGTACAGAAGCAAAGCCTGACCAATTAGTAAATGCAGAATCAAAAGAAGCATAAAAAGATGTCTACATGCTCTAAAACTGGGATGGGGAGACTCCTGTATGGTCTAAATTTCCTGGAATAAATCTTGAGGGGTAAGTTCCTGTGCAGCTACAAAGCTTTACCAATGTAAAACTGGGAATTTGAGTTCACAGCACTCTTTTATTTGCTTACCATGGAAAATCTGAAAGTAACTAATCTTACTCAAACTGAAAATGATTTGCTCATATTGTGACTCTTTATCAAACAGATAAACAGGTAGGCCTTTTTCTAGAAGACAGTTCTCTTCCAGTTTCTCCATTTGTCTTATAGGAAAGGAATTATGCTGGAAAATATTTGCAACTATCTCCATGTCGTAGAAAGATTTCTGTACTAGTAGTTTCAGCATAACTGAAGAGCACCATCCAAACACCTATCTCTCATATGAATGATTTAAGAAAAATTGTGGGCAGGGATATTTGCTATCTACTCAAATTTACTTACATTTCTCCCTATGTTTGAAAAACAGTGAGACTTCTTCATGTTTGCTTGTAGGATTTCTTAGATAACAGTTTTCTTTGGAAAGTGTGTCCAACACAGAATCCAAATACGTATTTGGCAATATATTGTTGGTCAGTTATTTAATAACCGTAGTATCCAAAAGCAAGTGTCAGGATTGTAGCATCCTGGATATCAGGCTTAATATGAACAGGTGAGAAAATCCTTCCTCAAAAGCTGAATCTGCAAATTAATTTCAAAACACTAATATACCCTAGTATGTAATGATAAAAATACAAAGACAAGCTAATATGCCACGTAAACAAAAATAAAAATGTTCTGTGGAAATAGAGGAAGCAATCTGATGGTTCCGTATAACGGCTATTTATATCAATAGTACAATTCCTTTTCTTTTGTTTGAGGACCTGGAAATCAGGTTTTGTTCCCACTGGTCAAGGAAAGATGAAAAGGATAGTAGGTAACAATACTATACGTGTGGTACTTATTACTTTCAAGTGACTGGGAGAACGGGAAAGAATCAGTTTGGAGAGAGCCAGAGGAAACGTGGTCATTCAAGTGGTGAAATTTAAGCAACAGTTATTGCTGCTCACCCTTTCCTGCTCATACATAGAGGCCAGCATATAATGATAGGCATATGTAAGTATAAAAATCTTCAGCAGAGTTAGACGAGAGGGATGTTGAGAAGCTTGTAGACAAATAACAATATGGGCAGAGGTTGGTTGTCAGATTTAATCTTAAATGTAGCCTTGTTCACAGAAGCAACAAGACAAGCAGAAAACATATCAATCCTTATTTAAGTATTAAAGCCTGAATAAAAGAAGAACTTAAAAAAGATGTCCTCAGCCCATGAGGAAAGCGGGGCAGAGCATCCAGTAAAAATATTATGACTAGCTAATATGCATTGGGGACCATAACATATTATATTAGTCAAAACCAGCCTTATTTCCAGTTTTCTTTTTTCTCTGAAATTTAAAATATACTTAAAGAAACACATGGAAAATATCAGAGGTTTGTGTTTGGTGTTGGTTGGTTTGATTTCTTTATACAATGTCTTGTCTTGTCTTGTTAGAACATGTTCGAACACGTCCTCCTAATAGTTTTGCTACTATACAACTTCCTAGAAGTCTAACATCATGTTTCCTGAAGAAACAAAAAGGCATCCAGAAATTCCCATTCATTGCAGTGAATAGAGTATGAGAACACACAGACACAGGAAAAAAAGACATATTGGTATGATGCATCACATAATACATCCATATTAATTAGAATTGAAGTTCAATTCAAATCAATTACTTTGTAATTAAAATTGCTCATTTAACTAGAAGCAAGAATTAAATGCCTGAATTGCTCAATTATGAAACAAAATGGAAAAGACTAATACATTCATTACTTACAAGCAATCCAAGACAATAAATTTTATCTGCAGGGCTCTTAATATGTACATGCATACATGTAACCAATGCAATTAAAATGCTCAGATTAATTATTTATATCTAATTTTGTAGCCATTCTTCTACCTACATCCATACTTAGACTGCATTTCTGCACAGGGAATGCCATAGTTTAGCTGCTGTCCCTTTTTTTCATGTAACTTCATAGCTTTTTCAGATAAGTGTCTCAGTGTCATAGACATTTATATAGACTTCCATTTAATTACAGGGTCAGAAATAATTTACATAACAAGCCCAAAATCTGGTTCAAACCCTATGGGCCTTTGAGACAAGAGGAATTGAAGACATCTCAAACAGTGAGATGACAGCTCTTGGGAATTGTCATTCAAATCTTAGTTTAATATTGATTGGAAGAAGTGGAAACAGCCACACCTTGTTTCTGAACCGCTGAAAACATATACAAACAGTACAGTGCATCGGTGGTTTAAAGTAAACTAAGGAGAGTGTGAGCCCCTTGCTTAGTGGGGCAAGGGACCAGTGAAAAACAATAGGGAAAAAGCTGAGGTATTGATAGAGTAGCCACAAAGGCAACCAGCTAAACATACTAACAAAGAAGAACATCTCCTCGGTCAGGAGCCTTGAGTCATGCCTGATAAGCTCAGTCAAAACTTCCTTTGAACGGAGGTAGTTGGTAAGACAAAGACCCCTTGATGAGTGCAGGATAACAAAGTCAGCAACAGCTATTCCAGAAAGTAGTCCTCCGGAGAGGCAGTAGTCCTCTGCCTACTTATGTGTCTACCAAAAGTAATTACCTCCTACTTAAAATGATCTTCTCTGAAAAAGCTTCTGTGCACACAATCTCCTGGAAAGACCAGACCCTTTCTAGGGACACTTGACTGACTTTGTATTCTGTAACACCAATAATCTTTGAAGTGGGGCTTCTCCATCATTCACTTGTCCCATTCTTGGGAATGGTTCAGTGAATGTTGTACCAGTAACATTTCACAAAATATATATATTGGTGCTCTCACAGAAAAAGGTTCATAAGTATATACTTACTTCACTAGTTGGAATTATGAACTTACTTGAAACATACATATATATTTGTTTTACTCTTGTAACATATACTTACTTTCCTAGTGACAGTATTAGGTCAAAATGTTTCTAAAATCACAGTAGCATGGTAGGCCTTGAGCAGCATGCAGCATGTTCTAAATGTAATGATCGCTTAGTAAACATAATTATTTGGGAGCGGGGCATTATGGAAAGGGGAGCTAAAACTTATGCTTGGATGGAAACAAAGGAACTGAAACTTGTGACTGGATGGAAACAAAGGGGATTGAAACTCATGCCTGGATAAAAACAATATACAATAGAATAATACCGAGTTAGTGATTAACAAATGATCATATGAAAGTTATGTAAGTAAAAGGTATAAATATGTTTCAATTTTGAAATCATGTCAAACTCCAGATTTGGGTTTGTACCCCGGAGTTCCAGGGCCCTTCAATAAAGCACCTTCATATAATCATTCTGTGATTATATGTTTCCACGCTAACACTAGTGGTAACTTTGTAGTGACTTGTAATCTATATTTACTAACGTTAGTAGTGAATATAAATGTGGGAATTTTTTTACTTGTAGTAAAAAGGTACTTCACAGAAATTTGTAATAAGGAAATTCTCAGAAAGCCAGGCTTCTGTGACTTTGTGTACTAAAGAATCCTGAGAAGCCCATGGTCCCAGTCTGTACCCACAGATGGGGTAATCCTCATGGGTCACATCTGTGACTGCCACAGGTTCTTAAAACCTTCTGTGCCTCAGTTTTCAATGATAAGACTGTCCTCAAGCATTACCCACAACAAAAGAAGAATTAGGGACCACTTAATCCACTTAATACAATACTTACATACAATAGTCCATAGGACCAGACGGGATGTACCTGAGAGTTCTAAAAGGTGCTGGCTACTGTCTAAATCCTCGGAAAGGTCTTAGGAATTGGGGATGTTCTTGATGACTGAAGAAGGGCAGACCTCACACCCATTTTCAGGAAGGGCAAGGCAAAAAGAGGAATTCAATGAACTATGGGCCAGTCAGCCTCATCTCAGTCCCTGGAAAGGTTATGAAACAAATCCTATTAAGAAAAAAACAAACAAGCAAATAAATGCTAGGCATAGTGTAAGTTTAACAAGAGGAAGTCATGGTTGACCAACTTCCTTGCTTTCTGGAAGAAGGCATCCAATTTTTGGATAAGGGAGGGGGATGTGCATGTTGTATTCTTCGATTTAGCAAGGCCTTTGACACCCTTATTCTTCTGTAGTGCCTGTTGTTGCCCTGGAAGCTACCTCTGAGACCCAAGGGGAAGACAATGTAGAAGAAGAGAAAGAACATTGGTGGAGGGCTTCCAAGGCTGTTGAGTCCCCCCTGGGAACTGATGTGACCATGGTTTAACCCAGGGCAAACCAGAGTAGCTACTACTGATGTCCATCCTCTCCTCCCTCCCCCCAGGCCCCTTGTACCATTCGATCTTAATCCCTATACCCCCTCTCTCCTCCTCCCATAGGACCAGGTAACCCGCCTTTGTCCCACCCAAGACCCTCTGGTGATCGGTTGTGATGGATCCCTCTTAAGCTTGTGTCTGAGGGACCTCCACCCTCTTTGATTCCTGCCTCCCCTCTACGTGGAGCATCATGCAATAAAGCCACGCAGAATACAGGCATATCAAGGGGCCCTCTGGTTATTCTACTTCAGCTGATAGCTAAACTGGACTCTCTCTGTGGGATGCTGCCAGAGTGCCCTTGACAAGGACTCTCTTGGAAAAGGTAGCCAGCTGGAACCTGTCTGATTTAATGCCGGGCTGGACAAGGAAAACAGCTAGCTATAAGTGTCTGTCTCCAAATTGGTGCAATATTGGCTGGATAAATGGACAATGAATGAATGATTGCTGTACTACCACATTGAAAGGGTTGTGATCGGTGGTTCAAAGTCCAGCAGCCAATAACCAGTAGGGCTCCTCAAGTCAATCCTGGGACTTCTACTGTTAGTGTCTTCTTTTAAAACTTTATAACTGTAGTCATGTAATGAAGGAATACAGAGGGTAGGAAGGAAAGGATGGTATGATGAGGAGACAGTGTTACTCATTATGTGAGAAAACAGTTGAATGTCTGTAAGCAACTTAAAAACAATAGGGTTAATTTTCAACTTGTGAGGAAAATAATCCTTGAACACCAGAGGTTTATGTCCA
>VZTZ01047236.1:48581-59813 GCA_013400955.1 Drymodes brunneopygia | reverse complement strand
AGGATATTTATTATATTATAGGAGCCTGAAGAGATTTAAAATTTAAGGGCAATTATGTTTTCTACAGGAAAAACCACGCCCACACAGAAGAGCGGGGAGGGAACTCAGCCTCCCAACCTTCACCAGCACGAACCCTTTATTTCCCTCTGAATCCAAGCTGTTGCTCCCAAGTGGCTTNGTTTTCTACAGGAAAAACCACGCCCACACAGAAGAGCGGGGAGGGAACTCAGCCTCCCAACCTTCACCAGCACGAACCCTTTATTTCCCTCTGAATCCAAGCTGTTGCTCCCAAGTGGCTTTGTGGCCCCAACACAGCCACCAGAGTGTGTGTGTCCCCCTCCCTCTGAGTGACATCCAAGCTGGTGGTGGCGGGGAAAAGCCACCGGCGAGGGCACGGAGCCGAACGCCCACTCGCTTTTCATCGGCGGCGGGATCCCAGCTCTCCGTGGAATTGTTACCCTAATGGAAAGGACGGCCTTTGGAAATGAACTGTATTGACAGAAGAGGATAAAATTAATGAGATAATAGCCGGGCCAAGGACCTGAAGAATACACCGGGCCCCTCGACACGAGGGCCTTGTAATTCCCTTTCTGCCACGCATCCCGAGGATCTAAAGAGTCCTCCCGTCCGTCCACGAGGCCCCGCTCTGGCAGGAAATTTCATTAACGCTGGAAAATAGGAAAGGTATTAAGCGTGGATAATGAAGGCCAGAGTGTGAACAGTGCCTTAAGATAGTCTTCTTTCTAGCCTTTGTAATGGGAGGCATGAACTTTCCCTTCAAATCCATTTCTAATCCATTTGAAATACTACAGCAAATTATCTCCCCTTCAGCCCGAGAGCGGCCGGCCAATTTACTCCGAATAGAAGTGACAATGCTCCGGAATTTATCGCCATAACCTTGACTACACAAGGTTGAGGGTTGTCTTTCCCCCACCCCCGGGGTGGACAGCGGAAGAAAAATTTTTAATGAAGAGGGGGTGGAGGAACGACATAAAAATGTTTAAAAACGGCGGCGCAGCTGGCGCAGGTTCGACACCGACTCCGGGGAAAATCAGAGTCTGCTGCTAAAAATGTTACAAAGGGAGGTCCCAGGCTGATAAAACACTCAAGGCCAGGTTGGATGAGGCTTGGAGCAACCTGGGCTGGTGGAAGGTGTCCCTGACCATGGCAGGGGTTTGGACAAGATGAGCTCTAAGATCCCTTCCAACCCAAACCATTCCATGCTTCTGTAGGATGAGGTTCCGGCTTTTCCAGTGCATCGCTTGAAGCAGCAGCAACTTTGCCTCACTCTGTATTTTGCAGATGCTCATATTGACCAAGTCTGATTTCCCAGGATTAAATACCACCCTGCTGTGTCCTTCAGAGAATTCCAGAGGCATCTGGGTTGCAAAAACTCTCCAAGATCATCCAATCCAACCACTCCGCAGCACTGCCAAGGCCACCACTAAGCTACGTCCCTAAGTGCCACATCCATATGGATGTTAAATTCCTCCAAGGATGGAGATTCCACCACTGCCTTAGGCAGCCGGCCCAACCTTTCCATGAAAAAAGCTTCCCAATATCCAAACTAAACCTCCTCTGGAACAACTTGATGCTGTTTCCTCTTGTCCTGTCCCTTGTTCCCTGGGAACAGATCCTGACTCCCACCTGGATCCGCCTTCTCATCAGGGAGTTGTGGAGAGCCAGAAGGTTCCCCCTGAGCCTCCTTTTCTCCAAGATGAGCCCTTTCAGCTCCCTCAGCCTTTCCTGGTGCTCCAGACCCTTTCCCAGCCCTGTTCCCCTCCCTGGGCACGCTCCAGGCACTGCCCTGGGCCTTTGGCCACACCATGGATGGTAAAAATTTCCCTCAGTCTTCTCTCCTTGACCAACTTCACCTCACTTGGAAAGTGGAAAAGCTGGGCCCTTCCTCCAAACTTTCCTGAGGAAAATCCCTTAGGAAATGGAAATGTTTCTTCCAATAGCACAAAGTGGACCAAGAAGGCAAAAGGGCTCAGCACCACAACATGGAGTCAATTGCCAGGTGATGCCCAGATCAAGGCACTTTCCTCGCCTCCAAACGCAGCAAAGCTGCTCAGAATGGAATAAAACCACAAAATTTGAGCCAGGAGCCAGCAAATGATGCTGGGAAAATACATTCCCTCCTCAAATAATCTACAAAAAGGAAAAAAATGGGTGATTTCCATGTCAATATGGAAAATATGGAAAACAAGGACGAGTTGCTCCAGCGTGCTCAGATTTAACACCCCCATGTCCCCCATCAACACAAGGCCGTGTGATCCAAAAATCCCACCCAAACCCCTGCTAAAATTCCCCTATATTTGAAATATAAAATTTTTAGAGTATTTGATGTCTCTAAGTTAAACACAACCCCACAAGCAGAGCAGGAACATCCCGGCGGCGCTTCCAGCCGGCTGAAACGGAGAGGATTTCCCGGCGCTGGCGGCGATACAAGTGGCTCTCAAAGAATGGTTTTCTTTTACTACTGGATTTCTTCTTTGGGCTTAGCTTATATTTTTTTTTTTTTTTCGGAAGTAATCCTCACATAGTCAGAAATCACATTTGCATGCTGGCATTTGAATCCCGAGGAAAGAGCGGATCATCACGGGGGCAATGGTTATGGAAAGCAACAGGGAAAGAGGTGAGGAAAGAGGGAGTTCATCCACTACAAGCCTGGAAGGTGGCAATGAAAAATCCTCATTCAAGATTGAAAAAAAAGCCCCAAAAATCACATTTTCCTCAGTTATTCATCATTCCTTAGCAAACAACATAGGATTTAGGGTTAAAAGTGTTCCTCAAACACACCAGGAATGCTCCAAGATGCTTCACCACTTCCCCTTGGAAGCTGCTCCATCTCTGTCCTCACTTCCCAGATCCCTGAGGACCCCAAATCCACAGCTAAAAGCAAGTAATTCCACTAAAATGTTTGATTTACGGGATTTTTATCAACATTGATGCTTTCTCCTTAAAACAAAAAGGTCAAACCTCAAATAAACACTTTCCACATTAAGATTTAATTTATTTAAAGGACCTGATTGGGATAATTCAAATAATTCACTCCACTGTTGATGATATTTGAGGTTGGAAAAGTGATTGGAAATTAAAAATAGAAATAGTGTCTTTTCCCAACATACATCCATAAATACAGAGGATCCATTAGTTCTAAATACACAGTGACCAGCAAAAACTTGTTAATTTACCCATAAACAATTCCCTCCTTTCAATAATTACTTCTAATTATGAAACAAACACTTTAAAAAAACCACCCTATTTTAATTTGTTTCAATTGAATCTGAATTTCCATTCAAATGCAGCTTAATGTTAATCTCGAGGAAAAAAAAATAATAATCCCACCCAGATCTCATTTAGCATTTTCAAAACCTGGGAAAAATTATGAATTTCAATAAGCACCTATTAAGCTCCTTAATTACCTAAATACAGATGTACCTTCCCAATAAATCCCCCTGACCTGGAAAATAGTTGCAAACAAATTTAATGATTATCAACCAATGAGAACAGAGATTCCTCCAAAAAAAAAACCCCAAAAAACAGGAACATGGGATTACACCTGCAATGAAGGGTTCTAGAGGGGTTTTTTTGCGGTTTTCCCTAATTTCTACATCTCCTAGGCAGGATGCTTCTTCCCAGTCTTTGCATGGACAGGATAAATTTTCTGTTTAAATAATTCCACTTGGAAAGACCCAGATATAAACAAAATATCCTGATCTCCTTGTAGTGGCTTCTCAAAGGACTGTAAAATTTCCAGGAAAACTTTGGGCTAAACTGAGGGGGAAGATTCCACAGAATCACAGGAGGGTTGAGGTTGAAAGGGACCTTAAAAATCATCCAGTCCCACACCCTGCCATGGGCAGGGACACCTTCCACTATCCCAGGTTGCTCCAAGCCCCATCCAACCTGGCCTTGGACATTTCCAAAGATGGGGCAGCCACAGCTTCTCTGGGAATTCTATTTCAGCACCTCCTCACCTTCACAGGGAAGATTTTTTTTCCAGTATCTCATCTATCCCTGCCCTCTGGCAGTGGGAAGCCATTCCCTGTGTCCTGTCCCTCCATCCCTTGTCCAAATTCCCTCTCCAGCTCTCTTGGAGCCCCTTTAGGCACTGGAAGGGGCTCTAAGCTATCCCTGGATCCTTCCCTTCTCCAAGCTGGACATTCCCAGGTTCAGAGCAGAGGGTCTCCAGACCTTCGAGCATCTCCATGACCTCCTCTGGACTTGCTCCAGCAGCTCCACATTCTTCTGCTGTTGGACCCCAGAGCTGGATGCAGAATTCCAGGGGGGGCCTCACCTAGGCAGAGAAGAGGGGCAGAATTCCCCCCTCTCCTGCTGTCCATGCTGTGGGATCAGCCCAGAACACTGGGAATTTCTGGGTTCCAGCACACACGGACAGGGCACATTCAGTTTTTCAACCACCAAAACCCCCAAAATCCTTCTCAGGGCTGCTCTCATTCTATTCTCCATCCAGCCTGGATCTGTCCTTGCGATTGTCCTATTCACATGCAGGACCTTGGCCTTCCTGAAGTTTGCACTGGCCCAGCCTGTCACGGTTCCTCTGGATGCCATCCCTTCCCTCAAGAGTGCCATTATTCCCTCCCACTGGATTTCCTTCTGCCATTTCCTTCTGGAAGCCATTCAGCCCCACACTGCCGTTCCCTTTCATCTCTCCATTGTGTCCATGAAAAGCCAGAGCTCCACACGGCACTTGGCAGCCCCTGCTGGGCTCATGATCCTGCTTGAAACCAGGGAAAGCCCTGAAATCCTGCCAAAACCTCCCAAAAAACACAGCAGATCCACTATCACCTCGAGGAGCTCGGAGTAGTGGGGGAGAAGAGCTCTTTTCCACGCCTGTTTCCTAAATCCCTGCTATTGTTTGCAATCCAATTCATTCCTGCAGGAGATGGAGAGCCTGGATACAAAACCAGCTCCATGTGCCAAGGACGGAAAACAGGGAAAGAATTTGCCTTGTGACCAGCTGTGCTGAAGGATTGGTGTGGCCAGGTGAGGAAGGCAGCAATGGAACTGTCCTGGGAGAGCTCAGGGTGTCCAGCCTGGAGAGAAAAAGGATCCAGGGAGACCTCAGAGCCCCTTCCAGTGCCTAAAGGGGGCTCCAAGAGAGCTGGAGAGGGACTTGGGACAAGGGATGGAGGGACAGGACACTGGGAATGGCTTCCCACTGCCAGAGGACAAGATTAGCTCGGATATTGGGAAGGAATTCTTTCCTGTGATGGTGGGGAGGCCCTGGGATGGAATTCCCATAGAAGCTGAGGCTGTCCCATCCCTGGAAGTGTCCAAGGCCAGGCTGGATGGGATTTGGAGCAACTTGGGATACTAGAAGGTGTCCCAGCCTGTTCCAACGCTTGACAACCCTTTCCATGAAAAAAATTTCCCTAATATCCAATCTAAACCTCACTTGGCACAACTTTCCTCTTGTCCACCCCACTCCCTGACAGCCCAACTCCAAACCATCTCCTTGGCTCCTCTCCAGCCCCGGGCCTGATCCCACCCACAGCGAGCCACGGGAGGATCCTTGGAAACGTTTCCAACTTCTCCAGCAAAGTTTGCGCTGTGAAAACGCCTCCCTGGGGATGAGACAAAAGTCCCTTTGGAGAAGACAATTTGCCCACATGAAGCTGTTTTCAAGGTAGGTCAAGTCTCAGCCCAAACCCCCCTGCCAAGGTCCCGTTAAACCGCTTAGGCTGAGCCTGAGAATGGAAATGCTGACAGTCCCTAATACTCAGCTTTCCATCCCGCTGCTCTAATGCAGGCGGCGGATCAGTGATTACACCGGGAAGACCGGGAACTATTGTCCCGTTAATTAGATTCCTTTTACCCCCATTAGCTCAGGCGATTGGACAAAGTTCATTAGGGTTTAACTCTGATTAGCTGAAATGGAGCTCGCGGCGGCGTTGCAGGCAGGTGTTGTCGGCTTTAGTGGCTCCGTTTGGGAAGCTTCAGGACCGGTGTCCACGTGGATTAATCCTTAATCCCTCCCAGACAGTGTCCTACCACCCTCAGTGATGGGCTAAAACCAGAAGGAAAGCGAGAGCAGGTCCTAGACCTTCCCCTGTCCTGGCACAGAAGGGATATCCCTCCCTCTGCTCATCCCTGCAAATCCCATTTCAGAGCTCTGGATGCACTCCAAGCACAGGAATATCCCAGGAAGGCTAATTGCCGAGGATCATTCCGATGCCGTGTCCATATCCCAACCCAAACGGCTCCAATTCTGAATATTTATCACAATAATCAGCCAGACACGGAGCCAAATCCCACTGGAGGCTTTCCCTCCTGCCTGCTTTCCAAAAATACCTGGGATAATTGCTTTTTCCAAAGTCATTTTCCCTTTAAAAGCTCTTTTCCTCATGCAGGAAACAGCAATAATGCTATGAAGAGCCAGAACAGCTGATACATTTTAATTGAAGCAAGTATCTCGGACAAGGAGCAGGATTCCATGGAAAAGCAGGAACTCAGCATGGAAGAGGTTAAAGAAGTTCAGCAGGGCTGCACTAAAGGGAATTATCCGCTGGGAAAACACCAGCTACTGGCTGCCTCTGGAAAACCCCATGCCCACGGCTTGGACAAGGGATGGATACACATTCACAGCCAATGCATTTTGAAAATTAAATTTAAGTTTGATTAATTAATTGAAATTTAAAATTAAATTTAGCTACAAATGCAGAGAAAACAGTGTATAAATGGGTTTTTTTCCCCTAAAGAACCAGTTTTCCTGAGTTTATATTAAACTTAAGGAATAAATAACAAAGTCAGGTGTTGACTCCAACCTTGTTTCTCCAAATTTAAAGCAGGTGGTTGTATATCCATGGATTTATCCCACATTGTGGTCTCCTTATAATTTACAAGGTGACCCACAAAACAACTGGAGCAGCACTGTCGGCTCTGATTCCTTGGCATGAACTCTCGGCATCCCTGTAATTCCCTGATCCAGCAAATATTTAATAATATAATTGTTGTGTATGCCTGGATAAGTGTATCTATATATATATATATATGTAAGGAATCATAGAATCATTTAGGTTGGTAAGGACCTCCAAGATCATCGAGTCCAACCTGTGACTGATCCCAAACTTGTCACCCAGCCCAGAGCACTGAGTGTCACCTCCAGGCGTTCCTCATACACCTCCAGGGATGGAGACCTCGCCACCTCCCCCTGACTGCCCATTCCAACCCTTTCCCTGAAGAAATTCCTCCTGGTGTCCAACCTGAACCTCTCCTGGTTCAGTTTGAGGTAATTCCTCTTTTCCCATCTCTTGCTCCCTGGGAGCAGATCCTGACTCCCACCTGGATCCTCTCAGGGAGTGGTGCAGAGCCTGAAGGTCCCCCCTGAGCCTCCTTTTCTCCAGGCTGGGCACCCCCAGCTCCCTCAGCCATTCCTGATTCCCCAGACTCTTCCCAGCTCTATTCCCTTCCCTGAATACANCCCTTCCCTGAATACCTTCCAGCCCCTCCATGCCTGTCTTGTGAGGGACCCAAAATTCCTGCCAGAACAGGGGGATGGACACTGCCCAAGGCAGGTGTCAGTGACCTCCTTGCCCACCTGGGCTCATTTCCAGCCACTGCCACCAGCACCTCCAAGTCCTTTTCATTCTCTCCAGCCTTTTATCCACGAGACTGGAGTATTCCATGAGCTTGTTGTGATCCAGGTGCTGGATCCAACACTTGGCTTTGTTGACCCTCACACCGCTGGCCTCCGCCCATCCACCCAATTTCCATCCACATTTAAAATACATATTATATATTTTTTATAAATGTAGGCATGCATAATTAATAAATACGGATCTATAAAAATTTGGATCCACTTCCAAGAGAAAGAGAAAAAGAAAAAAAAAAGGTCCAACACTTCTGAGAGCGTCAGTCCATCAGATACTCACCAGGAAGACACTTAAAGGAACTCGGCTCCGACTCAGAATATATGGAATGGATAAAAATGATTCAAAGGCCCCCATCAAGGGGCAGGGGGTTGGTTCCTTGTCCTAATTGCATCGCCTACATTCCAAAGGATATCGCTCCATTATTAAAGGGTCGGGACCATTTTATGTGCTCACATCTCTTCAATTGGAATTTGGATCAATGGATGCATTACAAGCTTTGCCTTTAAGAGCCTAATAAACAACAAGATGGAAAGGAAAATCCGCTGGAAGATGACGCTTTTAAAAATCCATTTCCAGGGGAGAAAACGGGACGTGGTGAAGGGGGGTGCAACTGGACCAAAAAGCTGGAAATAAAGTTGAAAAGGTTGGGATAAACCCGAGAAAAACGGATTTGGGGGTGTTGGTGGATGACAAGTTGGACATGACCCGAACATGGAAACGCAGAAATTCCCCATGTCCTGGGTTCATCCCACAGCATGGGCAGCAGGAAAGGGGGAAATTCGGCCCCTCTGCCCTGCTCAGGTGAGACCCCACCTGAAGAGCTGATTCCACCTCTGGGGTACAACAGCAGAAGGATTTGGAGCTGCTGGAGCAGGTCCAGAGGAGGCCATGGAGATGCTCCAAGGGCTGGAGCCCCTCTGCTCTGGAGCCAGGCTGGGAGAGCTGGGAATGTCCAGCCTGGAGAAGAGAAGGATCCAGGGAGGACTTAGAGCCCCTTCCAGTGCCTAAAGGGGCTCCAGGAGAGCTGGAGAGGGACTGGGGACAATGGATGGGAAGTCAGGACAGGTGGAATGCTTCCCACTGCCCAAGGACAGGGTTAGATAGCATTTTGGGACGGAATTCTTCCCTGGGAGGGTGGTGAGGCCTGGAATGGAATTCCCAGAGAAGCTGTGTCTGTCCCATCCCTGGAAGTGTCCAAGGCCAGGTTGGACAGGGCTTGGATATATCTGGGATAGTGGAAGGTGTCCCTGCCCATGGCAGGGGCTTGGAATGGGATCATATTCCCTTCCAACCCAAATTCTTCCAGGATTTTATAATGTGGATGCTTCCTAGAGACAGAGATAACAAGCCAAATTTATAAAATAAATAAAGAAAATCATTTATCAATAAAGGAAATAGATTTATCAGTAAGTAATAAATAGAATAAAAGCCTTGGCAGCATTTGCACTTCCAAACAGCCCAGAGATGTTTTTAAACAGAGATTGTGGGGGAAAATTGGGGAAAGGGTTGGGTTATATAGGATTTTGATGGCTCCAGCAAAATTTGACACATCGTGTTCAACATGTGCCCAAGGATCAAAAAAAATTCCTGTTCCTCTCTTATTAACCGCAAATTAGCCTTTCCCACAGCAGACTCATACAGAGCTGTCTCCCTCTGCTGACACCAGATCCAGAGCAATTCCCAAACTCCCAAAAACCGCAAAAAAATCTCCAGGCCAATCAGAAAAATGCAGAAAACTTCCTAAATGAACCCAAAACTTCCCTCCAGTTTGAAGCACTGACCCAACCCTTCCACATGCTGCGGTGTAACTTCCAAGGAGACTTCCATGGCATCATCATCATCCCCCTCTTCACGTTTTCCCATGGAAAAGTGGATGGAAAAGGATTTTTATGATATTCTAGGGCATCATTACCTGCTCTGGCACCCCCCTCACCAGTAGGGAGGTACCAATTCGGCACCTCCAACTCATGTTCCCAGTGAGGGTTTGGTCCTCATGAAGCTGCTCAGCCTCCACCCCCATCCCAGGACTCCCAAATATCTCCATGTGCAGCATCTCCACTCCAATATGTCCACAGGAAATCCTAAAACGTCACCTTCTGAACCAAAGCTGGAGCTAACACCTGACTGAAGGGAAAAAGAAACAACCAACCAGATGCGCTTCCGAATTTATAAACAGCCAACACCGGCACAAATGGATAAAGCAACAGCTGGAAGAGATGGGATGGTTTTTGGCATCCCACGGCACGCAAAAGCTGGAGGAACACTTTTCCTGGGACTCCTGAAGAGCAGGAGAAGTTGTGAAGGTCACCATTATCCAGAGCATCAGGAAAAAGAAGCCCTCACAGCGCTTAGCCCGAGTTGATTTCCCTGGTTTTCACAGACGGCAAATAAAGGCAGAGCTTCCACTGGGAGCAACAGCATGGACACCCACACGTGAGGGATCTGCCAAAGGCTCTCTGGGAGTTGGCCACCTCACCACATGCCCTACGAAGATTTCCATCCCCATCATTAGGAAACATCTTTCCTCCCCTTATTTAACCCCAAATAATCGCCCCAAAAATCCCTGTGACCACAGGACCATAAAAGACCTCACGGTCCCAGTCAGGACTCCAGAGGGAAGAAACGAAATCCATGATTTCAACATTCTGCATCAGCTTAAACCAATATCAAGCCATTAAAATTGATTATACCAACACTGGTGGTGTCCCAAAAACCGGCCACAAGCTGGGAATGGTGTGAATTGTGGGAATTGCTCTTCTCCCTGTCCCCAGTGGAGCCAAGCGCAACCCAACCGGAGCCAAGACTGGCACGATCCCATCCCACCGGTCGGGAGGGGACGGAAAGCAGAGCCTGGAGAAGAAGACAGTGAGACGGCCATAATTTATACTCTCCTGCCTCTACTTTATGGCTTTCTTAATTCGGCTCCTGCTACTATTAATGTAGTTAATGTTGAGATTATATCTATTTTCTGGCGTCAGGCAGTGATTTATCCAAGCCATTTTTCCGGAGCCGGCTCCCACGCTGTTAAATCAAGCGACTGCCAATTAAGTGCTGACTGGGGAAGTGGATGCAATCTTAACAGAGATCTAACCACAAATTAATCCGGGCGTTCCAGTTCGCGAGGCCGAAGCGCTGAACCGCGCCGAGCTGGGAAAACGGAAAACAAAAACAACCCCCAAAACAATGGGAAAAAATAAAATCCACCACTGACTTGGAGAAGGAAAGAAGGAATTCGCCTTTCCCAGTGGGATGGTGCCCATCAGTGAAGCTTTGGGGTCATTGTTTTTGGGGCCATCACCCACCAGTGAAAACTGGGCAGCAGGAGGAGCATGGATTGGGAATTCAGGGGTGGGTTTGGAAATATCTATTTGGCAGACTAAAGGTGGGAATGGGAGCTCTTTGATCCACCAGCAACTCCAGGTATCCCAGAGTTCATACAAGATCAAGTTGTCTCCAGGTTTGTAGGAGAGTCCAACCACTGGCCCAGGGTTAATTTTTGACGTGAAATCGTAAAATCATGGAATGGTTTGGATTGGAAGGGACTTTAAAGATCATCTCATTCCAACCCCTCTGCCATGAGCTGAGACACCTTCCACTATCCCAGGTTGCT
>VZTZ01047236.1:0-48574 GCA_013400955.1 Drymodes brunneopygia | reverse complement strand
TCCTTTCCACGGTGGCTTCAAGCCTCATCCAACCTGGCCCTGGACACTGACAGGGATGGGGCAGCCACACCTTCTCTGGAAAAATCTCAAATCCCTCTGGATGTGCTGGTGCCCCAAGACAGGACATGCCATGAACAACAACAGCAATGCCCAGAGGTTTGCAGGAGAGATCACAGAATGTTTGAGGCTGGAAGGAATCCCTGGAAGTCTGACCCAATCCCCTGTTCAAGCAGGGCCATCCAGAACCAGTTGCCAACCACTGGGTCTCGATGATGGTTTTAAACTGTCAGAGGGCAGGATTAGATGGGATATTGGGAAGGAATTCTTCCCTGGGAGCGTGCTGAGGCCCTGGAATGGAATTCCCAGAGAAGTTGTGGCTGCCCCACCCCTGAAAATGTCCAAAGCAAGGTTGGATGGGGCTTGGAGCAACCTGGGATAGTGGAAGGTGTCCCTGCCCATGGCAGGGGGATGGAATGGGAGGATGTTGAAAGTCCCTTCCCACCCAAATCTTTCTATGGTTTTCAAGTATCTTAAGGCGAAAGATCTCACATCAAAGCTTGAGAGGTTCTGGGATTCCCCAGTATTTTGGTGGGACTGGTGGGGCTGCATCCCCTTGGATGCACCTGGACACCTGCTCACATTTACACCTTCCTAGGCCAGGTAGACACCAAAACGCCCATGGGGCATCTCCATGGATGTCACCGTCTGCAGGACACAGCATGACCACGTTCAGGAGGTTCCCCTTCGGCAGGTGGCCACCAGGAACCACAGAAACCTGCTGTCTTGCTTTCAGGAAGAGGCAAAACAGCTCTGCTTCTCCCCAGCCTGTGACTCGACCATTAGAAATCCTTTCCTGCATCCATGATTTGCCTCGGGAGCCATAAGGAAGAGCAATAGACGACACTGAGAGTGATTATTAAAAACGGTGAGGAGTCGTTGAGATAACAGCTCATGATAAGTGGTGGAACGTTTTTATGGTCCTTGAATATTGAGCAGGATTTAAAAAAAAAAAATCTAAAATAAAGGAGTAGGAGAAATCCAACCCATACAGACAGGGCAGTATGGAAATTCTGAAGATCCCGGTGTTCCGGTCATTCCAAAGGCCAGGGATTAAATCAAAGGACAAGAATAAACAGGTAAAAGGCTGCAGTGTGTCCTGACAGGTGAAAAGGGACCTTCGGGGAGGAGAGGAGCAATTCCTGCCAGCTGCAAAAATCCAACCTGAGGGAAACACCATCCAGAGCTCCCATCATAAATACTCAATCAACGAGGACAAACAACTCCACGTCTCCGTTGCAGTAAAAGGAATCTGCTACTGGAGAAAGCTCCAGGAAGATCTCAGAGCCCTTCTACTGCCTAAACGGGCTCCAAGAGAGCTGGAGAAGGACTTTGGACAAGGAATGGAGTGACAGGACGCAGGGAATGGCTTCCCACTGCCAGAGGGCTGGATTAGATGGGATATTGGGAAGTAATTCTTGGCACAATTGAAGTGACTGCCTGGCTCAGCAGTGCTGAAGGAAAATCTCCAGCTTTCTGCCTTGCTTTGGGAATCCCGAAGTGGTTCCCTGGCATATGAGACAACCCACACCAGCAGAATGCAGTGATGGGAATGGGATGATCCTACAAAACCAAGGATTTGGCCATGTGTGCTGGAACATGGAAATCCTCCCATGTCCTGGGCTCACCCCACAGTTTGGAAAGCAGGTGAGGGAGGGATTCTGCACCTCTGCCCCACTCAGGTGAGTTCCCTCCTGCAGAGCTGCCTCCAGCTCTGGGGCCCAACAGCAGAAGGAGATGGAGCTACTGGAGCAACGCCAGAGGAGACCATGAGATGTTTCAAGGGCTGGAGACCCTCTGCTCTGGTGCCAGGCTGGAATGTCCAGCCTGGAGAAGAGAAGGATCCAGGGAAACCTCAGAGCCCTTTCCAGTACCTAAACAGGGTCCAAGAGAGCTGGAGAGGGACTTTGGATAAGGGATGGGGTGACAGGACAAGAGGGAAAGTCTTCCCACTGCCAGAGGGCAGGGATAGATGGGATTTCAGAAGGAATTTTTCCCTGGGAGGGTGGGGAGGCCCTGGCATAAGTATCCCAGAGGAGTTGTGGCTGCCCCATCCCTGGAAGGCCAGGCTGGACACAGCTGGAACCAACCTGGGATAGTGGAAGGGAATCCCTGCCCATGGCAGGGGGTTGGAACAAGATGATCTTTAAAAGTCCTTTCCAATCCATATCATCTGATGATTCCATGATTCTACAAAGCAATTAAAAATCCTAAAGTGGTTGAAGTGCACACAGGGACTCCAAGAGGATCTGGGGAAGCCTTTACCCAACTTGTGCCAGTCTCTCATGGAAGCTCTGCCTTGCTCCAGAACTCCCAGTGCTTTGCATGTGCTGCAGTGCCACACAATTATCCCGTCTTTGCACTCAAATTAAGTCCTCAAATACCATCAGGGAATACTTGAAGCAGGACTTCAGAAAGTCCTTATTAATCTCAGCATTAAAATAATACACATTCATCCTCAGCAATAGGTGAGCCGGCAACCTGATGAATACATTACCCTCAGGTTTTGCATAAAAAAGGATAAATTCCTTGAATTTAGCTGACAAAAACCCCACTCACACAAAGGGATTCCAGGTCACCTTCACCGCGACGGTGTCGATCCTACTGCAACCAATTGGTGAGATTAGCTCTGAACCACTGGGGGAGAAGGGGCTGGTGAGTTTGAATTATGCAGGCAGTCTAAAAACTATTGATTATTGTAAAGTTGGTTTACTACCACCCTTAAACCTGGCCTAAAAGCGGTATTTAAACCAGTGTTTAATTATGTAAGTTGGCTTCACCGCAGTGGAGTTTTAGCTCTTCCTTTTTCAATTTGAAGCCTCATCCAGGTTCTTTTTGGTCACATCATTGGTTGTTTTTGGGGAAATCCACCACGGGTTAAGTGCTGCACAAAGCATAATGTGAAGAACATCTTGGCCCTGAGATCCAGCATCATAACTCACTCTCGAAACCAGGTCCTCGGCCAAATCCTCTGCTCCACTGACAATGTGCTTTAAATTACATTTTAACATGGGTCCAATTAATGCAGCTCTTGCTAAACCAGACAATTTCTCAGTCTCCCCCTGACCACTGCATGTTCTTGGTTAGGTTTAAAAGTGGTCAATAAGTTGAGGTCAATCCCAACTTTTCCCTCTTTTCACCTTGATGGCACCTGAAACCACTTGAAGGGAGTTTCTTCCTCAGTGATTAACCCCCAAAAGTGACAATTCTCAACTGTGGGGAGGCTTCTCTAGGTCTAATTTATTTGCTTCGAATCCCATCAGAATATCCTGGATCTGCCCACGTCCCACTCTCCATGGCCTCAGGACAAATGGGTTGGAGAAGGAGCTTGTCTGATTTTTGGGATCCTGGTCTCATGTCCTCCTGGTGAGGAGACGCCAGGAGAAGCAAGGCAAGGAGCTCACACTCCAAAGGACTCAGCAGGAGACTGTGGGGATGCTAAGTCCAACAATGGGAAGGGAAAACTCCTGAAATGGGCTCATCCGTGGATGGGAAACATCCCGAGCCTACAGTTCAACCACCATGAGCTCTGGTGGCACCAAAGGCATTTTCCCAAAGTTTAACCAACCTCATCTCTACAAGGATGGGCTCCAATACCTCCTCACAATGTTGAAGCAACACTGTGAGTTCTCCAAGCTGGTTCCATGGGAAGTTTTGCCATGGGAAGGTCCATCACAGATGACCCCAAGTGACCATGGCTAACAAGACCCTTTCACCATTGGAATGACACCTGTCAGGCTCCAATCCTCCCTCCCTCTTCCCATACCTCTGATTCCACTTTTCACAATTCCTGTAAACAGATCCTTGGAGCTCGAGCAACATCCAAGGACCCACCGGTAGGAGAAGCCGCTCTGAGCAGGATGAACCAGCTCCATTTATCCCAGCTGTCATTCCACAGCTGAAAAATCAGAGGAAGAGACCTCAATGTCTCAAAATGAAAAAAAACCCCGACGTACAAAATCCTTTGAAAGCGGCTCCAAATTAAGAGCTCCATCGAGGCTGTCAAGCCCCTGCGAGCTGAGTCTACAGCACCTTCCCTGGGAAGAGGGAGCTCGGCCCATTTATTTGGATGATGAAAGCAAAGGGATCTAAAAATTGCACTCCTTCGTTAATGAGCAGCCGAAGGGATCCGTAAGCATAATTCCAGAGGCCGGTAATATTTTATATAATCGGCAAGTGGTTTAAATTGAAAAGCCCCAACTGAATCAATATTTACTGCATTGAAACGAAATGAATAGTAATAAGTCACTAAGCTCCCTGTCCTGTTTCATAAAATAAAAAATTATAAAAATGAGCACAGGCGCGGAGCGACCATCGCATCAACTTTTACGGCACTCGGGGAGTCGTAACCGACTGTTCTCATCAAATCCAAACTGTAAAAAACCTGCCCAAGGAAGCCTCACTTCAGCAGAGCCGACGGGGAAAAAAAAAGGGGGGGAAAAATAGGAAGCAAGAGTTTCACCAACGCAGGCAAAAAAGCTCCCAAAGCTGCACTCCCTGGACAGGCAGAGCGTTCTTNTCTGTTGCTAACTAACCTACAGCTTCCTGCTGGATTTCACGCACAGGGTTTGCCAAGATGCCCTCCCAGATGGATCCCAGCCTCCAGAGGATTTTGCCACAGCTCTGGATCCGGCCAACACAACTGCAGCCCTCCCTCATGTTTGCAAATTGGTTGGTGTCACCTGTGCACAGGTGGAAATGATGCAGATCCATGAGGAGCTGCCCACCCTGGGACTGGAAAGCAGGTCCAGGGTAGGATTCATCCTGCCTAATTCCCTGTCCATCCACAAACCCATGGATGACACAGGATTAATGTCAGGGATTACGAACAGGGGCAGCACATCCAGTCAGTCCTGCTGGATTCAAACAGATTGCCCAGAGAGGGTGTGGACTCCCCATCCCTGGAAGTGTCCAAGGCAAGGTTGGACAGGGTTTGGAGCAACCTGGGATAACGGAAGATGTCCCTGCCCATGGCAATGGGGTGGAACTGGAATGTCTTTATGATCCCTTCCAACCCAAATTATTCCATGATTCCAATCCCACATCTTCACATGTTGTGCAAGGAAGACCTTTTTTCCTGCTCCTTATCATTCAGCTTTTTATTCTTAAAAACTCAAGAGTTTAGAAAAAGAGACATTGAGGAGCTGAGCATGCCCAGGGAAGGGAATGGAGATGAGAAAGGGTCTGGAGCACCAGGAAAGGCTGAGGGAGCTGGGGAGGCTCAGCCTGGAGGAAAGAAGGCTCAACAGGGACCTTCTGGCTCTCCACAACTCCCTGACAGGAGGGTGGAGCCAGGTGGGGTTCAGGACCTGCCCCCACAGGGAACAAGGGACAGGACAAGAGGAAATGGCCTCAAGCCATGCCAGGAGAGGCTCAGGATGAACATCAGGATGAATTTCTTCATGGAAAGGGTTATCAAGCGCTGAGCAGGGGTGGAATCACCATTCCTGGAGAGATTTAAAATGTGGATGTGGCACCTGGGGACATGGTTTAGTGGTGAACTTGGCCGTGCTGGAGGAATGGTTTGATTCAATGAGGGCTTACCCAACCTCAATGATTCCATGATTCCACACCCCGATTTGGGTTGAAAAAGCATTATTTTAGATGCAGAAGAGACCAGGAATTTGTTAGAGGAAGGGAACAGGAAAACACTCCCGCTGTCTCCCACAACTCCCACAAAGTTCCTTCCCATGACACAAATAACGATTCCCCTTTGCCCCCTTTTGTCCTTGTGTTTAGAAAGGAATTTAAAGCAGCAGAGACGTCACCTTCGACACTCCCTGCTCCTCCTTATTGAGCCATAAAACCTTTTCCCATATAAAATATCCTGAACTGGAATAGCTTTGGGGTTTCCCTGGAGATTCACCCCTCATTGCCTCCGTTTACATCCTCCTTTCCACACCAGAGGCCGGCAGGAACACAGACCTGGATTCACAAACAACAATTCCAGAAGCAATTATTAAATCTCTGCTTATTTGGGGGGGGATTAAAGGAAATTATTTGCAATCAAAACGTTATTTCAGCTTGGAAAACCGTTCCTGCTCACAGACAGGTGGCCGCGGGATCCGTGCCAACTCCGGGAATCCCTCTGCTCTTTTTTTCCCACTTTCCCAGCTTTAACAGCTGTGACCTCTCAGACCTCCCCGTATCCTTCTCCAATTCCTCCTTCCAGGCGAGCCCGGAGGGCAGCAGGAGCTGCAGATGCTGCGGAGCCCGACTGGCACCTGGGGATGGATGGATGGAGGGACTGGGAACAGGGAAGCTGCCGGATGCAGATGGTCGGCTTTGCCGGTGCCAAGGGCGGTGGCGAATCCGGCCTCGTGCTGAAATCCACACACAGGTGCCAGGATCCATCCCGGGAAGAGCCAAGGAGAAACTGGATGGTCCTGCATCATCCACAGATTCCCTCATGGGATAAAACCAAGGTTTGGAGGGAAGAGAATGCCTTCATCCCACAGGAAGCGCTGTCAGACAGAGAATTTGGGTGTGGAAAGAGGAAATCTCAGTGCTCTGCTGGGGAGACGCCAGACCTGGTAGGAGGGATATTAGTCGTTATTAACGAGCTAATTCCAATTATTTTCCAAGGCAGCAGAAGGAAATAAACACCCAGGGACTGAGAAAGCTGATTACATAATCCCAGAATAATTTGGGTTGGAAGGGACCTCAAAGCTCATCTCATTCCAACCCCCTACCAAAGGCAAGGAACCTTCCAGTAGATCTTCCAAACATGATGTATGTTTTGGATATGAATATATAATTATTTAGGAATTTTTCTCCATGTTGAGAACAACATTAAACTCAACTGGAATTCATTAACTCAGCCCAAGGGCAAAATTTGACCCATGGGAAAGATGTACAAATTACTTCCTTCCTTCCTTCCTTCCTTCCTTCCTGAATTCCTGAATTCCTGAATTCCTTCCTGAATTCCTGAATTCCTTCCTGAACTCCCGAATTCCTGAATTCCTTCCTTTCCTTCCTCCCTTCCTTCCTTTCCTTCCTTTCCTTCCTTCCATTGCATGAAGCCCTTTCCAGCTCCTGGAAAACTGATCCTCCTGCCCAGTGAAGCTCTTGGAGATCTTATTTAGGATCCCTCTGCATCTGCCAATCCAGGAGTTTCCTCCAGCCTTTTTAGCATATTTTATATCTTTTTTCTTGGGATGGTCTTGTGCAGGGCCAGGAGTTGGATTTGATGATCCTTCCAGCTCAGGATACTCCCCGATTTCTCCCACCAGGATGAAACAGATGGATCCATCCTTCGGCCTGAAAGAAGCCTAAATGTTTACTTAGCCTGGACAGAATTAATCAGTGGAAAACGATGCTCCAGCACTTGCCAAGTGACCTTTCTTGCCCCCAAAAACCGGATTGCTCATTCCCGAGCTCCGAGACCTGCCCGGGCACATCCCGGAGCTCAGCCCAGATGCCGGCACCAGTTGGACTCGGCTCAGCGCAGCAGCTCACGGAGAGGTTTAAAGGAATTTATCACAATTTTATCCCATTTTTACCAGGGTAAGAAGAAATTCGGGGAATTTATGCCTCGTGGAGCTGCCATTCAGCCACGTTCCGCTTCCTCCTTCCTCCTTTTTTGGGTGTTTTTTCTTTTAAATCCCGACTTTCACACTGGAAATGGCGCAGGAGAACTTCAGGGTTCGATCTGCTAAAAGGCTGGAAAAGTTACAACCCTTTGTAGGGGAAACCATCTGGGGAAAGGGTGGAAAAAAAGCAGCTCTGCCATTACTAATCTCTTATTAGAGTAGAAATTCAGGAATTAAATACATTCCTCACTCCCACAGCTGTCACTGTCAGGTGAAAAAAAGGGAGTGTGCAAATATCCAGCACCGGAAAAAATATTCCAAATGGGATGCTGTTAGGAGGGATAATTAGCCTTAGAAAAAACACTTTGAAAGGGTCCAAACCACTTCAAAATGAGTTTTAAATACAGCATGTGGCCAGTTTGGAAAACTTTACCCACAGGGAGATTTCATCTGGCCAAACTACTCCGTGGCTGTTGAAGCCTGGGTTAGAAAAGGTGAATAATAACCCATAACACTTATATTATTTAAAATCAGAGCTGGTGTTTGGGGAATTTGGATGGAGAAAGGGAAGAGCTGAATTTGGAATTTCATGGTCCCATGAGAGATTTTATTCTGGGCAGGAATAAATGGATGCCCTGGGACAGAGGGAGCGGCACCAAGAGGGTTAAAGGGTTTTTAGAGACCGGCTCCAAATCCCAACAGAACCATTCCCAGTCTTTGGGGGACTTTGAGCAGGATGTGTCCCCAAGACTGGGTGAGGAAATATCAATCCTCAGCTTCCTTCCTGGGGCATCTGCCCTGGTTGCCCAAATCCCATCCCAGACCCTGGGCACTAATCCATAAAAAACAGTATTACAGCCATAATTAACATTTTTTATGGAATCATGGAATGATTTGGGATGGAAGGGATCTTGAAAACCATCCAGTTTCACACCCCTGCCATGGGTAAGAACACCTTCTACTATCCCAGGTTGCTCCAAGCCCCATCCAACCTGGCCTTGGATACTTCCAGGGATGGGACAGCCACAGATTCTCTGGGAATTCCATCCCAGGGCCTTCCCACCCTCACAGGGAAGAATTCCTTCCCAATATACGAGCTAATCTTATCCTCTGGTAGTGGGAAGCCATTCCCTGTGTCCTGTCCCTCCATCCCTTTTCCAAAGTCCCTCTCCAGCTCTCTTGGAGCCCCTTTAAGCACTGGAAGGGGCTCTGAGGTCTCCCTGGGTCCTCCTCTTCTCCAGGTTGGACATTCCAGCCCTCTCAGTCTGGCTCCAGAGCACACAAAGAATTTTTTACTTTTTCCACCATGTTACAGGAAGGACCATCTCCAATCTGGTGTTTCAACACCTGGAGATGGCGCCCAACACTGGAGAAGACCTCTTGGCTTACCTGAGCCCACATTTTCACCTCTCCCACCTGAGTTCCTGCACCAGACAATCCATCCCTGACCCAAAACCGCTGATCCACAGCTGCAAACTCCCAAATTTAATCCCTCTAAACCTCCTAAGGATGTTCTGCTTTCCTCTGACAGCTGCTGGACTCAGAAAGCACAGAAAAGCCTCAGAAAAGAGGAGGAAAAAGAAATCCTGGCAAATGAAAACCACTCCTGAGCAAATCCTCCTGGAGCCACCCATGGATGTGCTCTCAGCCTATCAGAATCACTAAGAAAAACATATTAACCCAAAATTCCATGGGAATGGAATGGGAATGGAATAGTGGGAGCAGCAAGTAAGGAAGACGTTGCCCAGGAGCTCACTGAGAAGTGGCACCACCACAAACACCTTTGCTCTGTGATAAAACAGGAGAGATGCCCTCCACGCTGGATTTAGTCCCTATGGGATCTTTCCCTTTGGTTTGTCTGGCCCTGGGGTCTGGGAATGCTTGTGGAGTACCCCAATGGAACTGGGAGATGGTTCCTCACCCCAAATCCCTCATGACTTCCCCACACCTCTCCAAACAAGCATTTCCTGGAATGCAGAGTCTCCCTTTTTTATCATCTCAGTTTATCTTTTCCCATAGGATCCTCTGGTTGTAAACTCCATCAGGGATCCAGAATCTCTTTATCCCTGAGCCACAGCAACCCAAAAGGAGTTTGGACCCTTCAGAGTAGATCTCTAGAGCCAATCTGGTGCTGAGGATCCAAAATCCACACTGCAAATCGAAACATTCCAACAAAATCACATCCCTTGCTTTGCTCCTGCCTGGCCTTGACGACCCAAAGTCCACCAGGAGATGCTGAACATCCTCGGGAATGGTTTTATCTGCCAGGGGTCAAGTTTCAGCCTCCAAGACTGGTCCGTGAAGCCCAACCACTGGAGGTGTCTCACTCAGGAGACCAATTTTGAAATGCTGTCCTGATCCAGGTGAAAATCTGGCTGAGGATGCCGCTGATTCCGGTCGGGAATGACGGCACCGCACTCTCCGACAGTGGTTTTGTACCATCACAAATTGGTTTGGGGAGGAAAAAAAAAAAGAGAAGAAAAACACTCCAGTTATGTTATCTAAGCTATGGACTGGATGACTTCCAAATGATTTCCATCCGACTTGGGCATCTTAGGAGGAATTTTTTCACAAAAAATATTAGTAAAGTAAAATTGGAATCAGCTGCCAGGGAGGTGGTGGAATCACCACCCCTGGGGATGTTCAAGGAAAAAGTGGACGTGGCACTCAGTGCTCTGGTCTGGGTGACAAGGTGGGGAATAGCCACAAATTAGACTCGATCATCTTGGAGGTCTTTTCCAACCTAAACGATCCTGAATTTTGTCATCTTGTGCCAAAGGGTGCAGCAAATCCAACATCTCATGAGGCAGGAAGCTGGCACCATGTTGGGACCTCTCAATGGATTGAGTTGGAAAAGCCCTTTCAGATCATCAAATCCAACACAGCTCCAGCACGGGGTGAAGCTGCAAGATCTCCCAGGAAGAAAAAATCCTGGTTTACGGAACACTGGGCTCCCCAACAAGGATGCTCCAGGCTCCAGGGGAAGTCTGATCCAAGATCCACACAACACCCTGCCGAGTAAACAAGCCCTCACCGTCCCCGCGAACGGATGTGGCAGTTTTCTTTTTAATGGAATCCATTCGAAACGCGACAACTCCATTAACCAAAATTAAAAAAGGAAAATCCCATTATTCCTAAGGATGTTCATGTGCATTTAGCGCTGGTCATTAACCCCTGAGTCCTGCTTTTATTTTGGTTTCATTACTTCCTCCGAAGTGGAGCTCGATTACTGCGGCCAACCCCGCGAGGAGGGAATGGGGGCGCTTCCCCCCAGCGCCGGCAGCCTGGAATTCATGGAAAAGCAGGAAAAATCCAACCTCCCAGCATAAAGTTGCTCTGGAACTGGACAGGACTGGGGAAACTGGGAGGATGGTGAGGGGGGGTCAGGGCAGGGAGTGGGGGTGGTGGAGTCTCTGAATCTCACTGGAAGGTGTAAAACTTGGATCTGCTGCTGAGTTTGCCGGGTGGGAAAGCAACTGGCTGGGAAAGATGTTTGGGAAAAGGACAAAGGGAAAAAAGAGGTAAAAAAAGTGAAAGGTGGAAGAAGGAGGAAAAAGGAGAAGTGGAAAACAGAGAAATAAAGGAAAAATATGAAAAAAAAAATTTAAAGGGAGGAAAGGAAAATATGGAAAAAAGGAAAAACGAAAAAGGGAATAGAGGAAAATGAAAGAAGGGGAAAATAGGAAAAGGAAAAAGAGAGAGAAAAAAGGAGGAAAGGGGAAAAGCAAAAAAAGGGGGAAGGGGAAAAAAGGAAAAGCGAAAGAAAGAAGAAAAAGTCAGAAAAGAAAAACAAGAGGAAAAGGGGGGAAAGGGAAATGAGGGAAGGAGATAAAATGGAAAAATAGAAAAAAAGGAAAAGGAAAAAAGAGTTAAAATAGGGAAATAAAGGAAAAAAGGAAATAGAAAAAAGGGAGAAGGGAAAAGAATAATGAAAAGGAAAAAAGGAAAAAAGAAAGGGGAAAAGGAGGAAAAGGAAAAAAGAAGAAAGGGAAAAAGGCAGAAAAGGATGGAAGGGAAAAAAGAAAAAAGGAAAGAGGAACTGGGAAAAAGAAAAAAGGAATAAAGCAAAAGAGAAAAAATAAATTATAGGAAAAAAGGGAAAGGAGGGCAGGAGAGAAAAGAAGTAAAGGAAAAAAGGAAAAAATGGAAAAGGGAAAAAAGGAAAAAGGAGAAAGGGAAAGGGGGAAAAGGGAAAAGAGAAAAAAGGCAAGAAGGTGAAAAAGGACAAAGACAAAAACAGGAAAAAAAAAGATTAAAAGTAGATGGGGGAAAACATAGAAAAAGGGAAAAGAAAAAAGATCACAAAGGCAAAACAAATTTGAAAGGGGAAAACACAAAAGGAAAATGGGAAAAACGGAAAAGGGGAAAGGAAGAAGAAAAAGAAAATAACAAGAAAAAAGGAAAGAGAATAAAGAGAAAAGAGAAAATGGAGAAGAAGAAACAGAAGTAAGAAGTAACAAGTAAGAAATAAAAAGCGAAGAAGACAGAAGAAAGGAGTGACTTTTCCCAGTGTCTGTCTCTCGGGAAGTGGGGGAGCACCAGGAACAGGGAGGATTAATCCCAAGCTTTGCCCCAAAGAGGTGCCATTGTTTTATAAAGCCTCTAAACCAGTCCTGAACAGAAACTGGATTATGCTGGGCCAGATGTCAGGGCTGCTCCGAAACAATCCGGGTTGTGCATCTCATCCCAGCCTCATTAAAGGGATTAAAAGTATTTCCTATAGAAACAAAAAATATGGATTTCCAAATGGGAGTCACTGTTCCCTCCCGCCTGTAACAGTTCCAATCCCAGCAGATGAATTTCACTTTAATGAGATGTCATTTTGGAGAATGGTTTAACATCCCTTCAAAAAAAATCCGAGGCCTAAAACCTCGTCAAACCACGTCGGGATTATTAAAAGAAAATTTACCACACAGACAAAATAAAATCAAACAAAATAGGAGCCGCCAATTCGCAGAATCCATGACACGGCCGTTTTTAAATGTGATGGAAAAGGCTTTCCAAGTTATCTGCTTAACCACAGGCTTTCTGTTTACTTCTCACTTTCATGTCAAATGAATTTGGGAAGAAAAAAATTGACAGGAACTTTAAGGCCATTCGTCACATTCCGACTCCGTTCGCAGATTAACGCGGCAAAAGCCGGGAAGGCGGGGGGGAGGGGGGGATTTTATCATCTTGATAAAAGGAAATTAACTCCCCGTGTCCCAACCTCTGCCCTCTGCTCACGATTCCTTTTGCCTCCGTGTGGGGAGATCCCAGAGCAATCAGCACCAGGAGGTAAAATCCCACCGGAGCATCATCCCACTTAAATAAACAACATAAAAAGCTGTGCTTGAAATCCCCCAAAATCGGGAGATTGAACCACTTGCACCACTTAAAGCAGCATCTGGACCACAACACTGCTCCAGTTTGTGCTCCAAACTGGTCTGTGGGAGGTTGGGATCCCAATTCATGGACCCCAGAAAGTCCAGAAAGACTGGTGGAAAAAATAAATGGATCAAGGAGCGAAGACGGCGTTTGCTGAGATCTTTAAAATCCCCATCCCTGTCCGCTCACAATATATGGGAATGTCGATTAAAGCCTCTCCCGTCGGAGCGCTCGGCAATTTTCCGCTGTGGAAGCCGACGTTAACAGTTTTCCCTGTTTTCTCTGCAACTTTTGAGATGACGCCCCAGAACCGGAGAAATATGGATTTGCTCCATCCACCACGAATTATGGTCTCAAACTCCGCTCTCCGTTCTCAGCTCCAAGCGCTGACCCTTCCAGGATCGTGAACAAAGAATCCAGGAATGGTTTGGGTTGGAAGGGGCACTAAAAACCATTGAGTTCCAACCATGGGCAGGGACACCTTCCACTATCCCAGGTTGCTCCAAGCGCTGTCCAACCTGGCCTTGGACACTGCCAGGGATGGGGTCGCTGCAGCTTTTCTGGGCAATCTGTGCCAGGGTCTCACCACCACCCCAATACAATGTTGGGTTGTACAACGAGCAACCAACGCATCCCAAGCGCTTCCCAACGATTCCCAGAGGTGTCACAGTTGTTGGGTGACCCCATCGCATTTCCCGAATGGATGGACTTCTTAGGGAGTCTTGGAATGCAACCAGAAAGCTCAGAAGTGATGGAATTAGTGTGGTTTAACCCATTACTGTCCATCAGTGGGATTATGGTGGAGTACCCAGTGCAAACCCTGATTGCCCCAATCTCCAACACAATAAGAGGAAGATGGAAAGGATGAGAAAGCTTCCCTGGAATCCCCAAAGATATGTTTTCCTCCCAAAAAGAGGGGATGCATTGAGGTATTTTATTTGAGTTCTGTGGGAATGAGACACAGGAACTGGAATTCATCCAATGGACAACACACGACTCTATCCCGTAACCCAGGATTCCCATTCCACCGTGTCTCCCTTCCCAAGGATTTAGGGAGAAAGGGTTCATTACACACTGACAGCACACCAGGACTGGCACATGCAGCTCCACTCACTCTGGAATAACATGGAAAACAATCTACCACAGAGGGGAAGCCAAGTGCCCTTCCCGACCACACGATTCCGTTGTCTCAAGGCGGTGAAATCACTTACGCACGGAAACTTGTACCAGCACTCAAGGAATGTCAGAAAAAATGGGAAGGAAAATCAGGAAGGCTTCCCTGGGAAAGGATGACAGGGGCTGTATGATGGATGGGTCCCATCCCATGGAACTCTTCAAGGCCAGGCTGGACAGGGTTTGGAACAACCTGGTCTAGTGAGTGACGTCCCTGCCCAAGGTAGTGGGGTTGGACCAGATGCTCTTCCAAGGTCCCTTCTAAGCCAAACCATTTCATGGTTCTCCGAACTGGGTCGTGAGTTGAATCAGCCAGTTGGTAACTGGTATCTAAGAGATGTTGTTAAGGGAGCAAAAAGAAATTGCAAACTCCAAACCACCCACTGTGAAGGAAAGGAAGGGATGGAACATGGATGTTGGTGTGTCCAAGTGACTTGGAACACAACATCCCAACCTCCTGCAGAGGGTGACTGGAAGGGATGGTGGCTCCTCCTCCTCTTGGATACTCTCCCATATGTCCCCATTCCCTGGGGAAGAGGTCCTTGCACCCACCACTGTGACTGAGCCCCATTTCAAAACCTGCATCACCCACTTTATCTTCCACCTCTAATCCCTAAAGGCTTTAGATCTTTGAAACCTGGGGAAAAAATCCTTGTAATCACCATGTCACAGAATCATTTCGGCCGGAAAAGACCATCAAGTCCAAACTTTGACCAATCACCACCTTGTTGACCAGACCAGAGTGCTGAGCACCACAGCCAGTCATTTCTTGAACACCTCCAGGGATTGTGACGACTGTTTCCATCTTAATCCGTTCAAAACGCTCCAGGCCATGGAACGGAACAAAAGAGAAGAAAATAAAAGGAAATAAGAAAACAAAACTAAACCACACGAGCGAATCCTCCGCTGACAAGCTCCTTTCTCCTGAGCTGGCATTTCTCTGACAAATGTTGGATTATCTTGTTCTTTACTTATTTATAGTGCTGGAGGGGTAGGATTGTCCCTCCAGAGGCGCCGTGAAGTTTTCAGGAAGAAATATCAGAGTTTCCCCAGCAGTGCCAGACACAACTCATTATTTGCAGACAGGTGACTTTTGTTTTCCACACTTGCAGCAGGATTTGAGAAGAAAACTCTTCAAAAGTGGGTCACTGTTTTATTCCTCCACTGGGGGGTCTATAAACTCAATTCAAAGGGCTCTCTGCTCCCAAAAATGTGTCTTAAAAGTGGTTCTGGCTCTCCAGAGGGAGAACTGGAGTCTTCTGAAGGAGTTTATAGAATCCTAGAATATTCTGAGTTGGAAGGGTCACACAAGGATCATCAAGTCCAACTCCTGGTCCTGCACAGGACACCTCAAAAATCCCGCCCTGTGCCTGAGAGTGTTGTCCAAATGCTCCTTGAGCTCTGAAAGCTTTGGGACCATGACCACTTCCCTGGGGATCCAGTTTCTCTGGGAAACCTGTGCAAGGGCCTCACCACTCTCACAGGGAAGAACTTCCTCCTGATATCCAATCAAACGCCACTCATTTTCAGTGGGAAGCCATTCCCCCTTGTCCTGTCCCTTCTTGCAAAAATTCCCTCTCCATCTTTCCTGTCATCCCTGTTCAGGCACTGGAAGGCTGCAATGAGGACACCCTGAAGCTTCTCTTCTCCAGGCTGAACAAGTCCAATTCTCTCAGCCTCTTCTTGTAGGAAAGGTGCTCCATCCCTCTCATCATCAACCCCAGAAAGCTTCTGCTGCCTCTGTGCAAGGTCTATGACATGTGGACATCCCATTTTTTTTTGGTGGCCACATCCACGTGGACCACGGAAAAGAGGTTGTAAGCAGGAGCAGCATCCCAGCCAAATCTCAGCATGATGCTTCATCCATCCCAACTCCTCCATGGCAAATCCCTCATCCCCTTCCCAGCAGAGAGAGGCTGTGAGGAGAGAGGACATCTCCCTCCAGGATTTTTAAGGCATGACCAACCTCAATGTCACCTGGAGCAACCGAAATTTAAGGCCAGCAAATCGCAGCCCTTGTGAGCTGCGCTCCCGGCAAAGCCGCGGGAGATAAGGGGGAGGAGTGAAAAGGAGAATCAATAAATCTTAACCTCATTCACAATGATCTGGAGCTCTTATTAAGTAAATTAATTTAAGTTAATTTAACTCGATCATGACTCCCGATCACAGTGATTTAGTGAGGGGGAAATTGCATTAGGAAAGGCCACACTCACCAGATAGAAGAACGGAAGAAAATTAGATCCACTTAGCAATGTGAATTAATATGGAAATAGCAGGTGTAAATTTCACCTTATCAAGAGAGTAAAAATTATCTTCATAAATTTGGAGAAATAGGCCCCGAGTTGCTTATAAATCTATTTAAAACAAAAATATTACAAAAAGTGGAGTAAAATTAATTTAAAATATACTCCCACCTATTGCCTCGAAGAAAAGTCAGCAGCAGGGCCGAGTTAAACGCAACCCAGCAAGAAGGGGAGGACGGAATTTATTCCCAAGGGATTGGCATCAGGTAGCTCCAGCAACTCTCTCTGTCATTCATTTCCCAAAGCCACGTCCCTCTCCCTCTCAGTCTGGTGATTTGGATGTTTATTGGCAAAAAGGGCAACATCCTGGATGTCCCAGCAAAGTAAAACCCTGGCACATCACTTCCAGATATCCAAAAACCTGGACTTCATGGAAGAAATCGCTCCTTAGTGCCAGCTGGGAACCAGTTTGGGAGTAGCACTGGAGGGCAGTACCACCAGTTGACATCCCATTGCTGGCTAAAGGGGAAGAGGATATTAAAAACATCAAATTATTATAAAAATATTATGATTATTAAAATGAAAGATGTTACAGAAATATTAAAAATAATTGACTATTCAGGAGGAAAAATAAAATTGAGGTGACTAAAGGGCTGTCCCATCATCACTAGAGCTGCTCCTTGTTTTGGGAAGAGCTAAGAAAATCCAGAAGAAAGCAGCTCCTGGCATGTTGCTTGTGACAGATCCAAGACGATGATAGGAACGATGGAGCAAAAAATCCTGTAAAAACTCCAGGAGAAGCATTTGCCACGTGCTTCCTCCAGACAGGCCGGATGATTGATCACCCCCAACGAAGGTAATTGGGAGATGGAGATTTATGGCTTCTTTAAAACATAATTGTTTTAATTTGCTGATGGCATTTTATCAAGATTTGTCTGAAGCAGCTGTAAGATCTAAACTACACCAATTTAATGAAGTCAGAGATTAATATGGAGAAAATGATCCTACAAGTGGGAGCTCTCGGCCAATCGCAGCAGAACGAGGTCATTCCTCGGAAAAACACCGCTGGGTTGAGCAGGAGCCACCACCCAGATCCCAGAGGTTCCCGCTCTGAATTCCATGCCTGAAGCTTCTCCCCTCCTTGATTCTCACCATGGATCCTCCATCCATCAACCACCCACATCTGGAGTAAGAAGGTGCGAGGGAAGAAGCTGAGCCCAACAGTTGGAGGATGAGTTTTTCTCTGTTAACGGAGGCTGAAGGTCACAGAATCATGGAATGGTTTGAGTTGGGAGGGATCTTCAAGACCATCTTGTTTCAATCTCCAGCCATTGGAGGGAAAGGGACACCTTCCACTATCCCAGGTTGCTCCAAGCCCCATACAACCTGGTCTTGAACCCTTCCAGGGTGGTGAGGCCCTGGCACAGGTTTCCCAGAGAAGCTGTGGCTGCCCCATCCCTGGGAGTGTCCAAGGCCAGGCTGGACTGAGCTTGGAGCAACCCAGGATAGTGGAAGGTGTCCCTGCCCATGGCAGGGGGGTGGAACTCAAGGATCTTAAAGCTCCCTTCCCACCCCAACCATCCTGTGATTCCATGAAATTGCAGGATGACGGAGCAGGCAAAAAATTATGTGGTTTGTTTCTGGAAAGGGAAATGCAGGAATTTGGTCCCAAGGATGTAGAAATGGAGGTGGCACCTCCAAGACGAGCAGTAATTGGAGGAGACAAGCCAGAATAAAAAGAGACCTCTGGATTTGAGGGATGATGCCAAGGTGGGAAAATATCACAGGCAAAGTAAAATGTGAAGACAAAAGTGGAGGCGGTGCAGGTAAGGTCGACCACGAGCCCAATAGGATCCCAGTTTCCATACTGGAAGAAGCACTTGGAGACCAGTAGAGTGCAGGAGATGAGAAGTTTCTCAACCAAGAGCTTGGAAAACAGACAAAAACCCCTTTTTTTCCAATCCCTCTGTTTATCCCATACCTTGCTTCATCACCCTGAACTTTCCCAAAACCAACTATTCCTTCAGATATCGATTTGTGAACCGCAAAATTCACTTTTAAAGGGAAAAATCAGACCAAGTCAGGCTTTAAGGAGAATCACCATGATTTTTGTCCCTCCACAGCTCTACCATAAAAGCCACCCATCCTCAGGGCATTGCTGGGGAATGGCTTTTGCAGGAAACCATCTGGAGCAGGGAGAACAAAGCCAGAGAAGAGCAGAGCAGGCTCTCTTTACCCAAAATACTGCCTGCAACTCCTGGCATTTCAGGGGGAGGACAAGTTATTCCTGACCTAAAAATAGCCAAAATCTGTATTTTCACCAAACCCATCACTTCTAATTGCACCTTGTTTTAAAGTATCATTTATTTTTAATGACCTTCCTGCTTCTACGTAAGCTCCAGGTCCTGTCTTGGCCTCTGAGATGCTCCCTGGAAACATCTCCACCTCTACGGATTTAGGAATATTGCAACTCAAGGGTACAGCACCTTCAGTGCCTCCCTTCTCCAGGCAGTGCCAAAATATTTCCTGATGTTTCACCCACCCAGATGACAAGTTTGGGACAGGTTTGGAACATCCAACACACCCCCCTTCATCACCAAAATCCACACATTTATTCATCCTCTTTTCAGCTTATTTAACTGCTCCATGGGAACAATTAATTCCAATAGGGAAAAAATAGGAAGCCAAAGGCATAAGCTGTTGGCACCAGCTCAGGATAACACAATTCCTAATACGATTTTACACTTGAAGTCAATAAACTCAGTGTAGACCAAACAAAGAGAGAAATTAAACGGCGAAGACGCAACAGAAAAACACGAAGCCAATGTGGGAGGTCCCCTGGCTCCCACATCCCAACCAGATGCATTCCAGGGATGGAAGAAGAATTACCTGGATGTCACAGGGCGCCTGGTCTTCCAGGTGGGAATGGGGCTGGTGAAGGATGATAAGGCTGGAGACACCACATTCTTCTTCACGATCCTGTAGCGCGTCTTTATCACCTTGTTGGCCGGGGGGCTCCTTATGAAGTGGAAGTTGGATCCTAGCAGAAAAAACATGGAAAAACAGGCTTGAAATTAAGGTGTGGATGGGACAGGAGGGATCTCACTGACATTCTCACAGAATCATGGAATTTTTAAGATTGGAAAAGACCTTTAAGATCATCAAGTTCAATAGTCATTGGTCCCACATCCAACACAAGTCCTACATCCAAATTTTAGCACCTGAAAAAAGGGGCGAAGTTTCGGGAATGGGTGAAGTTTCAGGAATGGGAGCACCATGGCTGATGGTAACAGAAAGGTCCTGATGGGCTTGGGAAGCTTTGGCTTCACCAGCCCACCAGCAAAACTCTACCACAGGAATCATGGATTCACCAACAACACCTTGATCCCAACATCCACACCGGAAATGAATGCATGCCTTTAATCCTTGGCATTTTCATCGTATTTTTCGTCCCTGGAAGTGTTGAAGTCCAGGTTGGACAGGGTTTGGAGGAACCTGGAATACTGAAAGGTGTCCCTGTCCATGGCAGGGAACTGGATGAGCTTCAAGCTCTCTTCCAACCCTACCCATTCCCAGATTCTCTATGTTGCAGGATGATCTACATCCCGCGTTATTCCGCTGAATGTTTTGTGCAATTAACAGTTCTGTGTTTCACTGTGGTTTTCCTCCACGAGCCGTTTTTTTTCCCCAAGCTTTCAGGAATGCACCTAATTGCCCGACTTTTATAACATACAGCTGTAACTGCCCAGATAATTAAAGCTGACACTCCATGCTGAGCCTTGGTCTCTGGGTTTTATAACTGATTTAAAGGGCCGGCTGTTTTTCTCGGAGATCCTCTCATTAAAATTATGGAGAGGTTGGGATGGGAAAAGAGGGATCGTTATTTCCGCTGGATACATTAGACCCATCCCCATGTTTGTCTCTGTGACAGGAGGGAGAATAAGGTGGATTCCCTTCCCAGGAAAACTAGGAAAAATAGGGAAATACATTTTAGAGTTGATACCATTCCCTAGAAAAGAGGAAACAGCTCCCCCATATCCCTGAAACAGTGGCAACATCAATTTCATACAGGGAATATTTTCTTTCTTGACCATTCCCAGCAAGTCGATGACTTGTGTTGGCTTTGGGAGGGATCGGGCAACACAAATTTCCATTCCCAAACTCAGCAAAAAAAGTTACAACCCCTGGTGACGGGAAAAGGGGAAAACCAGGTTTTGCACATGACAGAAAAATCACTGGAATTTTTCATTATAAAGATGACACATTATAAAGATGCTCACAACGTTCTGCAATCTGAACCCATGGGATAAATCAAGGAATTAAAGGAATTCCAAGTTCTCTTCCAGTAGAAACCAACTGATAAATTCAATGACTGCAGGAATTGCAGCCACTTTAGAGGTGAGGCACTTTAGAGGTCACTTCACAGGTAAGGCAAGAAGAGAGAGACGAAAGAACAAGGAAAGCAAAAAGGATTTCATTGCTCTTTCCCTGTCCTGGGATTCTTTTGTAGCAGATCAAATTCTTCAGGGCAGTGACCAAACCCCTGCGTGGGCTTTTAAAGCCTTTGTAAGGTTGAAGCTCTAATTACAATTAAAATTGCTCCGAAGTACCGGCAAACTTGGAGCATTTTCCTTCAGGGAATTGTATTTAGGACAAGAAAATGGGAACAACAAAAGGACTGAGGTGCCAACTCCTACAGGGACCAACACCACACACATGATGAAATCACAGCTATGGTGACGGTGGGACTGTCCTGAAATCACTGAATCCCAGAATGGTTTGGGTTGGAAGGGACCTTGAAGATCATCCAGTTCCACACCCTGCCATGGACAGGGACACCTTCCACTATCCCAGGGGGCTCCAAGCCCCATCCAGCCCGGCCTTGGACACTCCCAGGGATCCAGGGGCAGCCACAGCTTCTCTGGGAATTCCATTCCAGCACCTCCCCACCCTCACAGGGAAGAATTTCTCCCTAATATCCCATCTAAATCTGCCTTCTGTCACTTTTGTCACCCAGAACACGTGGACACAGCCAACCTTTCATGGATACAGCACCAACCATGTACCCACAGCACTTCCTTCCCACCAGGGAAGGGATGAGAACCACAATCCTACATCCTCCCCAGACAGCAACAGAACAAGTTGCCCCTTTCCCTCCTCCACTCCGACCTCACAGAATAACTAAGTTGGGAATTCACTGAATACATAATTAACATTTTTTTGCCCCCACACAAGCTCGAGCTGCCACCAATCAACCCAGAACTGCATCAAACTCCTGCCTGACAAGAAAGAGAGGTCCCAAATTATTGCAGGCATCCCCCTCCTCCTCCTCCTTCCCCAAAACACGCTGGCACCTGGTAAACTCTATTCCCAGAGGTAATTGGATGGTGTATTCATTCCGAAGCTGCTCCTTGGAAAGTGCCTGATGCGCGACTCCGGCATTAACCACCTCCTCAAAGAGCCTCTCCGAAGAGCTCCGTTTTCTATTATTACTTGCTAGCTGAGGGGTTTTGTGTAGATAATCATGTTATTTAGACAGGATGTTGGTTTAATTCCCTTCATTACAGGCTCCCAGGGTTGTAATTTTTTCCTCTCCGCGTGATGTATTCCCCATGGCACATTTCACTCAAATCAAACACTTCACGCTTTTATTACAAACAATACCCCAGCGTCCCCCGTTATCAGCCCGGCGCACACATCCCCACTCCTCGCCGCGATCCAGAGGTCACTTCTAATGACTAATCGATCTCATTAGCTTTCCTAATTAAAAACTTTACTACCGCCATGGAAGACAAACTACAAAAAAACTGCTTGCATCATATTCGAATGGGATATGAGCATCATTTATCAGCCAGGGCTGTGCGCTGCTGAGCTCGGGGCTTTCTGTGGAGCCACGAGTCCCGCGGGCGCCGCTCGCGCCTCCTGTTCCCAGGGAAAAAAAATCCTGGTGTAAACTCTAAATGTGGGATTGTTAAGGTTGGAAAAGATCTCTAAGGCCATCACCCCAGTGCTGCCAAGGCCACCACTAAACCACATCCCCAAGTGCCACGTCCACGTGGCTTTTAAATCCCTGCAGGGATGATGATTCCATCACTTCCCTGGGCAGCCCAAGCATCCCCTCAGTGAAGATTTCCTAATAGTCAAACAAAACTTCCCCTGGTACAACTTAAGGCTGTTTCCTCTTGTCCAATGCTGACCTAGAGATGGGGAATTTGTTGCCAAAATCTCTTACCAGGGTGCTCCAAGCAGTTGGGATCCAGGAGTCACCAGCACACGCATCTCTTAGGAAAGGGGTTGGATGCAAGTGTCCTTATTTCTTCTCTTATTTCCCTGACGAAAGTACCAGGAATTGGCCCCCTGGGCAAGTTGAAGCAGGGAGGGCATAAAAAGAGTTTGCTCCTGGAATATTTTACCTGGAGAAGGGTCTGGAGAAACCTTCTTTTAAAAAGAGGCTTAAAAGAAAGATGGGAAACAACTCTGGGCAAAGTCCTGGAGTGACAGGACAAGGGGGAATGACTTCCCACTGCCAGAGGGCAGGGATAGATGCGATATTGGGAAGGAATTCTTCCCTCGGAGGGTGGTGAGGCCCTGGCAGAAGTTTCCCAGAGAAGTTGTGGCTGCCCCATCCATGGATTGGATGGGGCTTGGAGCAACCTGGCCTAGTGAAAGATTTCCCTAAAATCCGTGTTGATGTGGCACTTGGGAACAGAGTTTAGTGGTGGCCTTGAAAGCGCTGGGTTAACATCTGGACTTGATCTTAGGGCTCTTTTCCAACCTTAATGATTATTCCATGATTCTGTGATTCTAAATCCATGAGGCAAGAGGAAGATGCTGCTGTGCTTGGGGTGGATTAGGGAAACCACAATATTGGTGGAGTAAATCCTGTCCAGCTACTGCTGGGAAAAAGGAAGTTCAATAAGCAAGGGGAATTTCAGGAGGGCAGATTCCCAAATCCAAGAGATTATTGCTGCTTTTGGAAAAGGATATGGGATAGAAAAGCTTCCTGTACAGGCACAGAAATGGGGAAAAGAACTACGTTATGTCATGACCTGGGTGCCACAAGGTCTCCCATCCTCAGTCTTGGCCACCAGGACCCTTCCCGTGTGTCTCCATCGGGGCTCAATTCCGAGCTGTGCCGTTAATCCCGATCGGAGGCGAGACGGGAAGCAGTGAGTGACAGGTACATTGATCTTCCAGCAGCTGGAAGCGAGACAGGAACAGGGACAAATGCAAATTGGGGAGCAGAAGCTGAACCTTGGATACGCTGCCAGGATTGTCCCCAGTACTGAGGAAAACCTCAGAGATTAAAGGGATGCAGCAGGACTACCCCAAGGAAAAAAAGCAATGCAGAGACCAAAAACCTCTGACAAAACCAAATTGCTCTTTCCAAACAGGCATGAGGAAAAGAAAACAAAGGGTTAAGGACTATTTGGGCACGTGCAAAGGAGCCACCAGCATGTCCCAGCTCCTGGCAGAGGGTAAAAAACTCGCACTTGGAACCCAAAGCAGCTCCAAAAAGAACTGAAAATCTCTGCCGAAGAGTTTTCTGGAAGCAAAACCTTCCCAACATGAAGATGAATCCCTCACTATGGGATTTGCTCCAGGTCCGGAAGTGAAGATTTGGCAAACCCCATCATTATCTTATCCTTGTATCCCAAAACAAAGAGGCCACTCATCCAAAGCCATCCCAGCATCACAGACATCCAGTGATGCTCTGGGATGATATAGGATCAAATTTCCCTTTTTTCCATGGGAAAAGACATCCCTGACTCAAAACAATTTGCAGCTAGAATCCATTATGTGGAATTTTGAACGACCACGGAATGACCATGGAATGAGGCCGCCACATCCGCTCCTTGTTAAATCCCTGGAAGACCATTTCCTAATGGATCTGATCCTTCCACGCTGTCTCCTACCTCATGCACGAAGGGAAGGTGGTAGAGGAGCTTTTCAGGATTTTAGTAAGAACTTCCAAGGGCAAATTTGGGGGCAGAAGAGGAGCTTGCAGCCAGGAGCAACCTCAACAACAGAAGCACCGTGGGAAGCTCTGATGGCCAGCATGGATCAGCCTCACTCCTGTTGTAACAGCAGATTACAGGGATTGGGAATCCCAATCATTGCCCTTCGCATCAACCGAGAGTCAGATTGCTCCAAGCCCCGTCCAACCTGGCCTTGGACACTTCCAGGGATGGGACAGCCACAGCTTCTCTGGGAAACCTTTGCCAGGGCCCCATCACCCTCACAGGGAAGAATTCCTTCCTAATTTCCCATCTATCCCTGCCCTCTGGCAGTGGGAAGCCATTCCCTCTTGTCCTGTCACTCCCACCCTTGTCCTCTCCAGCCCTCTTGGAGCCCCTCCAGGCACTGGAAGGGGCTTCAGGTCTCCCTGGATCCTTTTCTTTTCCAGTCTGACTTCAGTTCGTTATTGGGTAAAGAGGTGGAAAAACACCCAAACCTTTTGGGGATTATCCCCAACACCACTTGCTTCCCTGGATGAGAAAAGCCATGGATGGGAACGGAATAGCAATGGAGAGAAAAACTGAGGAAGACGGAGAGAAGTTGGGCTAAAACAAGAATCATGGAATGGTTTGGGTTGGAAGGGACCTTCAACACCATCAAGTTCCAACCCTCTGTCATGGGCAAGGACACCTTCCACTAGACCAGGTTGCTCCAAGCATTTGGAGATGTCGCCCTGGTTTTACAGGGCCTCATAAGTTGTAACACTGTAGCTGTAGTTTTCCATGCTTGTTTTGTAAACATGGTCTTTGTTTTCTTTAACCAACTAGGATTGTTTTGCACTTGTGGAATTGTTTTTCATTCCTTTCCCTGGGGTGGAGAAAGATGATTGACCATGTCTTTGTCCTGTAAACCTTCAGGGGTGTTGACCCCTTTCACCAATCTTTGACTGTCCTTAGAACCCTATAAAAATAGGTAAATAAAGAAGGGCAGAGCTTTTGGTCGGTCCTGCCTGGTGAAACCACTGCTGCTCTGTGACCCGCGTGTTTCTTCTGTTGTTAACTAACCTACATGGAGATGACCTTCAACAGGGATAAATCCATGGGAAACCTGAATGAAGTTCCACCACAGCTCCTCCACCTAAAAGCCAATGGGTTTGGTGTTTCCCTTCCCACCACACCTGGATGGCGTCACCCCTGAGCCACACGGCTCCGACACCTTCTGTCCCGGCTGCCAACTTGGCCAAGTCCCTGGAGTTAACAAAAGCTTTGGGATTACTGTAATACTGTTAGGAATTCAGTGTGAAAGCAGACACCAGTATTAGGGATGATTATCCCGGAGCAGGTTCAATATGTTGCCACAGAATGGCACAGCAAGAGGTTAATTATGTTGCGACTGGAATCAGCTTCCAAAAGGACCATCCTTGGGTTTAAGAGGGGAATTTAATTTTCACACTCATTCAGTTCCGAGCTCTTTCAAGAGCAACGGCTCTTTATGCCAGCATGTAAACGATGCTTTATGATCATGAACTGCTGCTTAATAGGAAATAAATCCAATTGATCCAAAGTGCTTTACCTGGGACCCGGAGCACGGCAGCTGCTCCAGTTGTCACATTCGGAGAGGACGGGAGAAGGGCAGGATTTGGGGCTGAAACAATTTAGAAGGCTCCAAACCTGTTGGAAAATTTGCTTAGTATGGCAGCTGCTTTCAGCTGGGAATATTTGGGGAATGAATACCAAATCTGCTTGGCTAATTCCCTTATGCCAATTGGACCACAGGAAAAGAGAAAGTTCACAGAACCCACCAGGAGCAAGGCTGCATTGGGCACTGGCACTTGGAGATGAACTGTAAGGAAACACCCGTTTTAGCAGGGGAAGTATTAAATTCATGGAATTGTTTGGCTTGGAAGGGACCTTAAAGATCCTCTTATTCCAAAACCCCTGATATAGGCAAGGACATCTTCCACTATCCCAGGTTGCTCCAAACCCTGTCCAACCTGGCCTTGAACATTTCCAGGGATAGGGAGTTCCCAACCTCTCTGGGCAAATCCACATATCCTGCTCAAATACTGTAGGTCTGGGTCTGCATCCAAAATTCCTGGGTTTAAGTGAAAAATACAGAACTTTTGTTTCCAGGAAATACAGAGTGGGAAAATATCACCCAACTTGAAGAGAAAAATTCCAGCAGCAGGAAAAGGAGGGATTCTGCTCCTCTGCCCCGCTCAGGTGAGACCCCACCTGGAGCACCACATCCTGCTCTGGGATCCAACAGCAGAAAGATGTGGAGCTGCTGGAGCAGATCCAGAGGAGGCCCTGGAGATGCTCCAAGGGCTGAAGCCCCTCTGCTCCAGAGCCAGGCTGGGAGAGCTGGGAATGTCCAGCCTGGAGAAGGGAAGGCTCCAGGGAGACCTTGTTAGAGCCTTTCAAAAATCCAAAGGTTTAGGAAAAAGCCCCACCATGCGTGGAGATGTCATGGGGGAACGATGTGATCCCTCTGCTGCTGAGAAGAAAGAAGGGGAGTGAGGAGAAGAGCATCTGGAAAAGCTGGGGACGGCACAGGCAGGAGAAATCCGACAGCAAGGAAACATCGGCAGCGAGCGTGACGGGAGAGAAGCAGAAAGAAAAGCAGCAGACGTGAAAGTCACGGAGCTCCAAGAAACTCCCTGGAAAAAAAAGCTGCTGCAAAAGACACTCAGGATCAGCTTCCCAAAAGGCTGAGGACCTGCACTCCCTTTCCAGCCCACTGGTGCAATCCCAACTTCCATCTGCAGCTGGGATGCTGCACAGAACGGATTTCAGTGGATCTGGTTTAGTGGATGTGGGGTCTTTGGGATTTGGGTGTTCCCAGCACACCACAACACCCAGCATGGAATCATGGAATGGTTTAGGGTGGAAAAGAGCACTAAGACCATGGAATCTAACTGTTCCCTCAGCACTGCCAAGGCCACTGCTAAACCATGTCCCCAGGTGCCACATTCACGCATTTTTTGAACCCCTCCAGGGATGGTAATTCCACCACTGCCAAGGGAGTCTATTCCAATGGCTGACCACCCTTCCATGAAGGCATTCTCTCTAAATATCCAATCTAAACCTCTCTTGGCACAACTTGGTGTCATTTCCTCTTGTCCTTTCCTTTGTTTCCTATGAGTAGATCCCAACCCCACCTGGCTGCACCCTCCTGTCAGGGAGTTGTGGAGAGCCAGAAGGTCCCCCCTGAGCCTCCTTTTCCATAAGCTGAACCCCTCCAGCTCCCTCAGCCTTTCCTGGTGCTCCAGACCCTTCCCATCCTTTGTGGAATACCAACCCTGGAAGTGTTCAAAAATGTGTGGATGTGGCATTTGGGGACATGGATTAGTGGTGGCCTTGGCAGTGCTGGGGGAACAGTTGGGACTCAATGACCTCAGAGATCTTTCCCAACCGAAGCCATCCTGCATTTATCCACACAAGATCAAACCCCTATCATTTTCCAAAGGGGTCTGGGCCATCACTCTTCAGCCCCACCAGCCCCTGGAGCCAGATGATTTGGGAAGCCATGGAAAACAACGGGAAGAACAGTGCCTTCGACTCAGCCCTACAATTCCAATACCAATATTCCAACTGCAACAGAAATGCCAGCAATTATCTTGATTTACTCCCTCCAACCCCAAAATATGGAGAGAGGCAGAGACAGAGTGGTCCAACAAGGCCTTGATGGGGACAGGAGGACACATCACCTGTCACCAACCTCCCGGTAATCCCAGTAACCCCACCAGCTCTGCCACATCCCCATCCCCACTGCCAAAAAGCCCCAGGATGGCCCTTCCAAACATCACAGGGGCAGACGAGCCTTCCAAGGATGAGGAGACCCCATGTCATCCACCAGGATTGGCAAGAGGAGGTCACACTGAAGGCTCTGAACACCCTTTTCCCAGCTCCAGCCCGTGTTAAAGAGCCTGAATGGGTCTCTGGAGCATCGGCCCTTGTTCAAACACAACCCTTATTATTATAACAAAAGAGGGTGGTGGGTTTTCCTTCCCCCCTTCCCTCGGTGAATGATTATTAATGTGTTTCCAGGAGCTGGATCCATTCCTCTAAATGAGAGCGGGATGGCAGGAGGAAAGCTGATAAATGCCCTCCTCCCCCCAGCCTCGCGGCGGGAGCTGCCAGGGGTGCTCGTTCTAACAAGCTGCAGATGGAAGACGACTGGAATAACAAAGTATGAATTTTTATGAGTCTAATAAATCACTCCACTTTTCCTGCTCTTGATCGTTTCCAGCACTTCAGACACCAGAAAAACCCCGGCTATAATCAAATGGGTTCAGGGATCTCGTGTTCACGCCTCGCCGTGGCACGGGGAGAGGTGGCTCTGCCTCGGGAGCGCTCGGTGGGCTGGAATTCCATTTGCATTTGTGCTTTAGGATTGACTTCTTTTATATATATATATATATATATATATTTTATTTAAATTTAACAAGGAAAAATTTGAATCTCTTAGGTATTCCCCACCCTCAAAGCCACTTATCCAGCTGAAGGCCACCCGGCTTTTAGCTTTCCTAAGTATCCACTTAAAAAGAACCTGACCTGACTCCGGCATCGGCAGAGGAACTTGGATAAACTCAGGAAGATGGGAGGAAAACTTTGTAGGCAGAAGGCTCATTAAGATGCTTTTAATTCTCCTTTCTAAACTTTGATATAAAGCAGGCAATGGACAGGCTCAAAACCCATCCCAAAGAGGAACAAAGAGATTCAACTACAAGTTGTAACCACTGAGTAGGTGCACATGGGTTTGCCAAGGGAAGCATTTGCCAAAAAGCTGGAAAAGCACCACATTAATGGAAAAAAAGAATCAGGACGTTGTTTTCCTTCCCAGAAAACCACTCTTGAAACCTCCCAGACAGAAAAGAATGGAGTTGAAGTCAGACACATCACAATGGTTCCTTGACCATGGAAGGTGGAGTTGGAATGAGATGATCTTTAAGGTCTCTTCCAATTCCAATGATTCCATGATTCCATGTGGTTAAGCAAAGGAGAACCATTGCTCCACATCAGTCTACACTCCATCAAAACCAAGCACAGCTCCAGGATCTTTGATCCAGAAAAAAAAACCCTCCTTAAAATCCCAGGACCATTAAGGTTGGAAAAGACCTCCAAGATCATCAAGTCCAACCTGTGACTGATCCCCACCTTGTCACCAGACCAGAGCACCCAGTGCCACATCCAGTTATTCCCTGAACCTCTAGGGATGAGGACTCCACCACCTCCCTGGGGAGCCCCTTCCAATGCTCAACAACCCTTTCCATGAAAAAATTTCCCCTGAAATGGAATTAATATTGCAGCACTCCCAGTCCCCCAGCACCTGTGTTGACAGTGAGCCCCCACCCCAGTATCCCAAACCTCGAACGCTTCACCTCCCTGAAGGAAGGACGTCAAGTTAACAGGGAAACCTGTTGTTTCCATCACCCTTATCCTGCCCTAGTCTTTAATCCATCCAATATGTTCTTTTTCCCCGCTTTTCATTTGCTTTTCCAGCACTGCACTGCATCAGGGAGGGAATTCATCTTTGACAAACATTTACCGATTATCAAATCACAACTGCAGCCGCCGACAGGGGCAATAAGTCACTTTAAGCAGCCGCCCGTATTCCAGGCTCAGGAGTTTGGGCAGCTCCTCGATGACAAATCGCTCCTGTCAAAGCCGCGTGTTCCCGGCCGCTCCGGAGCCGTGTTCCCTGTTGTTCCACGCTACCTGGTGTTTAATGACAACACTGTCAGACTAAGACGAAGCCGCTGCGCCACCGACTGCCAAAGCCCCATTAGAGGGAAGATTGAGACCCTACTCTTCCCAAACTCACTCAAGCAACACAACCCGCGAGTTTTTATAATTACGGTGCGAGAGCCATCGATCCCGCGCTGACATCCAACCTATCCCTATGAAATGGGAGTAGTTTGCTGGCTGACAGTTGCTATAGATTATTGTGGGGTGGGTTGGTTGTTTTTTTTCCCCCCTTTTTATCCGTCGCTCGACAAAGCTCAGGATGGATGGGAAGGAAAAAGAGGAAAACGTGTGCGGTCTTTTCAGTGCTGTTTCTATCCCAGCTCTTTCCCTTCAAAGTGACTTCAGAGAATCCCAGACTGGTTTGGGTGGGAAGAGACCTTGAAGATCATCCAGTTCCAACCCCTGCCATGGGCAGGGACCCCTTCCACAATCCCAGGTTGCTCCAAGCCCCATCCAACTTGGCCTTGAACACTACCAAGGATGGGGCAGCCAAAACTTCTCTGGGTAATCTGTGCCAGGGCCTCACCACCCTCACACGGAAGAATTTCTTCCTTATTTCTGCTCTAAATGTTCCCTCTTTCAGTTAAAACTTTCCCCCCTTGAGGAGGAAGAACGTTGCTGTTGCTTTAAAGAAATGTGTTCATCTGCTCGAAGCCGTTACAGGATCCGTTAAGTTCCTATAAATAAGGAATTTCACAGCCTAAGCTGTGCACGAGCATCGGGGCGTGTGGTTGATTTCCTTGGATTGCCCATTTGGGGGATCCAGCTGGATGAGTTTGGCACTCATCCACTTCTTCCACCTCCCCAAAGACCACGGCTTCAGCTGTGCTGGAGGAGAAAGAATCCGCCGGCATTCCATGCTCAGCCTGGGGTTGGATGGCAACAAGAGGCACCCAAACCCTACCCCCCATCCCATTCCATGGGCAGAACTTTGGGAATTGACCACTAGGGCTTAAATGCGACCTGATGACCCAAAACCACCGTTCCTGCACCAGAGATGGAATTTTCTCATAGGTCTAATCCTAAAAAACATCCTCTTCAGGATGGGGTGCAGTGAGAGGGAGCTTAAATGGTGGAAACACAATGCCAAGACTTTCTCTTGAATCAAATCCACATGGGGACCATGGTCATTGAAATTTATGATGTGGAAAACAGGATTACAAGAAAAAAATTCCCACTGGCTATCTGGATGGCTCAGGAGACCCATTCCTCCTTAGAAAATCCCAAATGAGCACCACACCACGAGACTGTGGAATAATTTTGATCCAAGGTCCTCAAAGCACATGGTGGGATCCTTGGGGTGTCCTGTGGAGGTCTAGGAGATGGACTGGATGATCCTTGTGGGTCCCTTCCAACTCAGGATATTCCACTATTCCTTTTGGCCATGGTTTCAAAGCATAAAGGCACGAAGATGATCCCACATCACTTTTTTAGGAAAGGGAGAAGAGGAAAGCTTTGGCATTGGAAGCTCCTCAGTTCCTGAGGTCAACAGCATCGTAATAAGGAAAGCTCAAACATTCAAGTCACCTGATCCCAACTAACTTTACTAAATTCAAGGCTGCTAATGGAGATAGGAACAAAACAAAGAACAAAATCAGATTTTTTGGTGGAAAGCAAAGCTCTTTTACCCAAAATGTCCATAATCCTAACCCTACCCTCTGATCCAGTGCTTTACATTGAGGTTTCTATCCCTACATCCCTGAGCCTATTCAACAGCACAGCTTGAAGGAAATAGCATCTGGCCAAGGCCAGGATGGATTGGGCTTGGAGCAACCTGGACTCATGGAAGGCGTCGCTGCCAGGGCAGAGGGTTGGAATGAGATGGTCTTTGACACCTCTTCCAACCCAAACCACTTTCCTTCAATCTTTTCCTGAGACTCCAAATCTCTGGGGACACCTGAGTTATGTTCCAACAAGAAATTAATTTTCCAAAGCCTGAGTGACAGGTGAGTAGAGCATTCCCTTTGTCGCATCCTCGGGATCACCCGGGGGTGTCAGCGTGGGAGAGGGAAAGAAAAATAAATCTCCCTTTTCCAGCCTCCACGTCTGACGAGCTGCTCCAGACAGGAGGGGAAATATTTGATAAATTTTCATTTCCCTCCCGAAGCTGTCAGGGAATCTTTTTATTGACAGCGCTCCAGGGTTATTCCATAGTCTCACAGAAAAGGGCACGTGCTCTTGCTGGTTATTAAACCAAACACATATTTTGGAGGGAGAAACAGCTGCAATCCACCTCCTCCACCAAATAAATCCTCCAGGTTTGAGTCCTACAGAATTCCATGTGTCTCACAAGCCACGTGGGAGCCTAGCTCACCTGCCCTGTTCCACGAGGGATGACAAAGGGAAGATAAACCCAGAATCATAGAATTGCTGAGATTGGAAAATACATCCAAGATCGTCAAGTCCACCTCTTAACTCAGCATTGCCACATTCACCACTAAACTACGTCCCCAAGTGCCACATCCACACATTTCTTGGACACTTTCAGGGATGGTGATTTCACCACCATGCTCCAAGGGCTGGAGCCCCTCTGCTCTGGAGCCAGGCTGGGAGAGCTGGGAATGTCCAGTCTGGAAAGGAGAACAATCCAGGAAGACCTCAGAGCCCCTTCCAGTGCCTAAAGGGGCTCCAGGAGAGCTGGAGAGGGACTTTGAACAAAGGATGGAGGGACAGGACACAGGGAATGGCTTCCCACCGCCAGAGGGCAGGGATAGATGGGATATTGGGAAAAAATTTTTCCCTGTGAGGGTGGGGAAGTCCTGGAAGAGGTTTTCCATAGAGGTTGTGGCTGCCCCATCCTTTGAAGTGTCCAAGGCCAGGTTGGATTGGGTTTGGAGCAACCTGGGATAGTGGAAGGTGTCCCTGCCCGGGAGGGATGGAATGAGATGGCCTTGAAGGACCCCTTCCCACCAAAAACATTCCCAGATTCCATGAATACACAAGGCAAGTGCACCAAGACCCTGCCTCAGCACAGCTGAGCACAGCTCCAGCCCTTGGCAACAACAATCACCCAACAAACAACATCCTAAATCAGGAAACAGCTGGATTTTAAAAAGGACCATGGACTAAATCTCTTTGGCTTTCCTGCTGGTCCACAGCTTGATGGCTTCTTGTCCAAAGGTCAGAAATTCCCTCTCCGAAATCCCCCCGGAATAGACTCTCTATAAAAAGAACCAGGAGCTCACAGCAAATCCCACGTGCGAACCATAAAGCCATAATCCCTGGAGCTCCAGGGATTCTGCACATGCCACTGGGAGTGTGAACAGCCAGACTCCCAGCCCAAATCTCCACTGCAGTAACACCTCCCAAAGTTTTCCTATTGGGTCCCAGAAGATCCATGCACTGGCTGTTTCTCAGGCACAGGGCCTTAGGATCTAATCCAGTACAGCAAATCCTTGGGGAGGGTTTATGACCAAGGAATCAAAGATTCCAAGGATGGTTCAGTAGTTCCACAATATCAGGTACAAGGTTTTACAAAGCATCCATATATTTTCTTTTAAAATAGCCCAAAGCGATCCATGGTCTTGGAGAATTTATGTCCCATGTACAGGAAAATTTGATCTTATGTAAATGAGGATACGTAAATTAAATGACCAAATAAAACCACCAGAAAATTCAGAAGGAAGAATAAAGGAAATCTTGTATCGCACAATTTTAGCATGATGGGGTAGAGGGTTTTCACTGCCAGAGGGCAGGGTTAGATTGGATATTGGGAAGGAATTCTTCCCTGAGAGGGTGGTGAAGGGCTGGGATGGAACTCCCAAAAAGCTGTGGCTGCCCCATCCCTGGAAGCACTGAATTCCAGGTTGGACTCAGGGCTTGGAGCCGGACATTGTAGAGAGCCAGAAGGTCCCACCTGAGCCTTCTTTTTTCCAGGCTGAGCCCCCCCAGCTCCCTCAGCTGCTCCTGGTGCTCCAGACCCTTCCCAGCTCCGTTCCCTTCTCTGGATAACAACAAACCTGAGGTCTGTCCCATGAGCTCTTCGGAGCCACCACCACGACAGAGGGAACCACCAACACCCCAAGCTGCCCCAGAGGCACATGGAAAAGGCAGCAGGATTTTAGGGAATGGCAGCAGGGACACCTCATTAACCTTTCCCTCACAAGCTTCCTGACACATCCATGTCAAAGCCGGGCTGCCACCACTCCCATCCCGTTGTTTGGCCAAACTCAAACCGTCTCCAAGAAAACAGTTTGGAAAACTCTGTCCCCACAACCCCCTCCTCCCTCCAACTCCTCGGAGCGCAGCGGCACAAAACGCCTTTCCTAATGTTTCACACTCCGAGAGCTCCTCCAGCCCGCGCTCGCCGTGTAATCCCCACAAAGTGCTTCCCAAAACAGCTGCAGCTCTCCTTAATTAGTCTCCGCGGGCAACGGGCATTAACGATTCAGTCGGATGAGCGACTATTTCTGTGTAAACCCCGCGTGCTCCCCCTGGAAGCCTCTCCGCGCATCCATCAGGAATGGCTCCGTTGAGCAGTTGAGCTTTGACCTTTTGGCCAAACCCTTCAGGAAAAGCCAAGTTAGGAGCAGGTGACCACCGGCGGCTCTGAGGTGGCGGGTCCATGAGGAAAGCACTGACCAGCTCCAAGATTAATGGGAATTCAAACCACTTACTTTACACGTCTTGGGAGAGACATGGTCAAGATGAGGAACCAACCTTCAGCTCCCAGATTTGAGTCTGTCATTCACAGATTTGGGTTCAACTCTTAAATCACAGCAAGAACTTGCTGTGTTTGCTCCAGGGCTCCTTTAACAGGAGCTGCCTTCCAAGAAACTCAACGTCTTTACTCAGGCAAATGGGGCTCCAGGGTCTGAACAGAAGGGAGCAGGAAGATGTTTATCCCATCAAAGCGTTGTCTTGACTCAGCAATTCCGGGGAAGCCTTCAGCAAAAATAACTCCTTGAGCAGGAGCAGGTTCTGCAATAAAACCCAGCCACTGTGTCCACCTAGTGCCTAATCAGGGGCCAGGTTTTAAAAGTAATTATAATAATTAACAGCGGGAAAAAAAAGCTGAGAACTTGGGAATCGGATGCTCGTGGAAAAGATGGGCTTGAGGAGAAAATAGCCAAGCAGGTGGTGATTTTTCCACCAGTTTTAAGCTGTTCAAGGCAGAAAATAACTGAGTCTTACGTTAAAATATTCCTTGGATGTTTGTGCCTGATGGAGAATAGACTTAAGGGTCAAAGGGATTTGTCCACCAGCCAAAACACCCTGTGGATTCATAGGATATCCTGAGTTGGAAGGGAACCACGAGGATTAACAAGTCCAACTCCTGGCCCTGCACAGGACATCCCAAAAATCCCACCCTGTGCCAGAGAGTCCTTTCCAATGGCTCTGGCAGCCTTGGGGCTGTGACCATTCCCTGGGGATCCTGTTCCAGCACCCAACCACCCTCTGGGGGAAGAACCTTTTCCTGATATCCAACATAAACCTTCCCTGACACATTTCCAGCCATTCCCTTGAGTCCTGTCCGTGGTCACAGAGAGCACAGATTGGAGTTGCCACTCCTGAGGAAACTCCAGATCCGAATGATTCTCCTGTCAGTCTCCTCTGGGTTTTTCCCCTCCAGACCCCTCATTGTGTCCCTTTGGAACAGCTTCACATCATTTTTCCTGGGATTACACATTCCAGCTGTTTTTCTCCAGGAGCTCAACACGTGCTGTCCCCAGTGTCTGCCCACCTCCTCCTTTCACCAGCTCCAGCCCAAGGAATCAGTCTTCCAGAGGGGGCTAAACATCCTTGAGGATAACAAAAGCCAATCAATTAAGCAAAATCTTCCTCCAAGCTCAGCATAAACCTCGGGAAGAGGCTTCTCCAGGCTGATTTTTCTCCTCTTGATGTACCCGTGCGAGTCCCAGAAGTAGCAGGAAGGTCCCCAGACATCCCTCGGCTTTTTGGGGAAGGAACACGCTTCCTTCAGGGTGGTGGCTCCCAGGAATCCACGGAGCCAGTGCCGTGTCTCCGAGCAATCCCAGGCTGGGGAGAGCCAGCGGAGCAGCACACAGCACATTCCTCCTCTTATCCTTTGTCTCCAGTTTCTTCCCTTCCTGCTGGGCACAGACATCACACACGGGAGGTGCCCGTGGGATCTGCTTCCCGCCCCGAGGAACACAGGAAGAGGCATCCTGGGAGCAGCACCTTCCATCAGAGCCTCATTTGCACCTGGAGATTTTCCAGCCCCTCCAGCAGGTCCTCTGGATCCGAGGATGACACAAACAGGAGCCGCAGGCTCCCAGGATGTTCCCAAAGTTGCTCTCAGGTGGGAAAAAATATCCATGTCCCGCTCAGAGCTCCAGAACTTCTCCGTTAACTTGCCACTTCCCAGAATCCTTCTGGATTCCCTCATGGATAACACCATCCAAAACCTCACCAAAACCTCTCTTGGAATAAATCCCAAACCTCCCCCTTGATTAACACAAGTGGACATAAAACAAACCCAAACCAACTCAAGGCTGTTTTTCAAATCATAAACCACCTTTGATTTTTCCTATCCATAAAACCTGGGACAATATGGAAGCCCGGGAGGATGTTCATCCATAAAGTTGGAGTGGAATATCAATATTTATCTGATGGAAATTTATAAGGAGCTGGGAAGTGATTATTGATACAGGAATCAGGAATTTGCACCAAATTGAATGCAAAGCAGTGACAATACCACTGCCAAAATACACCTTTGGTGTGTTTATTCCATAAATATTCTACTCTCTGCTCCCACAGAAGGGAATCCCAGAAACCTGGTAAAGTGGAAGCTGTCCCTGCCCATGGAAAGGGTTGGAATGAGGTTGTCTTTAAGGTCCCTTCCAAAATCATTCCAAACCATTCTGAGATTCAGGGTATTTACAGGATTTGCAGGAAGAAAAAGGGAAAATGTGAATTTGCAGGGATAATTTCTGTGGAGAACCTCTGGAACACAAACGGGAGCTGGTGGGGCTCAGCCTGGAAAAAAGGGGGGCTCAGGTGGGACCTTCTCACTCTCCACAAATCCCTGACAGGAGGGTGGAGCCAGGTGGGAGCAGGATTTGCTCCCAGGGAACAAGGGACAGGATGAGAGGAAACAGCCTCAAGCTGCATCAGGAGAGGCTTAAGTTGGATATCGGGAAAAATTCTTCATGGAAAAGGTGATCAGGCACAGGCACAGCTGCCCAGGGTAGTGACAGAGGCCCTGGGAGAATTACTGGAAGAATTAAAATCCATGTGGATGTGGCACATGGGGACATGGTCAGTGGTGGCCTTGGCAGTGCTGTGGGAATGATTGGACTCAGCGGGCTCCGAGGTCTTTTCCAACCTTAATGATCCCATGATTTTATCTCATGGACTTTGCATTTTGCCCCGTGATATCTGCACCCATTTCCACACAGATTTGTCCCTCAGGACTTCAACCACTGCTTTTCATGGAAGGAAGGAGAAATTCCTTTCTCCATGCAGCTTCCTGGGAGCAACCAAGTGGAAGGATCAGGAAGGAGGAAATCAAGTGGGGAAACTGAGGCAGAGTCCAGGATCCTTTGCTGGAAAAGTAACGGAGACATCACTGCTGCTCTCACTTCCTGGGATTTTCCTCCCTTCAATTAACACCTGATCCCTTCTCCAGGAATCCAGGAGAGAGGATAAAATCAGGATGTAAACAAAAAAGCTGCACTTTTCCAGCACCAGGCGCTGGAAATGGTTGGAGTCTCCAAGATAATTGTGTCCGTGTGCAGGGTGGGAAAGTGGCTGGAGTCAGGTTTCGGTCCAGCCGTGAATTCCCAAATTGTGGGGCTATTAATACACGCTGGGATGCTGGGACACGGCCATGGCATGCCAGCTGTGCCTCTGGATTGGGAACAACTGCGTGCTGGAAGTCTGGACCAAGGACTTTGTGGCCCTTTCCATAAAACCAGTCCCAGCCCCAGGGCGGCTCCCTGGATCTTAGGATGGCTCTGCCCTCCAATTCCCAAAAATTCATCCTTAAAAAGTGGTTAGTCTGGATCATTACATGGAATTTCACTTTAATTCTAGTGCAAATCCATGCAGGAAAACCTCAAACTGAGGCTTAAAGGAGCTTTAGCCAGTGTCTCATCCCAGGCCTCACATTCCAGGGATCATTTTGCCCTCCAATTCCCAAAATTCCATCCTTAAAAAGTGGTTAATCTGGAGCATTACATGGAATTTCGCTTTAATTCGGCTGCAAATCCATGCAGGAAAACCTCAAGCTGAAGTTTAAAGCAGCTTTATCCTCTGTCTCATCCCCGGTCTCAGATTCCAGGGATCATTCTGCACTTCACTTCCAGAGATTCATCCTTGAAAATCTGGATCATTACACAAAAACTGGGATTAATTCTCCTGCCAATCCACACAGGAAAACTTCAAACTCAGTTTTAAATTTTAGCCCCTGTCACACCCCAAATCACAGATTCCAGGGATCATTCTCCTTCCACTTAAAAAGTGGTTAATCTGGATCATTACATGGAATTTGGGATTAATTCTGATGCAAATCCATGCAGGAATGAGCACAATGGGGAATACTTTGGCCTTCCCTTAGGATAACTCAGAGGAATTTTTCAACACAGCCCTCAACATCCCAGTTTTTCTCATTTAAATGCAAGAAAACCGGGAAGCAGAATGACAAACTGCCTCTTCCTAGAGCAGACAGAGGAATCAACAGGAAAAACAAGGATAAAACTAAAAAAAAATTCCCAAAATCACCTTTTTATTTTTCCTTCCAAAGCTGCTTTAACACTTCCTTGACTGCCCTAAATCCTAAGGAATCTCCTTCCCATTCTCCACTCTGGCCCTATTTAAAAAATAAGAATCCGGAATAAACCGATTTTTCCAAATATCACGCAATTCCTTGATTTATCCAAGTGTTTAAGCCCGTTTCGACTCCTGTGCCACCAAATTAACACCCTCAGGAATCCCAGGAAAAAGCTCCCAAGATTCCTTCATTTCCCCCCTCAGCTCTTCCACGAAGGGGAGGGGAGCGAGCAGCCGAAAATCCGCAAAGGTGGGAGCTCTTTCCCAAGTCTCCTAACGAATTTCCCGGCTCTCGGGGATGACAGATCACCGAAGCTCCAGATGGATTGCTTGGAAAAGTGAGATGGTCGTGTTTGGGCCCCGACGTCAGCACATCCCATCAATCTCCGGGGAGTTAATCCCCCCCCTCTTCCCTTTTCCAGAGTTCATTCCCACTTCATTACTGGATGGAGTGAGCCGGGAGTGTCTGATTTACCGGGTACTTCCTGAGCTCCGGGGAAGGCACCGGGAAAACGGGAGCGGAGCTTTGTATTTCCCAAGGCAGCACCTGACCCCCGCTGATATTCCTTAAAAAGGGGCACGGGGCAGGAGGGAGGAAGGGATTCATCCTGTGGAATTACGTGGTTTTCCACTTCCCTCCTTTTGGGTGGTAAAATTCTGGGAGAAATGTGCTCCCTGGCAGAGCACATCCCAAAGGATCTGCCCTGCTCCTTTGGGAATCTCCTGGAGATCCCATTCTCCTGCACCAAATGCCTGAATCCACAGGACAGCCCAGTTTTCCCGGCTGGACAACGCATCCCAAAGACTCTGCCTGTTCTTCCAGAAATCTCCTAGAAATCCAACTTCCCTAAATCAAATAGCAGGAGCCTGAAAATGTGGGAGAACCCAGTTTTCCTGGCAGGATGATACATCCCAAAGAGTCTGTCCTGATTTTCTGGGGATCTCCTGGAGATCCCATTCTCCTGCACCAAATGCCTGAATCCACAGGACAGCCCAGTTTTCCTAACTGGACAACAAATCCCAAAGGGTCTGCCCTGCTCCACCAAGATTCTCCTGGAGATCTCACTCTCCCACACAAAATTCCAGGAGCCTCCAGTCGCAGGAGCAGCCGATTTTCCCTGTGGAAACTTTGCAGGACATCACCAACACCAGAGCAGGTTTAAATCACCAATTCAGCCTTTTCCCAAAAAAAAAAACCCCTCCTCCTGACTCCCAGAAAAGAGACGGAAAGCTTTTCCCACTCTTTTCCATAAATCCATGCCCTCCTCGGACAAACCAAGCCGTGCTGAAAACGGATTTTTGGCACTCTGTAACAAAAAGGTGCCGCTGCTCCCGGCTCCCAGGTAATTTCCTGGTCAGCATCCCTTTATCCCACCATCTGCTGGAATGATTACGAGCCGGAAAAATCCTGATCCAGCAGGAAAAGTGGAGAAGGATGAGGCAGAGGGAAGCAGATGCAGCAGGATCGGGCTGGAGCGGAGTTCCAGCACGGAGCTTGTGCCTCAACATTCCCCTCTCCGGAACAAAATCCTCCTGGGAATGCAAGGAAAAAAAAAAATAGAAAAAAAGGGGGAAAAAAAATCCCAGCCAGAGGATATTTCATGGAAAAACAAGGGTTTGGAGGTTGCTTTTTAATTTTGCAGAAGGAATTTTATGCCATAAAAAGGGAATGTTCCCATTTACTCAAATTATAACTGGAGGTGGTTTGGGATTTTTTTAAATCCCAAATTTTTGTCCGGGAAAAGCAAGGGATGCGCATCCCATTTTTATCCTTTACAGGGATCCCCTCACTCCTTAATTTGGTCACTCTGGCACGAAGCTCTTTGCCATAAAATCCAAGACAATCCCGGCTGGCAGGGACTGATTGGAAAAGAAGGATTTGATTTCCCGACGGAGCCTTTCCCGCCGTTGTTTTGCTCTGCAGGGTCCGGAGGCGATGCCACCCCATTCCCTCTCCTTGTGCAGCAATTAAAGCAGCAATTAATTAATTAACTGTGGTTAAGGACAGGGCGAAAGTTTTGGGAAGGCAGGGAAATAAAATAACCTGATCCAATAAAAAATTCCCAGTCAGCTCACCGGTCTTGGGAATCAATTAACAGGACAGGAATCGGCTCCGTGTGGGAAACATCCCAGAGGCAGCACAAAAGCAACACCAGCTCTGTCCCTAAGGCAGGAATCCCACAGGGAGTGGGAAAAGGTAATTACAGGAGCACTGGAAAACAGGATTTATTCCCAAAGGGATTTTTTTACAGAGCGTAATTTTCTCAGTGTCTTAATTCCACTCTTGCTCCCAATAGTTCGGGAATACCGGGAATGAAGGAGTTAAAAAAACCAACACGGTGTTTAAATTCAATTCTTGCACCTCACAGGTTATCCAGGATATCCCAAATTATCTGGGATGCATGGAGACCCCAGAGGGTTTAACTAAAGAGGAGCTGGGATACGCCTCACTTTATTCGGGATCGAAGGGCAGAATTAGGGATTAAACCCAAAACTACCCTAAATTTCCAACAAAAATGAAGAAAGGGCATCACTGCCGGGGAAATTCCAAGCAGCTCCAGCCCGGCTGCAATTCCTGCTGAACACACGGATATTTTGCTGCTTCTTGTAACTCTCAGTTCGTTTTACCCTACGGATAAGAAACCCTTTCTCTGGAAAAACGGCGGAGGCATCGTGCCCCCTAGAGGGTACCACAGCAGGTCCTGGTGTCAGATCCTGCTTTTCCCTATCCCAACGGGTAAAAGAGGGAAGAAAAAAATCCGTTTCTTCCCATAGATTTCACACCTGTGCCTGAATATGCTTTGTAAAATCTGGAATGTGTAAAGAATTGGAAAAGGGGGGGGAGAATGAATCCAGGAATTTTAAACTTTTTAGTACAGGCTCCAAATTTTATCCCTCCAAATTTTCCTTTCCAGTTAGGGAATTGGTGCAATTAAACCCCAAACCAAGGAATACAGGGAAAAAATCTATCCCAAACCAAGGAATACAGGGAAAAGATCCCTTCTTGTTTTGCTGGAGTAAGACATTCATGGAATTAAGCTCTCCAGGGAAGCTGCTGGTGCTTGGCTGAGTCCAGTTATCCCTAAAAAACATCCCAAAATGATCCCTTTGGGATATGGTCTTGCTCAAAGCCACGGGGGGGAGGGGTGGGGTTTATTCACCAACCCCTCTCCTATTCCCAAATCTCTTCCCGCATTTCAGCACTGGGAAAACGCTGAGTCCGACAACACGACCACAATTAAACGGGAAAGTGAAAGGGGAAAAACAGGGAAAAGCCAAAAGGAATAGGTTTGAAGCCGGAGAGTGGGAACAGATGGGAGTCAATGAGGCGGAGAAATACAAGGAAGAGGCTGCTCCTGCCTCAGGGAGCTGCCAAGGTGAAGGATCCATCCCAGGAAAGGGATGGAAAGGGAATATTCCGATACGGGATAGAGCCGGAGGAGCATCCATGGATGAGGAGGGGGATGTTTGCTCCTCTTTAAAGGAACTCTCTGGTGGGGGGGGGGTAAAGTGTTTTCCTGGCAGAATTTAAGGAGCCAAAAATCCCTGGTTTTGCACAGGCAGCAGCCCTGGTTTTCCTCCCAAATCCCAAATCCCAAACCATGCTTTCCATGGGGCACAGGAGCGCCCTGCTCCGCTGTCAGCAACAACTCTGCTACTTCCCCGAGCTCTCAGGACACCATTCCCAACTGGTTATTCCAAGAAAACCACGAAACTGGGAAGATGAGGACACAGCAATCCCGAAGGACTGGGTAGCCTGGAGCTGACATTCCCACAGGGAACGAGCTGAGCCTTCCCTCCAGGCTTCCTTCTGCTGAGTCCATCAGGCTCGTTCCAAGATCCCTGGCTCTTAATTAAGCGTGGCTAATCAGACACCTGGAATTACCCAGCCCCGTGGCATTCCCAGCGGGAAAAGGGGAGGGAACATAAACCCTCACCCCACCCCACTTGTTTCACCACCAGCCTGAGCACAGGGACAGCTGCAGATTCTGACCGGGAGGTTCCCATTTCTTTGGGAGCTTTGGAAGAGGTCCAAGTGAAAAAAAAAAGGGAATGGGGATTTGTAGGAGTGGGTGGGTATTGGAATAACACCTTTGGGAAGTGGAACCTGGGAAGTTCTGGGCACTGCAGGGAGCAAAGTGGTACCAGAGCCAGACTGGAATGTCCAGGCTCCAAATTACAGGATTATGGAATGGTTTGGGTGGGAAGGGACCTTGGAAACCATGGAATTTCAACCCTAGCCACGGGCAGGGACACCTTCCACTATCCCAGGTTGCTCCAAGTCCCGTCCAGCCTGGCCTTGGACACTTCCAGGGATCCAAAGGCAGCCACAGCTTCTCTGGGAATTCCATCCCAGCCCCTCACCACCCTCACAGCCAGGAATTCCTTCCCAATATCCCATCTAACTCTGCCCTCTGGCAGTGGGAAGCCATTCCCTGTGTCCTGGCACTCCATTCAAGGTGAAGAAAGGATAAAGGAGCTCTGGGATTGGACTCAATGGTGACACAACTTCCAGGGACATTCCCCACCGCCAGCTCTGCTTTTTGAGGGAAACCTGGAGAAGTTGTGGAGTCCCCATCCCTGGAATATTCCAGGCTAGGTTGGATGGGGCTTGGAGCAACCTGGGATAGTGGAAGGTGTCCCAGCCCATGGCAGGGGATTGGAACTGGATGAACTTTAGGATTCCTTTCCAACCCAAACCATTCCAGGATTTTAGGAAGGCAAGGGCCACCGAGCTGACAGCGAGCAGGGATTTTATCCCAGGAAAAGGAGAAGGGAGCACAGCAATAACACCCACCCTCCATCACCTCCTCAACTCCTTCCCAGCCCTCACGGAATGACAGATGAGGGAAGGGGGGTCAATCCACGAGGAATCAGATGAGCCAAGTGGCAAATCAACAACAGGATCGGGATGAGATCATCCGCAAAAATTACCCCGGGAGGTGTCAGGAATCAAATCCCACACGATTCCCCGTTGGCCTCAAGAGCCCCTGAACTCCAGCCCTCTCCAGGCTCGGGATGCTTCTTTAATTTACGGGAATCACATCTTGCCCGGAGCTTTCCATGACGAATTCCACCAATTCGACGCATCCGAACCGAATCTTAAAATTGGAAAGGCACCTGTGGAAGGAGCGAGGAGCTTCCCGAGGCTGCGGAGCGGAGGCCGAGCCAGGGCCGACGTTCCTGGCGTGAGTCGGATGCCAAGCCGGATGTTTCCGTAGGGACTCGACAAATCCAAGCACTATCCCGAGCCAAGGAGGGTAAAGATAGATCCGGCACACACACCAGGACAAACCTGCGGCTGGAGTTCCTCTTGTTCCCAGTTTTCCCCTTTTTCTTCATGTGCCGTCTCCCCTGTTGTCCCCCACAAGTGATCCCCACACTTGGGAGTATCGGGAGGAAAGTTGGGAATGGGATAAGGTTACTCCATCCCTAGGGAGGGAGAGGTGGCTTGCTCACAGCTGGCATTCCCTCGTTTTCTCACAGGCAGCTAATTGGGAATTTTCATCACTCCCGCTGTTATATACGGACACAAGAGATGGAAAAGGGAAAAGATGATGACTCGGAACAGGTGTTTTCATTAAGGATTTCAGCGGGAATATTTCCACAGCTGGCAGAAAGCGACTTCCAGGAGTCAAACCCAAGGCACAGCCCTGGAAAGGAGCAGTTCAGGACATTCCTCATTCCTTTTCCATGGGGTGATTCCAGAGCTGAGGGATGAGAGAATCTCTGGAGACGTACGAATGTCACACAAAGGAATAAAGAACCACAAGAGTCACCTCAAAAATCCACGAGGTGCTCTTGGAATGTTCTTTTCTGTTCATGGCTGCAGAAAACTTCCATTAATTTTCCTCCACTGGAAAATAATAATACATGGAATAGCACAGGGGGGGAAATAAGTCTCAATTAGCAGGAATTCCAATTCCTTTAAGCAATCCTAAGAGGAAAGAGAAAGGTCTTTCCTCTCCTACACATTCCTGTCCCTGCACTCGGGCACTTCACACCAGGCAAATATTCCTGTTATATGGAAAAGTTGGATGGAAGAATATCCTGGAGCACCACATCCATGGAGGTGGATCATTCCAGCCCTTCCCGGACCCACTGAGCCCAAGGACCTGCCAGGACCATGGGATGTGGGGTCATAACCTTGGTTCTAATTCCAGCTCCATCCCAATCCGTGGGTGTCCTGGAGCAAGTCCAGAGGAGGCCATGGAGATGCTCCAAGGGCTGGAGAAAGCCTGGAAGAGCTGGGAATGTCCAGCCTGGAGAAGGGAAGGATCCAGGGAGAACCTCAGAGCCCCTTCCAGTGCCTAAAGTGGCTCCAGGAGAGCTGGAGAAGGACTTGGAATAAGGGATGGAGGGACAGGACACAGGGAATGGCTTCTCACTGCCAGAGGGCAGGGATGGATGGGATATTGGGAAGGAATTCCTGGCTGTTAGGGTAGTGAGGGGCTGGAATGGAATTCCCAGAGAAGCTGTGGCTGCCCCTGGACACCTGGAAGTGTCCAAGGCCAGGCTGGATGGGGCTTGGAGCAACCTGGGATAGTGGAAAGTGTCCCTGCCCATGGCAAGGGTTGGAATTGGATGAGCTTCAAAATTCCCAAGCCATCCTCTGCCCATCCTGTGGATGAGGAAGGGCTTTATTTTCCTGGATTGCCAAACTGCCGATTGGAAATAAATCCTAAATTTTACTCAATCAGGACAATTATTCCCAGGATGTTTGTTCACAGGACCAAATCCAGACACAGATATTCCCACAAGTGCTGAATATTCCCAATGTCAAAGATTGGTTGCAACACAATCAGCAGCATTCCAAGGAATCACAGGAATCACTTCTTAAACTTCTGCTCCTCCACTGCACAAAAATTCCCTGAAATCCCACAAAAAACCAGGAAAGCAGCACTTATTATTTTCCATTGCAAGTGTAAAATACTTGGAGCATTCCCAACAATTCCCAAGAGTCGATGAACAACATAAGGATTCATTTATTCCCGGGAAGTGTCAGGGAGGGAAGGGAGCAGTGACCCAGAATCTGAGAGCAAATAAAGACAATAAAAGTGCATTTTAGAGGGGCAAATTTCCTGCTCCTGCACTGAAATCCAGCAGGGAATGCTGCAAGGAACAGCAGGAGGAAAAGCAGGATTACAGGAAGGAAAATAAGGAAGAGTTATGGGATTAAAAGGAAATGCTCCATTAATATCCCTCCTTAAATAACAACAGCCATAACTCAGCCTATTCCAGGGGGTGACAACGTGACAGTGGAGCTGGAGATGCTCTTGGGAGCGACAAAACGATTTCCCGGGATAGTCTTTGGAGCTGGAATTGAACCTGAGATCAGATCTCCGTATTTTAATGGGATCACTCCGCTGCCAGCTGCTCAGAATCCCACAGTCATTGTCCGGGATCCCATCCCGGGAGGTGCCAAACAAATCCAAAAACAAAGAGCTCTAATGAGGTGGTTTTTCCTAACAATGCCATAATTGTTGGGATAACTAATTAATGCCGGCCGGAGCCTGGAGCAGAGCGCTAATTATGGGATTTTTAATCCATTCCCTTCTCTTTTCACCCACGGAAGGAGCTCCTGGAGACAGCAAAGAGGGAGAATTGTGGAGATGCTGCTGCTTCCCAACTCCTCTTTTCCATGCTGGCTCCAAGTGATGCTCCATGACCAGGATACCACTCAGGGAAGCAGCCACAGGAACATCCCACAGGTGGATATCTTATTTTCCCCTTCTCCTTGACCCTGACCTTCACCTTAAGCTTTTTAATTCCCATTCTCTCAGAACTCAACATCCAAGAATTTTAGGGATAAATTTCCAAACCACCACCTCATCTTGTCCCTTTCTCTGGAGCTGTGGAAGAAGCAACCAAAAAACCCTCCAGGAAAGGGATGATGAAGGACTGAGCACAGATTTTCATGGAATTCAAATGTGTATTTGCTTCCAGACAGGGAAATTCGGAGAAAATCCCAGGAAAGGAGACAGCTGGGAAAAGCAGCCTTTAGACCACATCAATCCAACAGTTCCCCAATTCCCAGTTAAAAACAGAAATGCCAATGTTGCTCCTTCCAATCCCTTTTTTCCCCACTCCCACACCAGCAGCTCTTCCCATGAAATGCTCCGAGACCCCTTGCTGCCATCCCTAATTATTTAATTTTTATCCCAGATTTTCAAAGGGAAAGCTGGGCAGAGAGAAGAGATGCTCATCCATGGATCACACCCACATCCCAACAGATCTGAAGGATTATAGGAGATGTCAGCCTGGGAGATGGAACCCAGAACGCGCTGAATCCGTGGAGCGCGTCCACGTGGTCCCGGATCTCCTCCGTAAATGTTTTCCAGCACTTGTGATCCAGTTATAATCCAAGCTGGAACCGCCTCAAGCTCCTTTTCCTTCTCATTTATCCCAATTTTCCCGTTCTCAAGATGGGACACCTTTGAATAGGTAACATCACACTCCAGGATGGGATTCTCCCATTGCACGGAGCCGATTAAGGGCGTATTCCTAAGGAATTCTGCGAGGCCAAAGCTATAATTCAGACAAACAGGGGAAGCCATTCCGAGGTGCTGAATGATTTAAAACAGAATTCCCTGCCCAGTCATTCCCGGGTGCCACCTGTCGGAGTTTGGAGCCTGAGAAAACACCCAGGAATGAGCAGAATCCCAAGGCACAGCTCCGCTCCACCAACTGCCGTAAGGAAGAAGCTGCTAATGGCTCCTCACTTGCTCCAGGGATTATGTCATAGCTCAAATTGTATTCCCAAGGAATGGGGTTACCACATTCCAGAGGAACGTGCTGGACACACACAGCAGCTTCCCAGGGCTGGAAACAACACGAGAGGCACAAGAGCACAGGGAAGAAACACCCTGGTGGACACGCGGGGAGCTTTGCTCCAAGGATCCCTCTGGCCAAGCCCCTCAGTTTTCAGATTTTTGGGAGAAGGGACACATTTCCTTTGAAGAAGGGACAAACTTCCTTTGGAGAGGGGACAGGCTTGCTTTGGTGACTCCAGGACAAAAAAAATCCACAGAAAATAATAATTCACAGAGCCATGGAATGGTTTTGAGTTGGAAGGCACCTCTAAGATCCATCACATTCCAACTCTTGTGCTGTGGGCAGGGACACTTTCCACTATCCTAGGTTGCTCCAAGCCCTGTCCAACCTGGCCTGGAAAAGGCCAAAAAGACAAAGGAGAGAGCACAGATTCCTTTGACACCCTTTTCCAAGAGATTTCCACATTTCCAGGCGCAGATTTGCTGTCACAGACACAGCTCTGGCTCACTGTGGTCACTTTGGTACCTCCCAGGTGTTTCCAGGCTTACCCCACATTCCGAACACATTCCAATCCCTAAAAACACACCTCCTCCTCGTGCTGGATAGAGATATCCCACCAATCCTCAGATTCAGATCAAAACCTTTACCTAAATTCTCTGATTTTAGCACCGCATTTTAGACGAATCAACCCAAACACGCAAACCTCCAAAGATCCCAAACCATTACCAGTCCACACTGAAACATTTCCATGAAATCCAGAAGAAAACAAGATTTAGGACAAGACTGAGGCCGATCCATAAACCTGGTTTATTTGGAGAGTCAGCACTTCTCAAATCCACCCGATTGCACCGCGGGGACTTGGAGCTGCCAGGGGATGTCACCTGTCAAGGCCACTTAGAGGGAGAGCGGCTCATCCCTGATGCTCCCATCCCGTAAATATTTCAAACAAAAACCAATTAACACCACTCCAGGCTGGAAAAAAAAA